>CM056054.1:226363527-226776027 GCA_029574335.1 Rana kukunoris
CTAATTGCTATTTTTTTCTTACGAAAAATATGTAGAAGAATACGTATCGGCCTAAACTGACGAAAAAAAAATGTTTTTTTTATATATTTTTTGGGGATATTATAGCAAAATGTAAAAAATATTGCATTTTTTTTCAAAATAGTCGCTCTATTTTTGTTTATAGCGCAAAAAATAAAAACCACAGAGATGATCAAATACCACCAAAAGAAAGCTCTATTTGTGGGAAAAAAAGGATGCCAAATTTTGTTTGGGAGCCACATCGCACGACCGCGCAATTGTCAGTTAAAGCGACGCAGTCCCGAATCACTAAAAGTGCTCTGGTCATTGGGCCGCAATATGGTCCGGGGGTTAAGTGGTTAATCCATGCAGTGCAGACACGGCACCACTACAAGGGAGGATTTTTAGGTTTCCTGAAGTTCAACATACATTTTCTCAGTGCTACATGTGCAGTTATTATCCATAGACTTAAATATATGGTGTATATAGTAGCATAGGTTGGAGGGCTAGGGAAGGGGGCTGATGGATGTAGTTTTAAGCTGAGTCCTGTTCTTTAGTAGTTTGCTTCGGGTTTATTTTTTTTGGCATAACTAAAGCAAGCGTATGCTGTCACGTTTAGATATATTTGAGAGTTTATCAGTACAGTCATCTATTTAAAATGGGTATGCAGTTACAGTATTCTTATTGACTATAAACCTCTTGCAGTAAATATTAAAATGTTGATGGGTATTTTCACTTTGCACTAATTCGTCCTGTTTTTTTCTTTTGCAGCAAGCAAGGATTTGGCACAGACTTCGTATTTCATGGCTACCAACAGGTGGTTATCCTGAACCTTTGTTGCACAGTCGCAGCGCACTATTGTTTTCTTTAATGCAGGGTCCCCTTCCTGTGTCTCACTAGCCTTGGTTCATAGGATGGGGCTGGGCCGCGTCACGTGGCCTGGTCTTTCTCCTATGTCTAACGCTCTGCGCTGTAGGCGGACCTCTGACACAGAGGGGTGGATTGCACAACAAGAAATGTAGTGTTGCTTTCTGATCAGTTTCTTGATTCTGAGTGCATTTACTAAACTGGTAGCCCCGAATAGCATCTAAAGAGATAAACTTACCCTAGAATATCTTGGTAAGTATAATCATACTTCAGCTTCATTAAATTTTATATACCTATAAATCAGTCCTAAATCTAGCCTTTTAGAATACCGATAGCAAGATACGTTTTTATTTTGTTTCGCGTTAACAACTAAAGATTATTTTCAAACCAACTACACGACAAAGATGACTTGTGTAATTTCTAAAATCATCTTGTACATATTTCATAGGCCCACATATTTAATAAGGGACTCAGAATCCAGATTCCGAATAATGTTCTTGGCTGTTGTTGTTGTGCTCAGGTTTAATAATGACTCTGTTTTGTTTTTCCAGGATGCTGGCTTATTTCTTGGTAAACCGCAGCCATGATTGCTGACCATGGCTGCCGTTTTTCCGTTTGGATGGTGTCGCCATTTTGTTGTGGTCCGAAATGGGGCAGTTGGCTCCCAATAGAGCTCCTGCATGGTGGGCACTGGACTTGTCTTGCAAGCCCAGTGCCCACCATGCAGGAGCCCTCCGCTGCCGGTGTGCTAGGAATATGCGAGTGCCCTTTGATGTCTTCATAATTCTCTCCATCGAAGCCCAATGGAATACTGTTTTTTTCCCCTTAGCAGCTTTTAAATGTTTGAGAGACCAAAAATAATTGTTTTTTGCTTTCACATGCAGTTCCTTCAGTTTATCTGTATATTGCTTTTAAGGTTTTATTATTTTGCATATGTTTTGAAATATGTTGACTTGCATTTGGTTTAGTTGGTTTGAAATAGATTTTATTTTGTATTTCTTGTGCCTAGATTTTAGGGATTTTTACACCGTGATTTTATTTTTTAATCGCTTTACAGGTGGCAGTTGCAGATATTTGGAGTACTGTTTTATGTAGGAACTAATCCTTACTAGTGTTTTTTTTTTTTTTTTTTAGGTTAAATCTTTGTGTAGCTTGTACTAATAAGGTGCTATCTACATGTAAGCTATAGCTGAGCTCCAGGCAGCCAGCCAGCTTTGCACAATGTAAGCATGTGTTTCTTAAACTGATAGGCCATTGGGGGAGCTGAAACCACTGTAATAGTCGGCACTACCACCATGATAGCTGCACTCTTCCTGGTCCTGCTCTGTGCGAACCGCTGAGATTGTGACATCAACACCTTTGCGCTCCACCTTATCCAATAGGAGCCTTTCTCTAAATAGCCGCAATGCAGAGGAAGTGACCCCCTGTGGTTTCTCACCAGAGCTATAGCTGCTTTGCACTGGACCTGGAAGACTGCGATCCCTGTAGAGTTGGATATTACTGTAGACTTTCAGCTTCCACAGGATTTGTCCAAGTATGAAAGATGCATACTTACGTTGGTCCAAGCTATACCATGTAACTAAGCAAAAAAAAAAAAAAAACCCTGCACAACCTTAAGGTTGATTGTAAACAATCACCTTGTAAAGCAACCCATTCAGTTTAACCGCTTAAATACCAGGCACTTACCCCCTTCCTGCCCAAGCCAATTTTCAGCTTTCTGCGCTGTTGCTGTTTAATTGACAGTTGCGCGGTCATGCTACACTGCACCCAAACAGAATTTTTTTTAAAAAATATTTTTTTCTTTTGTTATACAATTTTGTAAATAAGTAAATTTTCTCCTTCACCGATAAGGCGGCACAAATGAGCGGGCATTGACAATGGGCACTGATAATGCAGCACTTATGGGTGGCACGAATGGGCTGCGCTGGGCACTGAAAGGCTGCAAAGATGGGTATTTATGGGTGGTAATGATAGGCGGCACTGATGGGTATTGATACGTTGCACTAATAAGTGTCCCTGGTGGCAGTGGTAGGCATAGTGGGTGGGCACTGATTGTCAGCTGCCTGGGCACAATTTGCATTTCCCTTGTGGTCTGGGGGGGCATACCTGGTGGTCCTGGGTGGGATCCGAAGGAGGGCTGCGCTGATAAACAATCAGCAGAGACCCCCCTTTTAGGAGAGTAGCCAATCGGCTCTCCTCTACACTCACATCTGTCAGACAAGCCGATTAATGGCTCTTCCTGTTTACATCGTGATCAGCCGTGATTGGACACGGCTGATCAAACATTCATACCCTTTTTATAAGTGATCACATTCCCTCTGTTCTCAGCTTAATTAGGCTCCATTCACATCTAGGCATTTTTCTGCTTTAAGCCTCCGCTCTAAAAATGCCCAACAATACAAATCCCATTAATTATCTGAGCGTTCTGTCGCTCAAAGTACATTTGGCTTTGTAGATCAAGCAGAAGCGGCTTCCTTGGCTCTAAGAGGGTTTACTTTCACTTTAAGGCTGTCAGCATATCGGCCGTCTACAAACTCAGCCGTGTCTCAACTGAGAGCAACTGAGCATGTGCAGAGCAGGATAATACCGGGTTTTCAACAGTATAGTATATAACAGTTTTCTATAGCTATAACTGCAAAAGGCGGGCAGCCTGAAGTGATCTAGCAGTACTTATTTTTCTGACTAAAGTTCCACTTTAAGTAAACCAGCATAAAGTACCATGGAAGGACCTTTTTATTACAATGGAAGCTTGCAGTGTGGTAGACGTATTAAGAATATGGATTTCTGTTGCTATTTTTCAAAGTCTGAATAAAAGTTAGCATGATAAAAAAAATTTGCGTACACCATGTAATCATTTGTTCTATTTTTTCCCCCCCCCCTCTTCATATTTGAGGAGCTCAAGTACATCAGTGCCAAAGCAGTGGGGCAGTATTTCGTAGGCAATAGAATATTGATAATTCAGGCAGGTTTTATAATTTAAAGCCTTTCAGATTAGGAATACAGGCAGTCCCTGGGTTACAAACAGGGTAGGTTCTGTATGTTCTTTAAAGCGGAGGTCCGTCCAAATTTTTTTTTAAAACCAGCAGCTACACATACTGCAGCTGCTGGCTTTTTAATAATAGGGCACTTGCATGTCCTGGAGTCTCTCGATGTCGGCACCGCAGCTGATGTTTCCATCAGCAGTCGGGTAGCCTGTCGGCTTCCCACTGGGAACCCTACTGCGCATGCGCGAGGACCGCTACTCTCTCCTACTGGCCTGGCGACAGGAGGGAGCCCCAGCCATGACGTTAATACCCACGGCTGAGGCTCCCGGAAGTGGGAAAGGGGTATCCTGTCTGTCCCCTCCGAAAAGTGACAATCGGGAGGGGGGGGGAATCAGATGAGCGCAAGTTCCACTTTTGGGTGGAACTCCGCTTTAAGTTGAATTTGTATGCAAGTTGGCGCAGGTACATATTTGTTTTTAAGTGTAGCGCCAGACAAAAAAATTTGACATTTGTGATAGCATAGGGAAGTACCCCTATAACATTTGTTTTGCTGCCTGTGCCCCTGTTTGAAAGATTTCACCTCAATTTCTGTCCCTGTGACAATTTGGATTTTGAAACATTTGTGCTGTTGTGGAAACAGATTGGTGATAAAGCTTCAGCAAGGAAACTTTTTTTTACCCATAATAACTCTTACAGAAGTGAATTTCCCTTCGTATGGGTAGTTTTCCCTCTCACTTCCTGTTGTCTCCCTCCTATGTATGAGTTGTATGTAAGTTGGATGTATGTAACCTGGGGACTGCCTGTATCTGACTTGTTTTTAAAGGTACAAGTACCGTGGCTGTTTCCTGTATTCCGTTTGCTACTGAGTCATTGACCTGGAATAAGTGTCATAATTTCTTCTCCGCTCTTTGCATGCTTGGTGCAGGGTTTGTGATTCTCCAGTTAGTGATGCAAGGATGACAATCCCCAGAGACTGCAATTGAAGATCTAGTTAACTCATTTGTTTATCCTGACAGATTTCTTTTAAAGGAGTACAGTGTGTTTGTCAGTTCACACATTTTGTTGTGTGGTTTAAAGTCCTTTACATTTGATGTTTTTACCCGCTTTTCCATACTTGTGTACAATTAAAAAGCTTTCAAGAAAGCACATACCTATAAAGACCGAATGTTTACCTTTCCGACTGCCTGCGCTGTACGCAGCTGCTTGTTACAGAGAACTGTTCCTCTAATGTCTGGGAAGCCAAGACTTCAAGATTGTTGAATCACTGGGTCCCTTCTTTTCTTACTGGTTTCTGTCTGACGTCATGTCACTACTTTATCCCACCATATGGGGTCAGAGGGAGGAACCAGTGAGGACTGTGGAGGTGCACTGCCAGAAGTGTGTTTTATTGGCAGACTTTATTTCGGGGGGACCAGTTCTCTGCTAAAAAGCGATGTTGCATGACACAGGCGGCAGGAGAGAAGTATTCATTAGCACAGAAGTAACCTGTAAAGAATTGTTTAATTTTTGCTTGCTTTCCTCCCATATTCTGCATCGCCAGGGAATGCAGCTCAAATCTCACAAGAAGACACACAAGTTAATTGCAAGAGTGTCATGTTGTGAAATTTGGGCTGCCTCTTATTCTTCTTGTAAGGTGAGCGTGACATCACTCTTGCCTAGAACAGAAGATGAGAGCCTTCTACTGCAGAGTCCACCTTAACAATCAGCCACTTGGGGCACGTTGTTTTCTTTGGTTCATCTAACCCTTATGCTTACATTGTCATAAATAGGAAAGCACGACCCTTGTATTGTTTAGCGCTGCAGAGGAGGAAGCAGAACCCACTGTACTGTAATCCGCAAATAGGGCTGTCACCATGTACATAGGTGTACATGTATGATACAATATGTCCTGTAGCGTAAAGCTGGCCATGCACTGGTAGATTATCGAAAAAACGGTGGTATGAGAAATCTCAAATACAGATTTCAATTGCTTTTAACGATCCATTTTGGTATAAATGGAATTTCCCGCACATTTGTTGTCGTCTGACATGTCTATTTTGTATATTCAATACAAGTGACTAATGGTCATTCTCTCTTTTCTTTTTCTTTTCTTTGTTTCTGCATGTTCAGCCTTCACCTCACTACATTCTGCCTTCAGTACAAGCCCACTGTAATCGCATGTGTGTGCATTCACCTGGCCTGTAAGTGGTCCAATTGGGAGATACCTGTATCGACCGATGGCAAGCATTGGTGGGAATACGTGGACCAAACGGTTACATTGGAGTTGTTGGATGGTAAGAATGATGCTTTGTATTTTAGACTAGTGAAGGTTCTGTATATTTTCTTTCAAAATTCTTAAATATGCCAGTAATTTTCTGTGATGTCTAGTAGAGCTGCATGATTCCGGTTAGTTCACGATTCTCATGCCGTAACCTCATCTTTCACATTAAACAAAAAAATTTGGTTAACTATACTGTTTATTTATTTTTTTATTCATTGAAGTGTCGTCCCCCCCCCCCCCCCCCCAAAAAAAATGTGATTGAAAGACCACTGTGCAAATACAGTGTGCCATAAAATATTGCAACAATCCCCATTTTATTCCCTAGATTTTGACTTTGTAAGAAACAAGTTTCAAAAAAAGTGTAGACTTTAAGTAGTTAAACTTCCTGCATTTACACACAGAAGTTTTCCTTTGATCAAAGAAAGAAGAGTTACAATGTTTCAACTTATCTACTACCGTGTTTCCCCAAAAGTAAGACATCCCCCCAAAAAGACCTCCCGATAATAGGGCCTCTCCGAACATAAGACATCTCGATAATAATGCCCCCCGAAGCTACCGTACCCTGGACCGTAGCGGCTGGCGCAGCTCACTATTGGCCACAGACAGGAAGTGTGTGGTCTCTTTTCATCAGAGAGCCCGCCTGCTGCTCACTCTGCCCTGATAGAATTTGGCCGACTCACAATTCGACAGTGAGTACCGCGGAGCAGAAGTCGGGCACATTGCGTGGACACACGGGGGTGACTGAGTTAGGGGGGAAATGTCTGATAAAGGAGTGGGGGGATGTCTGGTGAAGGTGTCCACTGACACAGGGGTGGGGAAGGGGTATCACTTAAAATGACATTTGTTCAACAATAAATTTGTACCGTTTTCTTCATGGAAAAATAAGACATCCCCTGAAAATAAGACCTTGCGCATCTTTGGGAGCAAAAATTTATACAAGACACTGTCTTATTTTCGGGGAAACAGGGTAGAACAGACAATGTTAAAAACTTGGCAGACTGCCCGGTTTGGTAGACTGCCAGAGTGAGCAGAGAAGTCTCTACACTTGTTACATTAAAGAATCGGGAAACTTTGCAGTAGAGATTGTGAGGGGGGTTGAATCGAGATTGCATGTTTTTTTTTTTTTTTAACAATGAATTGTGCAGCTCTAATGTCTAGGTTTAACATTGTGTGAAAGGTAAAGCAATTGTTAACTCTATCCAGTCCTCATAAAGTGTATGAATAGCCTTTTTCTTCAGTTTTGGATAAAGTAGGGAAGACTTAAAACCCCTGTCAACTTATTTTTTTTGTTGTCTGTCCCATTTGAGGAGATTTTCAGTCACTTTCTGTCCCAGAGATGCAATATGGATTGAGAGGAAATCTCGCCAATCTTGCTAGGGACAATTGCCACCTAAAAAAGATTTTTTCCCCTCATTTGCTCTGGTGGCAAAAATGTATAGGTTTTCCATTTTTTTTTGTTCCAGTGAAAATGTCACCAGGACAAGGACGGGAGGAATTTTCTGCCGCAATTGCAGATTTCATGAGTAGAATTTCCTGCCTAATAGAAACAGATTGCAGGGATCCCAACCATATCTCTTCAGCTTCCCAGTTGGTCTCTAATTTTGCCCTTGGGCCATTCATTTTATCCAAAGTGGAGGTGGTAGTTGAGGGTGACCCCTTTTCCTTCAGGAGGTCCAAGCTTAAGGCTATCATAGTTACCCTTATTGACGCTGTATACTCTGCTTAGGGTTGGAGCATTCTGTGTCTGCTCACTCCATGTTATCCAGCAATGGGGTCCCTTAAATTGCCTTAAATGGCAATGTTCCTGATCAGCTTGCTGGGGTGGAGCATGTCCTGTATGAGGCCTCACTTCTCCAACACACTTTGCTCAATAGTATCCTGTTTCAATAGCCTTTCTGCCCTCGTAGGGGATAATCCTGTGTTCAATCATCCAGTAGAAAAGGTTTGATGCCCTGCAGTTGCTTCTCTTGCAGTTGGGGAGACCGTTTCATTCTAACGGATGCCTTTGTGCAGTCAGACCTTTTACCTATGGTTTTACGCATCTGCCTAGACAGCTTGGAAGCCACTTTGTGAGATTTCCAGGATGAGTCTTCTGTTGATTCACATGACCAGGATCCTTTGGCTTTAATGCTGGTCAGCTGAGCTCCCATGTAAGAAGAGTCTTGAGTGGTCATCCCACAAAGGTGAATGGCCTGTTTGGTCCCTCTTTGTACTACAAGTACATGAAGGAGATTACTTGCCCTTGCTTTATTGGCTCTGTTTTGTGTTTAAGAGAAATCATGTAGTGGGCAATCTAGACCAGTGTTTGTTCAACTCCAGTCCTCAAGGCACACCAACAGGTCAAGTTTTCAGGATTTCCCTCAGATGAAATGGCTGTGGTGATTACTAAGGCAGTGAAACTGATTAAATCACCTGTGCAAAATAATGGAAAGCCTGAAAACATGACCTGTTGGTGTGCCTTGAGGACTGGAGTTTAAAAAAACTGATCTAGACGATCTGCTACCAGTCCTCCCCGCCGGCCATTATCCAGCAGACAGTGCCGACTCTGCAGAGCTAGGGTTGAATCCTCAATATGGGGAAGTTATCAGTTTGCCCATCGCACAGATTGGAGTTCCTGGGCCTATGGTTAAACACGGCCTTGATTTGTGCTGCCTATGTTTCTTGGGTCTAATGGTTAGGCCTTGTCCTGGACAGCCAAACTCACTCCAGACTATTGCAGCTTGATGTACTCCTAGCGGACTCTGTGGGTTCTTCGAGATCGTCTGGATCTTCTGTCCTAAAGGCAGCATTCCAGTCTGCTTAGTTGCTGGCTTTAATAGCATACCTGTTGAAACCACAGTCCTGAAATCGACACTTCACAAATTCTACCCTTCCATCTGGAAGGTCTATTTTGCTTGATACAAGTTGAGGAACTTTTATCCTATAAAGTACTCCTTGGAATGTATTTTGTCCTCAAACTCTGCTCTTGATCAGCGTCAGGCCTTGAGTGTCATTAAAAAACAAATTTTGGCCATTTTGAGACCTTTTCCCAGCAATCTTGCGTTTACCTCTGTGCAGGCTTTTTGTTTAAAAGCTGGAGGAAGTGTCAGTGAACATTGACGCCCATCAGTGCCTTCACAAGCCATTTGCTGCAGTGGACGATGAGACTTGTATTTCCTTCATTCACAGCGGAGCCTTGCTGATTTTAAAATGTGTCAGCAGCTACGGGGAGAGGAGCCCCTGCCCGCTATTACAGGGCAGAAAGAGAAGGTTGCTGAACATGTTCAGATGGTGAACTTGGCCTTTCTTGACCTCCTTTGTAAAGTGGGTCTGCTGGTGTGATTTTCTGTGTTGACAACCCCTCAGCTGGACTACTTAGAATGTCCCAGTTGTAAGAAAATATAATTTTTGACTTGCCAGTAATCATGTGTGCCTTCCCTCTTAATAGACTCCCTATTGCTTGCTACAAAGCTGAAGCTAGCTGAGAGAGGGAGAGGTTATATAGGGGGATGTCCATGCAGCTTCCGCTTTTGTGTCCAATCACCTGAAGGTAGCTGCAAATAACCCAATCATAACCATTAAAGATCTGTGTCCCGCACTCAACAGATTTTACTGGCAAGTCAAAAATCATATGTTTTAATTCCTGGTCCCCACTAAACAGTACTTTTTGGATAGCATGAGGAAGGGTTAGAACCCCTGTCAGGTTATACTTCCTTTTAATTCCCCCTTGCTTCCTGTCTGGTGTGAATTGTCTCTAACAGGAAAATAGACCATATAATATTGCCTAAATGGATGCTGCATTTGTCCCCGCCACCTCTGCACTGAGAACCAAGCCATCAAACGCTGCCGATGGCTTGGTTCTTACAGATCCCCCAAGCGGAGAGCTGCTGACAATCATCAAGGGGCAGGGAGCGGCTGTCGAGGGTTTATCGGTGGATCGCTGAGGCTGATAGGATCCAGACTTTGTCAAATTGGAGCGGTGCCTGGACTTATTCCACTGACGTTGGCAGATTGTGGACTTCAGACCTCTGCTGAAAATGGGTCACAGAAGTGCAAAGCTAATTGCACTCCTGTGACCCATAGGAGAAGCCCAGCGCTTCCTTCATTAGCTGTCTGATAAAATATTGCCCCTGGCCAGGAAGTAAGGTGAAATCTGAGCTTTAGACAGCAGTAAATCCCCAACAGAAGTTCTAGTCATACCCTACATTATATAAAAATTTAAAAAAAAAATACAAAATTGGGCTGACAATTTACTTTGAAATGTTTAAACTGGCCTTTTATTTTTTATTTTTTTTGTTTTGGTTTATCTAAAATGTATAGCTGTTGGTTGGGTTTTTGCTTATTCATTAAAAATAAATAAAAAAAATTCAAGTGAAATTCCAGTCTTTCAGTATAAAACTTCTACTGCCCCCTTCTAACTCCCCTGTAGGATGAGGAATATTCTTGCCTATTTTGGAGCATTCCACTCCGGTCACGTGATCTTCCTTAGCGGTTGGCTTCAGTGGAGAGGAAAGATCGCCAACAACAGTTGAAATGCCTGGGCGGTGGCGTCACCCATAGGCTTGCAATGGGGCACACGTTGGCTTCCCCTCCGCTTCCTTGAAGCCGCCGTTAGAAGACAATCACGTGACTGGACTGAAGCACACTGAGAATAGGCAAGTATAAGCATCCTTCTACAGGGGAATTAGAATAGGAGTTGGGAGCAGGTTTAAAGTTATTTGTAAAGTCTATTTTTAAAAACCAAAAAACAAACATGTTATACTTACCTCTTCCGTGCAGTTGGTTTTGCACAGAGCAGCCTGGGTCCCTCTTTACTGCTCCTGGCCCCTCCCTCCTATTGAGTGCCCCCCACAGTCAGCAGCTTCCTATAGGGGCACTTGAGCCAAGTCACAGCTCCATTTGTCCATTCAGACATGAAGCCCCGACCCATCCACATCCCCCATGATTGGCTGACAGCCGCGGTATTTGGTGGCGCCGCTGCTGTGTCTCAGCCAATCGGAAGGCTGGACAGCTTACACATTGCTGGGGAGAGATGGGGGTTCAGGTAAGTATTAGGGGGTGCTGGGATGGCTGCTACACACAAGGTTTTTTATCTTGATGCATTAAAGTGAAGTTCCACCCAAAAATTAAACTTCCGATTTTTGATGATTACCCCCTGACAATGCCACATTTGGCATGACATTTAAGGGGAGTGGCTACCCTCTTTTTTTTTTTTATTACACATGCATCGCTGGACCATGGGACAGGTGAGTGATTATTAAAAGTCAGCCACTACACTTTTTAATAAAAAAAAATTTCGGTAGAACTCCGCCTTTACAACTCCTTTGAGCTTGCATATAACCTGGAATTCCACTTTAAAGCTAAAATTATTTGACGCAAAGAGCCTCTTATCAGGTCATGTAATCCTTATTGTATATCATTTTTTTTACAGAATTGACGCACGAATTCCTGCAAATTCTCGAGAAAACGCCTAGCCGACTGAAGAAGATTCGCAACTGGAGGGTAAAGAGTTTTGTTCTGAAACGGCATTGCAAATGTCCATTGAGATTAAATCAACTAGTGCACTGGTGTTCTAGGTTTGCCAGTTGGTTACTACACCTCAACCATGGTAACTTACTGCAATTTTAGGCAGCTTCATTTGTGCCCTCAAATATGAAATGGCTATTTTTCTAATGCCGGCGATGGTTTTTGAAAATTTTCATTTATTCATTAATAGATCATTAAATTTGTTGGTATCAGCCTTTTTCAATCTAGGCATCCGATGCCAGTCAAGTGTGCTTCAAAGGAATATGCCAAGAGGAAAGGGAGGGCCTTTCAGTGTGTCTTTAGTTGTCCAATCGGCAGGCTAGGAGTGAAGGGAACACCACTGTACCTCTTCTACAGTCTACATCTGTAACAGAATTTTTGGCAGGGCTCTGTAAATTTCAGAACTTGATGGGCAAAAATAAGAATACTCAGCTGGTATTACAGCTCCCAGTTAGGAATTTTATATATTTATTTTACTCTTTGCCCAAAGGTCAGCTTTAGGCCCCTTTCACACGTGTGCGACTTGGGACTGCAAAGTCGCATGACAAGTTGTACCCCATGATTACCAATGAGTACCATTCATATCTGTGCTATTTCAAGTCCCTGAACTACTTTGGTCCGACTTTGATGCAACTTGAGGTCCATAGACCTCAAGATCACATGGGCATTGCTTCAAGTCGTGGCAAAACCACGTGGCTTTCAAGTCACACAAGTTCACTGTTAATTGCCTGAGGAATGAACAAAGAAGAAATTGGGCAACTCAATTATTAAAAAAAAAAAATATGATCCAGAAGCTTGATAACAAAAATTTTTATTAGTAAGTTGCACGTTTTGTTGTATTTACATTTTTTTAACTATTCTTTCCTGTTATCCTTGCCTACAGTTTTATATTTTGGATTTTCTAAACATTTATTCAATTACAATCTTCTTTCAGGCCACCCAAGCTGCAAGGAAGCCCAAGGCAGACGGACAGCTTGACAACTCCCTCCTTAACTCTTCTTTAGTCCCGAACTCAATTTTGGTGGACCCTGTAGTTGGCATCACTTCAAATGCCACTTTTCCCAAACCTTCAACATCTGCATTTCCGGCACCTGTAGCCCTGAACTCAGGAAGCATGCCCCTTCAGGCAACCCATAATGCTGATGAACTGTCAATGTTGGCCATGCCTGGTACATCCTTCACCATTTCATCCCATCATGAATGGCCTCAACAGCCTGAACAGTCTAGAAACGATCAAGCATACAGCCAGAAGCAAGATGGTTCCCTTTCGGCGGCTCAGTACAATATAGCTCAACTCCACCCTGGTTTACATCATCGGTCCGAGAAAGGTTCTGAGCATACGGTGAAGCAGGAACACAGTCACAAGACATCCAGCAGCAAACACCAAGGACAGATTTATGCTCCGCCTGTAACAATGTCCCATAAAATGTCTTTGGACAAGTACAGAGAGAAACGCAAGCTTGAAACGGTTGAGATTGATTGCGATCAGATCCCAGTTGGTCCCCTTGATCAACCGCAGCAGTTGCATAAAAAACATGGACAAATTCCTGGTGTCGGCTCCGTCGCCTCCCCTATCAAAATGAAAATTCCGATCTCTACCACAGAGAAGACTGACAAACATTCTTCCGACAAAAGGGATAAAGGCGGCTCCCTTAAGTTGCGGATTCCCATCCCACCGACGGAGAGAGGCTCCAGCAAAGAGGACTTGAAAATGAAAATAAAAGTCTCTTCCGCAGACCGACACAGCTCATCCGATGAGGGCAGTGGCAAGAGCAAGCACTCAAGCCCTCATGTGAGCAAGGAACACAGAGACAAGCACAAAGAGCATTCTTCCAATCGGCACCATAGTAGCAGCCACAAGCATTCCCATTCACACTACAGCAGCGGGAGCAACAACAGCAATAAACTTTGCATAGATGGGATGCCAACGACTGTTTTACGGAGTCCCATTGGTGTGCCCAAGGATGGTGGTACCTCGAGCTCCAGCTCCTCAAGGAAGAGGCCGCATTCCAATGACGCCTCTTACAACCACCACACCAAAACGGGCAAAAGTTCCAAAAGTTCAGGTAGTTCTACTAGTTCTTCCTCTGTTAAGCAGTATATATCCTCGCACAACACTGTTCTTAACCATCCCTTACTCCCTCCTCCCCCTGTCACATACCAGGTGGGCTACGGGCATCTCAGCACCCTCGTGAAACTGGAAAAGAAGCCAGTGGAGAGCAACGGCCCTGATGCCAGTCACGAGTACGGTGCAAACAGCCAGCATATGGACTACAAAGATACATTCGACATGCTTGATTCGCTGTTAAGTGCCCAAGGAATGAACATGTGATTTAGCGCTTTTAAAATTTTAAACAGCTTTTCCCTGCCTACTCCCCTCCCCCCACCACTTCCCAATCCTATTTGCCCCCTCCCTTTTTTATCATGTGTATATATTATATATATTTTTTTTAATTTAAAACAGAAAAGTTAGTACGGAAAAAACTTCCTTATCTAACCAATGGTAACACCTGTTGCCGCAGTTTCAATAAATGTTTAAGTGCTGCTCTTATCCCTCAAAAAAGAAGAGGTTTAGTGAAATGTCTATCTCCACATATGATAGTGTTATTATAAATACTGTAATTGCATGGAAAGTGCAAAAAAACGAAAAAAAAAAAAACTCAGTATTTCTTCAATTCTATGAACATAAGAGAGCGGATGGGTTTGCTTCTAAGTCGATAGATTGCTTCAAGCCTGGTTGACTCCGCCTTCGGCGTTGGCTGCCCAGCAGTTCCTTGATGCTTAGATTTTGTCAGATGTGTATAAAAAAAACATTTTTTTTTTCTTTTTGTATATTTAAAATGTATGATATGCATGTCTCATAGATAAAGGGATAAAAACTGATTATACGGACAACTGTTTACAAGAAGGTGGAGAAAAAAAATGTACATACATTTTTGTATGTTTAGATATAACCATAAAATACTCAGGTTTGGAGCTGCTTGTAAGAATAACAATATACAGATTTAACTTTATTTTATCTCGTCATAGTCCATCGAAAAATACTAAACACAACAAAGATGGCTTTGCCTCGTCTCCTTAAAGTAAAACAAAAAAAATAAACAAAAAATGTATTCTGTGCTACAATGGCCTGGAATCAGAAGGCTTTCGTGGCACTAGGACAGTAAACTGTAGGCCTTAATGGAATCAGCTGAAAACCACTAAAGAGGACATTTTTGTTGTAGCCTGTGAAGCAGACTTTACCCGTAAGCATCACCAGAGCGGCAGTAGGGGGAGAGCGCACGTGCCTCTTTTTTTTTCTTTTTCTTTTTTTTTTTTTAAAGACGCAGTGACTGGCTCTTTCTCAGTCCTCAGGGTTGCGAAAGAAGTAGGAAAAAAGAAAAAAAAAAATAAGTTTACATAATCTTTTGCTGTGAAGTGCATTTAAGTGTTTATTGGCTTGATGCAGTAATATAGACAGAGTTGATGGTAAAGGTAATTGTAGATTCATGTAATTTAAACAAACGACAAAAAACATATTTGTAAAAAAAAAAGGAAAAGGAAAAAAACTTCCGTAGTGATTTGTTAGGTTTTTTTTTTCTTTCCTTTTTTTTTTTTTTAACCAAAAGTTATTTTAATAGTCCATAGGATCACTGTTTTTATTAGCGTGTCAGAATGTACTTGTCATTTTGCCAATTCATAAACTTTCCCAAATAAATGCAGTCTTCACGCGAGAATTGAAAAATTGCTACATCCTGTTTTTTTATTTTATTTTTTTTCCATTTTAGCAGGGCAGTTGTCACTGACTTTTGCATTGTACTTGTGAGGTTTGATGTTGGGAGGGTTTCGTGTGTTTTTTTTTTTTTTTTTTGCTTTACTCAAAATGACCGTGAAAACCACTCCCCTCCATTCTGTCGCTGTCTGCATCTGGATGTTGCGTGTTCATAGTATGTGCGGTCTGTTTTAATGAAACTGTAAAAAAAAAAATGATATACTTTTTTTTGCCTCCTGAATCTTCTCAAGCCTATTCAGTGACCAGTCTTCTCATTTTACTGTATATGTACTCAGTGCTGACAGACCAGAAAATAAAGCGTATATTTTTATTCATTACTTTGTATTTGCAAGTACTGTATGCACTATTGTAAGTCACTTTGGAAACAAACAAACTGGATTGTATGTTTAATGTTATAGAGATGGTGCTTGGCAAATGTGTCTGTGTGCCAGTGGTGGGAGCTTTTTAGTGGAACAAACCTTACAGCCAATTGTCTCACTAGAAACTTGTGACAGGAAGTGACGTCATAAGCTCCTGCATTGCAACTCAGACACAAGATGGCTGTTCTGATCATGTGTAGGGATTTAGTAAAAAAGGTTCAACAAAGCTCACTGTAAACTTGGAACATTCATCCTCTGCTCTAATGTTGTATACCTGAACGTTCATTTCATTGTGGTAGTCTGATGGTTTTGAGTGAATGCACAGGAGGTGACGTTTGAAATGGTTCTAGCCAGTATGCAATTCTTTTTTTTTTGTCAAAATAATAAACCGTCGGCATTCTTGCTATAAACCAATGACTACTCCTAGCCTTACAGTGTATACATGTATTACTGATATTGTTAAGCCAGAATGATAATAAATGTAAATACAAGTTTGCGCGATGACCTGTATCATTTTCTGTAAGTGTTCTGGGTATGTAATGCTTTGTGTGCCTCCCTTTGACACCAATTTGTTCCAAGGGTGGAAAAAGCCAGTGCACAAAAAACAAACCAACCTTTTAATCTTTTGTGAACAGGTTAGTTCACCTTTTGTTTTTAAATTCCATATGCATTACAGCTTTAAGTGCACATTAAGATGCGGTCTACCATTAACCCCCTTAGCGGTAAACCCGAGCGAGACTTATATAATAAAAACATTTTTTTTGTGCCTGCAAACTGTAGATTGTCCATAGCAACCAAAAGTGTCTCTTTATGTCAAAAGTGATTTTAGAGCAGCCAGAAAACAGCAATAATAAATTATAATCACTTGCAGAATTGAGCGATAGCGATTTGTGGGGAAATCCGTCATAAAAAAATAAAAGTAATGCCAGCGACAATTCTGCAACTGAGCAAATTTCAGTGATTTTGATTTGATTACATTATTGAATAATTTTTATTACTTTATCATTTGTTATAATTATTTATAGTTATTATAATTTTATGATTTTGTGTTTCAAACTGTCTACTAGACTGGTTTGGACAGATTTAAGTGAGTTATTTCTAAGAATTACAAGCCTACAGTATAAAATGCAAAATTTTCATGCAAAATTGTACCACTTTTGGTACGTAATTCCAGACAGAATCATACCGCAAGGGAGGTTAAGTGAGGTATACTTAAGTGATTTGGTAACCTGTCCCGGGTCACAAACAAGCCCATATTGCCCTTAACCCCCTATAAGGCTGCTTTCACACCTGTGCTGCGGTTTACCCGCTTTCCTGTGGGTTAGCTACACTTTGCCATACACTGTTTAGACATAGGGGTTGATTTACGAAAGGCAAATCCACTTTGCACTATAAGTGCACTTGGGAGTGCGTCGCTGTAGATCTGACATGAGGGGAAGCTCTGCTAATTTCTGTCATCTAATTATGTACAAAATTGCTGTTTTATTTTCCTTGCATGCCACCCTCAGATCTACAGCGACTGCGTTTCCAAGTGCACTTGCAATTTGCCCTTAGTAAATAAACCCCATAGACTATTATATTTTGCATGTGTGGTGCACTTTCTGAAAGCGCACCAAATCCACAGGATTTAATAGGTCTATGGCTCAGTGCAGGTAACCCATAAGTGCACTGCGCTGCACCTGCGGATCAGTCTGAAAGGCTAATGACCATTGCAGAACTGATTGACACATACACTGACCTTAATTTAATCTTCCACTTTCTGATCTGCAGGAATCACCTCTGCAAATTTGCAGGCATCACCGGCTGTGGTCTTGCTGTCTCAGGCATGGAGTGCATTTGGTATCCCTCCACCTGGATGAGCCGCTGCTAAAGGGGAAGCATCTGATTTTGCTGCACTGCTACCTCCCACAGCTGCTTGCTTCCGTTACAGCAGTGTTTCTCAATTCCAGTCCTCACGCCCCCCCAACAGGTCAGGTTTTCAGGATTTCCATTGTTTTGCACAGGTGATTTGATCAGTTTCACTGCCTTAGTAATTCCCACAGCCTTTTCATCTGAGGGAAATCCTGAAAACATGACATGTTGGGGGGGCGTGAGGACTGGAATTGAGAAACACTGCGTTACAGCTAGCTCCCTCCACAACACCGATGCTCTGGGACAGCGGGTCAGCATCAGCAATCTCGAAGCAGTAGGTTGTGGGCCACTGGCTGGGCACCATGCATTAAATAAATGATCTTTATTTTTGAAGCAAGCTTATTCTACTATGGACTTCCCCCCTCTGTCCTGTTTAGATGGCAGGAAGTCTGACTGTTGGATTCGTGGCCCCAACTGCTCACCAATGAGCACTTTGCTACAAGAACTTGGCTTGCCTAAACACAAATGACTAATCCACATTCACTCTCGCAGCAGTAGCGGAGGTCAGTGCTCTGTGAGTGACAGTGGACTGTGCATGAGTAGTTAGCCCATCTATGCTCATTCGTGAGGTGTTGCTGCAGCACATCCAACTGTTGGACATCCTGCCATTTAGGCGGGATGTGGAGGGGAAGCCCATGGTAGAATTAGCTTCATAATTGGGGATCATTTGTGATAGCAGACATTAGCATCTTATTATACACCTGAAAATCATGCATTTGGAATTTAAATAATTAAGTGAACCAACCTACTTTTCTTCTTCCTGGCTCAGATTTACTATTGACTCGACTGGCTACTACAATGTTTCTTCACTCCTGACTAGCTTATCACTATGTTGGGTTTGTGCCATCTCATGGCCTTTAATTCTGGTTTTCCCTTTCAAAGTGTATCTAAACCCTAAAACAATGTAATATTTTACAGCTTACAGTTCTTAGATGTGGTGACTGCATTGGTTTTCTTTTGTCAGGCTCAGAAAAGATTTAACAAGTACAGAAATACTTAGAAATGACGTGTCCTTGTCATTTCCTGTGAGCTGAATGGAGCATTAACAATTATATTTTTGTAAACTGCTAGTTCCATCAACCCACCATGCATTAGAAATGAACAAAGGCAAAGTCCAGTCTTTGCAGCAACCAAGGCGCCTACCAGTGATAGCATGAAGGAGTAGTTGTAGTCTAAGTGCGGCCATACACAGTTCGAACCGTTAATGGGCAGTCTGTGGCTGTACCCAAGTTGATCAATCTAGCAACTTGGGTACAACCAGCCTGCTGGATTATTTTGCGATTATAGCTTGCCGCTAGCGATCACTGTCTTCTGATGGGGATGGCTTACATCGCCCCCTGCTGGGAGAAGACAATAGCCCGGCAGGAGGGATTCTTGCATTAACACTGTGTTGAAGTGGGAATTGAGGGAATTTCTTTCCTGTTTGTAGGAAATAATTTTTATTCCGTGTATGGCCAGCCTAATGGGTTGGAAGTGCTATTTGCCGCATTACCAGGTGCAATTTTTATTTTATTTTTTAGGTTTGAAAAATAACACCCTTTCATGTAAGGACTAGATGTATATTTGTTTTTTGATTAAGATATGCTTCAACTCTAAATGCGCATTCGTAAAAAGACCCTTGCTATTCCTTCCCTCTCTTCGAACACCTGCAGATACTGTTGAAGGTCTATATTGCATCATCTTGTAGCAATCCCTAGATAGCTTTTTGGAAACGCTGTAAAAATGTACCTATTTTTCCATAATCTTGCCCAGATATGACGAGTCTTCCTTAATTGGCTAGAATTTTTTTTTTGTCTGACTGATAACTTAGTGTGCTGTGATTAGGCAGTAAATTAATTGTAAAAGTAATTACAACCAATCGAGAAAAGAGACTTGATAGACTTTCTACACATGCACAATCGAAATTCCTGCAAATTTGACTTTGGAAGGTAAAGTTGACTTTTACAGTTTCACAGCTTACTATCTAGGGCAGGGTTTCTCATCTAGGGTTCCTCCAGAGGTTGCTTGGGGTTCTCTGAGCAATTTCTGCCTCTCATATAAGCTCCCACTGACACCATTGATCTTTTTAACTATCTGTAAGGGGGAGAATTCCTCCCAATTGACCACAAGTGTAAGAAACATCCTTCCCACTGACTATCACACTTATCTATTATGAGTTAAGGCTAGAAGGTTATTTGAAGGGTTTGTTTGTGTTGCGAAGGTTGAGAGAGGCTTCTCTAGGGAGTGCTAGAGAGCTGTGAAGTAAGTGGAGAGCCCACAATGTCCCTTTTGCACGGTATGGAAATTGCAGAGGTAGCAGAAAAACTGTTGGGTCACTTTAAAGGCTGATCCAAGAAAAGCTGAGATTCAAAGCAGAGCTCAACCCAGATTTAGTTTTCCAAAACAATTAGTCAGTGAATGCTGTTAGTATCTTGTGCCCTCAGCTAAACTGTCAAGCCATTAAATAGTTGCTGTCATAACTGATGACATGTGCAGCATTGTGGTAACTGCAGATCAAACAGTTAAATTTGTAAACTTTCTTGACTGTAACAGGAGTTAAAAAAAAAAAGAAACAGGAGGGTTTAGATCCACTGTAATAGTGTGATTGGCAACTTGAACATGCTGGCTTTTGGGGTCCGAGAGCGATCCTTGGCAGAATTTCCATTACTTTCCTGTCGTAGTGACCATTACAGAGCTTTAATGACGGTGTCATGCTTGCCTGGTGGATTCTAAGTACAGTACTGTGAAGTGAACGAAATGTGGAAGTGGCAAGTGAATTACAACTTGTTTTTGTCATGGCCTTGTATTAAGCAAACATGCAAGTTTCAGATGGGAATTCCCTTTATCAGCCTTTGAGATATGAAAATGCAGTGTGGGGTTTGACCACCTAATGCAACCCCCTAAAATTAATTACCAAGGAAAGAATCAATTTCCATAGACCAAAAGAAACTCCAAGCTTGTGTGTCACCTTAAGATAGTAGGGTCCATTAGTATTTGGACAGTGATAGAACGTTAAACTTTTTGCTCTCCACTGCCTCAATGATTTTAAAATTAGTCTTTCAGGTTGGCATGTAAACTTTCAGCTTAAAGTCAATGTGTCCAACTAAATATTTTGTCAGGCCCCTTTCACATGAGCAATCCCGTGTCTTTTTCAGGTGGACCCCATCGGACCCATCATTCTTCTCTGTTGAGCGGTGGGTGTAAACAGACTTGTGTCCATTTACACCCACCTACCTCTGATCCGGGAAAAACAGAAGGGGATCTGTTCTCCAACTGTCCGGATCCGATCGACTGCCCATAGAGCAGAGCCAGCTGTGTCCGCTCTGCATAGGTGGAATGAACACTGACATGTCATCTGCCCACTCCACTCAGCAGGTGTTCAGTGGACAGATCCACTGCTGAGAAAAACAGATCCAGCCTGTGTGAATGGGGCCTTGGCCATTTAAGGAATTGCAACACTTCTTGCATTCGCACACACCCATGTTTAATTGTGGTATACTTCGGATCATGAGCTGTTCCTTTTCTTCTCCTTTCAATTCCTACCATCATTCTTTACATGTTGATCATGATTTTAGGCGCCCAAATCATATTTTAGAACTTGACATGATTTTTTAGGTTGATTTTTTTTTTTTTAATAGCTAAAGTACAATCTGGCCTCCTGTTCTTGTGGCCTTCTAGTTGGTGCAGTGTAGTAAAACATTTCTTTGATTCACAAAGTCTTCTCTTGATTGTAGATTTTAACAATAAAACGCCTACCTCCTGGAGTGTGTTCTTTAATTTGTTTAGCTGTTGTGAAGGGGTTTATCTTCACCGTGAAAATAATTCTGCAATCAGCACGTCTTCTGTGGTTGTTCAAGTCTTTTTGTTGCTGAACTCTAGTACCTTCTAAACTGTGGATTTGGCCACTCCTAATGTTCCTGCAGTCTTTTTGTGTATTATGCTAAAGATGGCCAGCTTTCCTTGCTCATGGTTCTCATTGAGGCCTGTTTCACATGGGCTTCAGCTTGTATAAGAGCAATGTGGACAGCAAGCTTGTACAAAGCATTTGCAGAGCTTTGTACAAGTACCATTCAGATCAGTTTTTAAATGTTGATTGAAAACAGAGCATTTGGCTGCTACTAGCAGGTTTCAGCACTGCTTAAGACCCCATTTACACTTGAGCATTTTTCACCTTGACGCTCATAAACTCTCAACAAGCCTAATCCTATTCATTTTAATGTCCCCTTCTCATATTTTTGTCACCTGTAGCAAAATGCCTGTCGGTCCAAAAAGTTCATGAGCTACTTTTCAGGCAGATTTGAGTGTTTTGGTCCCTGTAGACTTCAATGAAAAACACCTTTTATGTGAACAGGGGCCATTGAAATGAATGGGATTTTGCTTATTGAGCATTTATCGTATCGAACTTCGAACTAAAAAAACGTAAAAGAGTTTGCCGCAAGAGCTTACCAATGCAAATTCTACATTAGGAATGTCCATAGCTGGCCCTTTAACAGCTTGTCAATCAACTATTCAGTTACTTTTGACCTCTTGAATAGGAGGGGGCTTTGTATACATACTGTACAACGTACTTTGCTTATTTTATTTTTAGATTTTTTTTTTTTTTTTAAGCATTTGCCCTACTGGAATGTAAATACGCTTTAAGTTAAACCTGGCAGACTGCACTTTAAGCCCACGCTTTTAATTTCTGCTCTACACCATAGAGCCACACCATGTAAGAAATTATATTCATAACTTTTGCTAAGCTGCAAATCCTTTAAGTGGCCTTGCTTAAGTAGCCTTACAAAAGAAGAAAATATACCTCCTGCATGTGCCTCCCTTGAGTCTTTCCATCCTTTTTCTGCAAAATATTTTCTAAGTACAAGGGGCATGTCCATTACTTGTGCTTGGAATCCTGGTGTGCTTTATTTCTTCCAGTGTGGTACTTTTACCTCTTTGCAGGAGTTTCCTGTAGTAAAGACCAGTCACTGCTCCTTTCTTCTGGTGCAAGGTGACTGGTCTTGTATCTATACCTTCCTGTAGTGTCTGCCGGCATTCTATAGAGGGCTCAGCCCTCGGCACAGAAAGTGTGGCATGGAGATGTCACTGCCACTTTTACAGGCTGAATAACTGGGTAAGCAACGGTAATTGGTGCACATAAAGTGGATGTATATTCTGTGTGATTGAGCCACAGCTAATCACATGGTACAGATGCGTAGGCCCTTACCTGTACCATGTGTTCGTTGTGGCCAATCACATCGAGTAAATACTATTATAGACAATGAATGGAAGCCATCCATCATGTACAATTGTCATGTGATTGGTCACAGCGATCACATGGTACCAGCAGCCACGAGGTAGTGGACACAGCGGGTGGTATATTGTGCTACAGCACGGCCTAGGAAGGACGTCCTATGACATCCACCCAAAACGACGAATGGTCCTGCCCAGTCATTTGTCCATAGGTCCATTAGCAGTTAATTTAGTTTTTTTTCCCCCCAGGAGTCCAGCTTTAAAGGAAGTCATTTTTATTTACCTTTTGGGAGGCAGGCGATCTGTTCTGAGTGCAGAGCCCCTCCCCTGTCTCCCAATAGGGACCTCTAGTGGCTGCTGGAAGCGTCTTTTATCGCAACAGAAGATGGAAACACATCCTCCCATAGGAAGCAAATCTTGCTAGTTTGTACACATACAAGTCCATACAGCTTCCATCTTTCCTTCACTCTCCCCCCCCCCCCCCCTTACAAAAAACATTTATGGCTAAAGATTATATCAAATGAAGGTGCAACTCTGGTCGCTCCTTTCGCTGATCTTGTTTGTAGCTGTCTGGGGGGCTATCATAACAAGATATCGTTTTTACAACCCTTTCCTTCTGGCGAATTCCATGGATGAATTTCCAAATCGGCAGGAAATTTAAGAATTTTTTAACCCCTGGACCATATTGCTGCCCAACACCATTTTTGGGACCATTGGCATTTTTATAGCGATCAGTGCTATAAAAATGCATTGTATTACTATAAAAATGCCATTGGCAGTGAAGGGGTTAAGTGTGTTCCTGGGTGTGTTCTAACTGTAGGGGGGGTGGACTCACTAGGGGAAATCACTGATCTTCTGTTCATACATTGTATGAACAGAAGATCAGCGTTTCCCCCGCTGACAGGACCGGGAGCACACATAGCTCCCGGTCCCCGCTCTGTAACGAGCAATGGCGTGTGCCCGGGGGCGATCGTACGTGGGACTCGGGGGCGAGTGGGTACCCGCCGGTAGCGGCGCGCCTCCTAGTGGCCGCAAAAGTAGCCGACGTAGAGCTACGGGCTCTCGCCCAGGAGAGCCGACCTGCCGCAGTAAAATGACAGCGGCTGGTCGGCAAGCAGTTAAAGTAAATTTTATTTATCATTTTTCTTGTGAATTTTTTTTATTTTATCGTATATATTTCTTTTTTTTAACACTTCAGTCGCCTGTGCCTGCTATGTGAACTTGTGATATCGTAAAGGGGGAGCTTCTGTAGCCTTTTATAGACAAATGTTTGTTTACACCAGATGACGTCAAACACGTTTTCTAAATGCAGTATAAATGCATATGCAAAAAAATGACATTTCAATGAGCCTATTTCACGCCATGGTGGTGCCTAAGTACAGCATGCTGCATTTTTTCTCTTGGCGCATACAAATACAATTCAGAAAAAGGTGCCCTATTAAAATACAATGCAAGCTCACTGCTGATTTTGCGCAAATGCATGTAAACTCGCACGTGGAACTGCACATAGGGATTGTTGTATAAACGAGTGTGTATGTGCTGAGCGGAATCTCTGGTGCAGCTTTCTTTGTTTTTTGTCAGTTTGTTATAAATCAGTTCAGTTCTCTGGGGGAACAAAATTATTTCCCTATATACGTCTGGTATGACACTGCCACTCTGATAACTAAAATAAAGGAATCTGTATTCTACCTTTCACATCTTGTTTACATTTATTAAGTACCCTTTGGTATGGTGTATTTGTAAACTGCTGCACCATATTTGCCAAATTTGTGTGAATTTATGATGTAAACCCTTTTTTAAACAGCTCCTGAGAATTACTGGTGAGTAATGTTACTTTTTATTCTTTTTAAATGTAGTCGTAATGTTTCTTGTGGCCTCCTGTATACTTTGGTACATCATAGTTTTGTACATAGATGTGACATGGATGGAAGAGCTATAAAGTATGTGCGATTTTGATTTTCATTCTATATTAAGGTTAGTAATATGTTAAAGCTTTACTCCTAGCGCACACTTTAGGTATTTACATATATTAACGTGATGTAAGATTTAATTTTAATACCTAAAGTGTAGGTCTCTCTCTTGCCTAATTTCTAGCGCTCATACTTGGAAAAGGAGGAGCTACTTTCTGGGCCAGTCGAGTGAAAAAGTTGCTTTGCAATGTGTAATTAGTCTATAGCTGGCCATAGATCAGGGGTGCCCAACCAGTGGCCTGCGAAGCCCTCTAAAGTGGCCCGCGACCTCCTGCTCTGGGATGGAATAGAATACTGTTATTAAAGGTACATTTATTACTAAATTCACAGTGTATATATGGGCATATCTGTTATGCAGTGGTTACTGGGCTGCTTTCCACTGATCCATAGGTGCAGAGCAGTGCACCTGTGGGTTACCTGCACTGAGCCATAGACTTCTATTACCTGCGAGTTTGGTGTGCTGAGAGTAGAGTGGGCTCTGTAGAGCCAAGTCAGCTGCCATCCACCCACTCGGCTCATTGTGGCCGTGACCGGGTACCAAGTTGCTTAAGTGGCCCTTGCTCTTCAAATGTTTGAGCACCCCTGCCATAGATGGTTTAAATGTTGGCCGTTCTCTGTTGAGCCGGTTGAGATTCAATCTAGTGTTGGGTACAACCAGCATGTTGGGTTTTTCATGTAATTGGCCACAAGCAATAACTGTGTTCCTGTCAGGGACGGCTCCTCGTGTTGATGGGGGAATCAAGTTTTTATTTCCTGCAACCTGTTTTTGCAGGAAAGAAAATTGCACCATCTATTGACAGCTTTACACAGGACAGTAGAGCACATGTATGACCTCATTCGTTGTGCAGTCAACAGGCCTGGACCATGCAACCTAGCAAAGGTGTTTGGGTTACAAGAGCGGGATTATAAATCTTTTGGCAAGTGAATCCATGCACATGTATTTTTGTAGTAGAATTCACGTTAACCAGATGAAACCTGTATGGAGTAATTACGTTATGTGACATTGCTAACTATTTTAATATACAGGCATTTCTTTATATTAACTTCCCATACTCTGCAGACAAGTTTGCAGCTCTGTGTGCACCTTTTTGCTTTCCATAATGCTATTCGTCTAACAGAATTTTAATCGCTGGCATCTAAAAAATGTCGGACATCTTTGAGAGTATGGCGAGGCTCCATTCCTCTTTAGGCAACAGTCCGTATTGCTAAGCTGACAAACTAGAAGTCCCCCTACTGGATAAGTGGTTTGGCAGATGTGTGTAAATTTCAAGAGCGGCAGTATTTTAGGCAGATGAAAGTTAAACTGTGATTTGGGCAAAGTTAACATATCACTTTTGGACTGTAGTAATATACGTAAGGTTTGCAGCCCATTCATGCAGCAAAATTATAATGCCTTAGGGGAAGTCCATTGTCTGACTGATGTGGACTTTCATAAGCCTCATACACACTATTTATTTTTCCCCATACAACCCAGCGGGTTGAACAAAAAAAGAGCCGCTGGCCTAACAATCCGATGATAGTACTGTGCTATTGTGTTCTGACAGGGGGACAGCCCTCCTCCCTCCGGTCAGTGCTCTCAGCTATTGGCTGAGTGTGCCGATGGGCAGACCTTTTTGGTCATGACCCTTCAAGAGAAACTGGCTGAACCAGATGTCCTACACACCCAGGTCGAATGCTGTCCGACATTCGGCCAATGTATGGGGCTTTAATCTTACCTGCACTGGAGAAGAATGGTTACTAATTTCAGCATAAGTGCATCAGATTCCCAATTTAGTAGTCTTGCTGGCTGGGTAAAAATTAAAAATGTTACTAATTTACACTTTCCTAGTGTTGTTGCATTTGTTTTATGTATTTGTATGTAGGAAGGGACTGCAGTGGTTCTTTTTTGTGGAGAACGCCCTTAGTACCCATATGAATAGCTGCATTTGACCCAGACAATATATCTAGGAATGAGGCAGACCCCAACAGTTCATTACACAGACCTTGTTGGGGGATGTGGTCATTCTGCTGACACTAATGCTATTTCCCTCTTAAAAATGTTTTGGCGGGTTGAGCACACCTCTTGCCTCCCCGACTCTATTGCATTAACATGCACTGTGCCAAGCTGGTCATGCATGTTTTTATAACAGCAGGCCATTGGTAGAGCAATGAACAATGCACATCCGATTGCTCTCTGATGGTCATCCTCAATGTTGCAAGATTTATTGATGTGAAGAAAAAAAAATGGTCCAAATCGGCACCATTATAAAGTTCTACCTCCCACCTAAAGATCAATGAGAGACAGGCAGTTGCATATAACTCATAAATGTATTAAGATTATAAAAACAACTCTGGGAATTGACTCTAGCTGTTAGCAAGCCGTTGTACTGTTAATTTTCTTCTGTGTGATGTGTGAATATAAGATTAAGTGAATGTGTTTTTTTTTTTTTTTCTACATTGATAAGAAACCTAAACCTGAGTAATGCACTGTATGTGATGAAGCAATTAGATTCTGCAGTTCACTTTTTGTGGATGACAAAGATTCAAGTCCCAGCAGTATAAAAAAAGGGCCCATAGTTACTACTTACTGTGATTTGTAATTGACAGATCTTGGATTAATAGACTGTAATACACTTCTATATGTATTTGGGAGATTTGGAGTTGTCCAAAACCGAGTCTTCTTTCTTTATATACTGTAATTCAATCATGTTTTTTGCAATAAAATGTGTATATTTTTCAAAACAATTTGTGATTATATCTCTTTCGTAACGCATGGATTTAATATTCAGTATTATACAGGCTTAAAGTGATACTATTGTCATTCATGAAGTAAAAAACCACAATCCCCCTGTAAAGAGACCTCATATTTGCCTGTCTCTCAGTCTGCACTGGCCATCCTTATGCTTTTTGAAGAGAAACTGAGCATCCTTTTTTTTATATATTTCATGCTTCAAGGTTTGATACCTTGTCCCCTGCCAGGGGCTTTGGTCCCTACTGGCCTCTACATCACTACGGGGCACAATAGTAAAGTAGGGCCCAATGGAAGGATCCATGCTGCTTGATAGGGAATCCAGCACTCCCAGTGAGGGAATAGAGGATTCTCTGGCCACTTCAGGACGGGTAAGTATAATGTCTCTTTCCGGGGAGGTCTTTTTTATTTTTTTTCCTTCCTGATTAACAAGTGTCACTTTAAAACGTATCGGTCAAATTTTTATTTTTTAAAAGGAAGGAAACCCTTACATAGTTACATAGGTTGAAAAAAGACACAAGTCCATCCAGTTCAACCATAAAAAAAAAAGTCATACAATCCCATATACCCAATTCTATACCCACAGTTGATCCAGAGGAAGGCGAAAAACAGCAGAGCATGATCCAATTTGCTACAGCTTCCCTTGTCAGGTTTTAATTGCTGTCGGTGCCCCCTTTAGGGACATTTTTCCCTCTATTTGAGCTGGTGACCGTTGTCACCAAAACAAAGTGACTAGATATTCATAATTTTACAGTCGTAACTGGAACATGAGCTAAGATGAAATTTTCCAACAGGACACCTGTCTATGAGAAGAATGTTAGCTCACCTTGGAATGATTTCTTCTGTTGAGTCTTTTGAGGCGGATTTCGAAGGGAAATCTTTAACAAGACCCAGAAAGAAGCAAAAAAAATAAAATAAAAAATACCATGGGTTTTATCATTCCCTGCTTCATGTACTTTAAATCTAACGTTTGAATCTACTGCTTTCAATTAAGTTTTCAAGTAAAACAACTATTCCCAGAATAATGCGGGGTGCACACTTTTTTTTTTGAACGAAACAAAACGTACAGAATGCCATAGTTCTGTTGGACAGGTAGCCTTACACACCAGTTGGGTGGCCCCTGCTGATCTGACCATTTTGTGACCAAATTTTGGCCACTGTGTGCCCAGAATTACTTTGGCACACCCATACTAATTCTACAATGCAGTGTAGATACCTCTTAGCTGGTTACAGACATCCACATTGCATTGTTGGATGTTTTGCCCTGTGGAAACCAATAAACTTCTAGCAATGAATTCGTGGTTCTGATGCACAATGATGGAGGGACTTTAACGTTAGTGGCAGCATTATGCAGTTACCAGATAATTCTAGAAGCTTTCAAAGATTTACATATTTTACCTATATACAGGTACAAATATTTTTTGCTTTGAGACTACAGAATATCTGCAAACGTTAGGACATATCAATGTTGTTTATGTCCTTAACCATACACAAATGTAGCTCCCCCTCTATGAAGAAGGCAAGGGTCCTCTCACAAGGGCTTGTCCGCTTGCTCAATGAGGGATCGATCTGCTGAGCAGGCAGATGACAGGGCCCTGCTCTTCTCTATGGGGAGAGTGGATAAAAACGCATCACCTGTCCATTCTCATTCGATCCACCAGACGGATGGAAAATAGGGTCACCATCCATCTGGATTTCACAGATAGGATCGGATAGCAGCGGGTGTCAGCGGACATGTCTCCACTGCCGCTCCATAGGAATGAATGGAGGCTCCAATCTTTTATGTCGGAAAAACTGACCTGGTGGACCTGATCGGAAAGCCTGTGTGAAAGGACCCTAACTGAGTAGTAAAGATAATATTGTTTTGGCCGAGATTTTGGATGCCTTCAACTTTTTTATGGCAGGCTAGACTGCTGAGATGGAAGATGAGCTTGTACAATATGTACATTTATGCTGACTTCTAGAAGTACTTCTAACATGCCCCAAGTAAAATGGACCTTCGGAGCAGGCAGCCGACATCCATATCTTTTAGATGTGGCGATGAATATAGATGTTGGATGCTTCTATACCCTTGGGCTAGTCCCATTTGAGAGGAAAAACTTGGCTGCCTTATTTGCCTATTCTAATTACAGCCCTTAGGCCACCGATAAACATGATTTTAACATTGCCTAGTTTGGTGGATTACATTTGGCTGAGTGGGTGAGACACTTATATAGCGCAACACATGCAAACTGAATCGCCTCTGGGCGCTTAGTATCCATTCCCTACTGTACTTTTGCCCTCAGAAAAGATGGGTTTTGATTTTTTTTCTGAAGACCAGGTGTTTCACCTCCAACCGGAAGCTGGTTGGTAGAGCATTCCATAATCTAGGTCCTTGGACTGCAAATCTTCGTTCTCCTTTGGACTTGTATCTGCCTTTGGGTATCTGTAGTAGATTTTGGATTGCAGAACGCGATTGGGGTTGTGACATTTAAATTTTTCGCATAGGTATTGGGGGGCAATTCCTTGAACACATTTATGTGTCAGAGTGCTTTAAAAGTGATTCTGTCTTTTACTGGCAACCAATGAAGGGATCTCGGTGAAGGTGAGATTCCCATGTTTTTTTGCCAGTCACGAGTCGAGCGGCTGTATTTTGAACGACTTGCAGACGAGTGATTTGGTATTTTGGGAGTCCGAGATAAAGGGCATTTGCATAGTCGAGTCTGGAGTTGATAATTGTTTCCACCACAACTGCTATGTCTTCTTTCTGGATAAAGGGAATGAGTCTATGTAGCAGGCGCAGCAGATGGTGGGATCTGCAGACTACTGACTCTATTTGTGCGTCCATTGCCATGTGGGTGTCAAAAACGACTCCAAGACTTTTGACTTTGGTGCTAGGGGTGATGGTTTTTCCCAGAATGGGCAGGGTTGTCCAGGTTGTTGTGGGGCGTCTTTCGGTTGGCGTGAAACAGGAGAAGTTCTGTTTAAGATCCGTTGATTTTAAGATAACTCTGTCATCCCCTTTTCTATCAAAGTAAGGCATTTCTCTAGTCCGAGATAATGATCCTTTTTGTTGCAGATGCGAAAATACAGTTGTGTGCCATCTCCATAAGAGTGGTAAATAACTTCTGGTTACTGATGATTTCAAAAAGAGGACGGAGATAGATATTGAACAATACAGGCGATAAAGGGGATCCCTGAGGGACTCCGCATGACACCATGCGTTTTTCAGAAGTGAAAGTACCAAGTTTCACTATTTGTGATCAGTTTTATAAGAAGGAGGGGAACCAGGGTTAATCAGAATCAGCGACTCTAGGTACTTCAGCTAGGCGAGTCAGTAATTTGTGGTCTACAGTATCAAATGCTGCGCCAAGGTCCAGCAGTACCAGAAGACAATATTCTCTTTTGTCTGCTGCCTCGAGAGCATCATCCCATATTTTTAGTATTGCTGTTTCTGTCCCGTGACCAGGGCGGAAACCCGATTGAAACAGATCGAGTAATTTATGGCTCAGGCAACAATCATGAGTACCCCTTTGCCTAACATCCATAGGAAAATTCACCCTCAGAAATATTTCCTGCCCATCATTTACTCAAGATACAACTTGTACCAGGGTGTCTGTTGGGTGCATTAATATGCTAAAAAGTTTGAGTCTTAATGCTCTTATCCATTATTGACCTTCATTTATACTCAAACATGCCATTCTGTTTGTAAGAAACTGAGCCAATGGCCAAGTGAGGAAGTCTTTGCAGATTGGGACCCCACATAAATTAGCGGTGAGCGTAGTTGATTAACATGAAGGCATATGAGAAGTAGGTGCTAGATGTGGCAGGTCAGGACCGTGCAAGTTAAGCTGTCCATACACGGTTGATACATTTGCTAAATTCTCCCATCAACACAGATAGGTTGATGTGGGAATCCCTCCTGCCGAACCACTGTAATCTCTCACAGGGGAAGCCATCCCTGCCGGAAGAAGACTGTGATTATTGCTAGCAATTAATCGCAGGTAAAATCCGTCAGGCTGGTTGTACCCAAGTGTATGGATCAACTTGGTACATTCAGCCTTGCCCATACATAGTTTGAATCAAAATCGGCCAAGATTTGATCCATCTATGGCCTGTCTTACAAACTATACCAGTGATGGTGAACCTTGGCACCCCAGATGTCTTGGAACTACATTTCCCAAGATGCTCCACTACAATGCAGAGTGCATAGGCATACTGGGAAATGTAGTTCCAAAACATCTGGGGTGCGAAGGTTCTCAATCACTGCACTATACTCTTTTCCAATCACTTAAGTTATCCAATCGCTGTTATTTTGTTCATCAGGACTAGGGATGAGCTCCGGTGTGTTCACACACTTCACGTGCAGAGCACGCCAGGTCGTCGGCATGGTGCTGCACTAATCACAGGCAGTAAGACATTTCCCGATCTCTGCAGCCAAACCGACAATGTCTCCCTGCTTGTGATTAGTGCAGCGCCGTGCCGACCTCCTGGTGGGCTGTGCACGTGGAGTGTGCGAACACATCAGAGCTCATCCCTAATCGGGACATTCTCAATGACTCTCAAAGGAGTCTGTGAACCTCAATAATGGACTAATGATTCTACTATCTTTTGAGAATGCCGAGCATTTCATTTCTATACAACAGTAAAAAAAAGCACTTATTTCCATTTAAAAAAAAAAAAAACTTTGCTACTTCCCGAAATTACAGTATCAAAGAATGTGTTGGTCCACTTAACGACTGAAAATACATTTTTTCACAATTTTTATCTAAAGACACGGTTTCAGAGACCAGATTCCCAAATACATAGTCACCACCCTAATTACCTTTTTCAAGAATGAAATGCTAGTGGCTAACTGAGCCAGATGTCATTAAAAATTATTTTGACCATACGGTATCAGTGATCATGTGCTGATAGCCGAGTGTCCACCTGGAAGGTCTGTGTCATTTATTTAAATCCTAAAATAGTTTGTTAAACTCGGTGTGAAGAGCTTTGTTTCTCAACTTTGTGTGTGATGCAATTTAATTGTAAACTTTGGCGATAAGACCAAGACATTTTCAGAAGCTTTGAATCTGTGCTTTCAATATCTTGTGAATGTTGAGAAAAGTGACTGCTAAGTTGTGCTTGCAGGGTGTATAATTAGAGGTTTTGAGATATTTTGAGAATGGTAGGTTATGAAAGGACGAGGCCTAAGGGCTAAAAGTAGCATCATGTTCTTTGTTGTGCGTGGATCAGTATGAGTAAAGTGTTTTGTGAATGGAATGGTTCTATATCAAGCACTTAAATGACTGCAAAGATGTCCATCCACAAGCCAATGTGTTTTTTTTTTTTTCACTCATTGATTGAATATAAACATATTTCTCTGAGCGGCTTGTATACCAGAAATGTTCTCTAGTTTAATCTTTAATCTTATACATTTCACAAACTATGCAGATGCACTATGTAACCTGATGCAAACCTGGTCTACCAAGTAAAACTGGACATCTACATAAAGAGGTGTCCCTCAGTGATTGCAAACTGACCAGTAGATAGAGGTAAAGACAGAAGCATGCAGACCCTTGGTTACCTTCCTGCACTTTGAATTTATCATAGACTTGCACATAACTTAATCTTTGTATCAACTAAATTATTTTTACATCAGGTAACTTGTACTAATGCATGCCTAGAACAGTACAGGACACAAAAACTGATTCATAGACTGTGGGTTATATGCTACTACCTTCAGGTGATTGGACACTGGCAAAGGCTATGGTGGACCCACCATATAACCTCTCCCAATCCATGAGGCGTTAATTTATTGCTAGTGTTCTTAGATGTTCTTAGTTGGCAGATGTTTTTACTACTATCTTTTCTCCAAATTTAACCACCTCTTTTAACTGACACTTATTTCAGGATCCGACAACTTCCCACTTTCATAGCTCATTAGCAGTTTCCAGATCAATGACCCTCAAACACACCTAGGTAACCTTACCTGGACCCTGCAGTCATGGGGCTGACCTATGTCTGCTTCAGACACTGAACCCTTTGTCGGCATTCACCTTGGCATGTGGTGCAACAAATGTAGTTAGCTGCTGGGGGCTATACAGGGCCATGGTCCATCCCTACGGCACCCAGAACCTGAAGTTCCTCTCTAAGGGTATGCCCATTGTGAAATGTGAAGCATGGACCCTGGGCAGGACCAGCGGTGTGGACAAGGTAAGATAGGGTTTCCTTGTACCACTTTGCATACTGGTTCCTGGGTTTACATGTTTTGATGGCACACTAGTAATATGCTACATCGTAATTCGACTAGATTTACTGCAGTGGTATGCACACAAGCAGTTGATGGGGCACTTACTTATTTTTTTTTCCCTAACTGTAGTGTCGCACTATATCCTGCCTGAGTAACGTTAGAACGTTCACCTATTCAAATTTGGTAGTTCTTTAAGACCTTGGGACACCTCCTTTTTTATCGATATAGTGCTTAAAAAGATTCTGAGCTGCATCCTTCTGGCCTCTTTTCTGCTGACATAGAAAGCCAATTGCTTGCCACACCACCTGTTGCCCAACTGCAAACATGCCGAACCTATTAAACCCCCCCCAAAAAAATTTTTAGATTACAGATTACCAATTATTAGATTTTGTGGTTGCATCAGACTTTTTCCCTCTGTTTTCAGTTGGTGAACTGGCCAGTAACTCGCCTCCAGTATTAAGAGCGCAACAACTCTGGATGAAGGAGCACACACAAATTCCGCCCAAACAGTAGCACTGCCTGATGCACCTGCCTGTGATACCTTGATTTTTCTCCATTATTTAGGGAAATTGCTACTTTACACACTCGCCATATGCTGGTTAATCTGTAATCATTGATCAACTAGCTGGACTGGCTGTACAACTGGCCTTGTCACTTTAGAGATTACCTAAACTATGGCCCTAATATTCTGTGTAGATTGGAATAGAGAACCTGATTCATTAGATCTCTACAATGTCTTCACAGTATGGCTTGAAGCCTGCTCATCTAATCCAGTGTGGGAAAGATACCTTTTTTGCATGCCCTTCAAAGAACTTTGGCAAGACCCTCAATCAATACATTGAGATAGCTACTGATGGGGAAAGGTCCCAAATCCCACCATCCTAAATCACACTTCAATATGTATTTCATATCTCGTACTGTGCAGTTCTCATCCCTGTGCCTCTCCAATACACATTCCTCATTTACTGTAGGTCTTTCCAGTCATGGCAAACCTTTCTCAGGCCACTGGATTGCTAAAAACCCTTCATGCCAACAGGTGGTATATTATAGAGGCGATGGGGTGGTATATGGCAGTGTTTCCCAACCTTTTTTGAGCCAAGAGACCTTGTCAAGGCACCCTTTTAAAATGGATAGTCTCGAGGTACCCCATTCTATAATGTAAAAAAACGATTCTAATAGTTTTACCTAATGCAGCAACACCCACGTGTAAGACACCCAATGTTAGAGGCGATTTCTTTCTTCCAAAGCAAATACTTTTGCACACTTTTACTGACTAAAAATTCCAATGTTTCTCTTCTCGCTCAATTTCTCACCATCAGTCAGCTAATGTGACCCCAGTGCTGAGGTAGAGGAAGGTCAAACAAGTGTGAGGTGACACATCTTTAACTGATAACGTTAGGATGCCAGTGTCTAGAAATTCATAATGGTGCACAATGAAAACGTGGCTTTGTGTAATTAAGTCAGGCTTGATCCACCTGCTGTATAGAATTTTTGATAATTTTTAGGCATTTTCCCAAGGCACACCTTGAGAAACGCTCAAGGCATCCTGTTTGAAAAAGGCTGGTTTACGGATATTTACCTTGACTTAAAGAGGTGTAAATACCTTTTCTGGAACATTATCCCTAATTGCGGTCCTCTCCTTACCTTTCTAGTAGTTCATGTCTACTCAGAAAATATTACTTAACCCTATTTTCCAGTGTTGTGTTATAACCTCTGTATTAAATTTTATGGATGCCGAGGCCATTACGCAGCACTAGAAGTAGCAGCTGTGCTACATTCTGAAATCCTATACAAGGATGGCACCATATCCAAGTACATATTGAGCACTAAGCTGAGGTTCTACTTTCTGGTAAGCTGTTGGATTTGATTGTGGTGGGGATGTCTGTAGGTGATCAGACATCTCGGTTATGCTGATAAACATACATTTATGGTGGAGTGACAAAGTTACACAGTTCGTATACGCTTTCTGTAATCCTCTACTATACAGGATTTTTTCACTGTTACAGGACCTCGTAGCTATCCTGAGTTATGCTTTGTAAATAGAATCCCTTCTGCAGATACCCTCATAAAATCCTGTCATACTTCTGTCCAAACAGCGGGACCCTTCCTTGGACTACCCTTCCACTTGGGGTCAAGCTAGCCGGTATGACATGACAGTAATCCCCTTAAGGTTTGCAAAGTCAGGTATGACATCTATGGCTATGCCATTTCGCCATGAGAATCTGTCCCCTCCCTCCACTATTTTTCTTACAGAAATATTCCCCCTTGGGGCTCCTCTTTTCACTCGTACCCACCCATTTTGTTGCCCCCTTTTTTTCCCACTAGGCTTTTACCCTTTCAAGAACGAGACCCCCCTAGTCAATGCCTTGTAAAAATTGGATTCTGGGACCTTTAACAGTACCTACAGTTTTGTACTCCTTTAAGTGTTTCCTCTGTTTCACATCTCTACTAGACTTTTAGTTGCTAGGCAGCTGTTCAGTCTATGCTCCTGTAACATGTTTTTATTAAGTTTGTTTTGAGATTCGTTGATCCTCTTATTTTCTTCCTGTGGCTGATTAATTTTCTTGTTGCCCAGCCCTAAATTATTGGAGACGTGCCATGGTTTGAGTCAATTTTTTTGTCCTGTACTGTACAATAGAGGAGGAATTTTGACCTACCCGTGAATTCCATTTTTTGGTGTACAGGACCCCCCCCCCCCCCCCCCCCCCCCATCCTTTCTGTGATATCTTAACTGCTTAAAAAACTGGAGCCTCGCAGTGTAGGTAGAGTTATATGGGAATGCTAGGGGGGACTAGACAAAATGCCCTTGCTTGTGTCCAATGACCTTACAGTAGTGGCATATAACCGATTGACTATGAATTGATTCCTGCGTCCTGTGCTGTACTCCAAGATACAAAATGTACAGTCATGTTTAAATTCTTCCTTTTCCATATATGGATTTTCCAAGATTTGTGAAAGGTTTACTTTTAAATATCTCAAATTTTGTAGGAAAACGTAGATGCATTTGACCATTACATTTTAATAGAACCAGTCAAATGTTTTCTTTAGTAGGTCTCGCAGATAAGTAACCTAACACAAAAGCACTGTATGAGCAGTTAATACTTTAAAGGAAAAGGTTAACCTTTGGGAACCTGTGACATTTTCCCACTGCTGCAGTCTCTTCCCAACCCACTGCCTCTAGTACCAGCGAGTCAGGGATCTTCTCCCTGAACTTGTTGTCGCAATAATTTTTTTTTTTTATAAAAAAACGTGGCCGTGCGGGGCTACATCCACCCAGCTGCATCATTTATTCAGAGGTGAGAACAAGTACCCAACAGCCTTTGCAGCGCTGTTGAGCACTCTAGGTAGTTCAATGATTCTTCATGTCATGTAATTGCCGCCTGCTCATACGAGGTATGAGCCAACAGCTTACACTGACAGTCTGCAAGAGCCCTGATCATGGGTGCAATGCTTTGCAGGCTTTTAGTGAATTTTTTTTGCAAAAGGATGTGTATTTGTTTTATGTTTTATTTTTTTTACCAACGTGAATTTATTCTTTAAAATAACTAGATGTTTTTGTGTTTTTTCTGTGCAGTCTATTGGCTTTATACAGAAGAAGGTTGCGGCCTTTATTTGGATTGCTCAACAGAATGTGTAGCCAGCGTTTCACAATCACACAGGGTATAGTGCAGACATATACAATACTGGTGTATATTTTAATATAAAAAAAGTCAAATTGTTTTGCTGTTTGTCAGGGTCACGTTCTCGTTATATCGCTGCTTCAATCTCGCCAGGGCCTGCATTATAGGTGGTAAAGAACGCACAGTACATCGGCCTCGCTGACTAATGGAATTGATATACTCTGCTACTAAATGGTGCGTTGACCAAGATCCTGCAAGTTTAGGTCTAATTAACACCGGAACGCGCTTTCCTGTACAGTCTAGTTTTGCAGTCCATTTATTTGAATGGGCTTCAATAAGCACTGAAATGTGGGAAAAGGGTAGTACAAGCACTACTTTTTCAAAACGCACTGCACCAAACAGCATAGTAATTGCAATACCATGTGATTTGATGCATCCCATTTGCGAGATGCATTCGGGGTGCCAATAATAAACACCTGCATGCTTTTACTGCAGTACAGGAAGCATGCACTAATCGTGCCTCTCCTGAACCGCATTTTGGTGCAAACTGGCCCTTACAGGGGATGTGGATTTCTGCACATGAGCTGACAATGCTGAATCTGTTGAAATGTTGCATGATGCTTGCCCATTTGTCACATGTTGTTAAGTGATACATGTTCAGTGCAGCTGTAACAACCACCCCATTGCTGCCTCTGGAAGGGAAGAGGATGGACTTTTAATTTCACTGGACCTACAGAAAGACCCCTGGGGAAAAAAAGGTATTTTTTTTTCTTTTTGTGGAAACTTGGCTAAGGGTGGAGGTATAAGTAAAATAAAGTTGGAGACCTGCTTTAAACCACTAGGTGCTAGTTTTATTGTTGAAGTGGCATCTATATTTGTGAAATGAGGTTTTACATACTCTTTAATAACTTTTTTCATCAGGCTGTTAGGATAAACTGTTTCACGTATTGTTTGCACACCCTGCAAGAGTGTAATAAAGCTACCAGCAACAGAGCAAAACATTTTGTTTTCTGTATGGGTAGTGGTAATTTTTTAATTCTGAATATAACCTTTTACGTCTGCAATCATTATATTACTGATTGCCAACATGATACCCAATGCTGTGGACATGTTATCAACTGTATCCGCTTAGAGAGCCATCACCAGACACTTTGCACAGCTGCACAAACTCGCTTACTGCTGTCACTAACTGCTCTATTTGGAACCAATGACCGTGGTTTTTGATCATATGATCACAATATTAGCTATGACATCATGACTAGATAAAGGCTGGATCCAGCTTTCAGTAACAAAATAAGCCTGCATATCGCTGCTAGATTCAGGCTGCAATGACATCTGAAGTGCCATCTGTTTAATAATGTAATGGTCAGATACAATTGACAAAAAGTAATTTATTTTTTGCATATTTGTCAGTCAATATTGATAAAACAGCAAGTGCAGGGTCTTTATTAAGAGTACAGAAACAATCGAGTACTTTTGCAAGAGCCCTAATACAATACAATATTCACAAAACGGTTCAGCTCTCAATTTGAAATCACTCTCACATTCTATGAACTGAAACTAAATCTGGAGCAGCTGTGCTTGTTCAGTTAAAGGTCAATGTAAAGTCTCATTTTTTGCCCTCTATAAAAATAACAAACATGTTATACTTACCTGCTCTATTGCAGTGGATTTGCACAGAGCAGCCCTGGATCCTCCCCTTCTCAGGTTGCTCTTCTGTGATCCTGGTCCCTCCCTCCTGTTCAGTGCTCCCCACAGCAAGCAGCTTGCTATGGAGGCACCTGAACTGGGTCACAGCTCTGTGTCCATTCAGACATAGAGCCCCAACCGGGCGACAACCCCCCTCCATTGATTGGCTAGCTGACTTTGACCGCAGCCAATGCCGCCGCTGCTGTCAGCCAATTAGGATGGAGCATGTTGGACGGCCGAGACACTCTTGAACATCGCTAGACAGAGTGCATTAAGATAAAAAAAAAACGTCTTGCCTTTACAACTCCTAGCTTTAAAATGTATAGAAACTGGTTGCCATGCACATTTGCGAGATTGACTGCTCAACTCTTCCCCTTTTCTCTCTCTGCAGTAGTAGGACAGATACAGGTCTAAACTTGATTATGCACATTTATTTTGAGCTTTCGGCTGGAAGTGTTGTGGCATAAAAACCCATTCCAACATTTACCGATTTATAAAGCTGCCCTTTATAAAGGAGTATAGTCCAGAAAATCTTGTATAAAAAAATAAAATAAAAATAAATCTGGTTCCCAACAGTTACCCTTTCGGGAGCATTTCCTTTTACAACTTCTTAGGGTGTTAGATCAGATCAGGGCTTCCTACCTAGGCCAAAGAGGTTCCAGGACCACACCTTCCGTCTCAGATCTTACAATCTAATTCTAAGCTGGTCTCTTAACCAGTGGCCTCGGCCACTGTATACTACTTTTTTGTGAATTCCTTCTCTTTCCAAAGTGAAGGGGAGTTGTCACAGGCAGTCTGATCAGGCAGTACAAACACTCAGTCGAAAGTCTCAGTGCCTCTGACAGGGATGGACTGGCCATTGGGACTACAGGGAGTTTCCCGGTGGGCCGATGGCTCAGTGGGCCGGCTTCAGTGACATCGGACTGCCGCCCCTTCTGCTCCTTTCCCTTCCTGCAGCGCTCACCTCCTCTCCCTCCCCGCAGCACTCACCTGGGGGGAACAAAGAGGCAGGGGGAGGACAGAGGAGCATTGGGAAGGGGACAGACAGCTGACTCAACAGCTATGGCCTAGGAGTTTCTCACTTCTGCCTAATTTTGTCCCATGGGGGGCACTGAACTGATTCTTTGCCCCGGGTGAAATAATATCTAGCTTTCCTATAAGAGTACCAGCACCAGACGTTCTACTCTAATAAAGTAGAATGGCTGGTGAAGGGGGAGAGGGGGCTTGGGTGGCGGGATGGTGCAGGAGTTGTCCGGCCGCCATGGGAGAGACCTGTGAAAGTGGGCCAGTCTGGATGAAGTCCAGGGCCAAATTTCTGTCCCAGTCCAGCCCTGGCCTCTGACAAGAGTTTTGTGAAACAGCTCTCCTTAAGATCTTTACTAATCATCAGCAATTTAATATTCTTACCAGCGAGTGAAAACCACCTGACGAGTTCTCCACCCCCAAACTCTTTGCAGAAATTCTGTCTAATCCTTGAGTAACTTTTTAACCACTTTAGCCCCGGACCATATTGCTGTCCAAAGACCAGAGCACTTTTTGTGATTCGGCACTGCGTCGCTTTAACTGACAATTGCGCGGTCGTGCAACGTGGCTCCCAAACAAAATTGGCGTCCTTTTTTCCCCACAAATAAGAGCTTTCTTTTGGTGGTAGTTGATCATCTCTGCGGTTTTTATTTTTTGCGCTATAAACAAAAATAGAGCGACTATTTTGAAAAAAATGCAATATTTTTTACATTTTGCTATTATAAATATCACCAAAAAAGATATAAAAAAACTTTTTTCCCCAGTTTAGGCCGATACGTATTCTTCTACATATTTTTCGTAAAAAAAAATCGCAATTAGCGTTTATTGATTGGTTTGCGCAAAATTTATAGCGTTTACAAAAAAGGGGGTAGTTTTATGGCATTTTTATTAATATTTTTTTTTTACTAGTAATGGCGGCGATCAGCGTTTTTTTTCGGTACTGCGATATTATGGCGGACACATCGGACACTTTTGACACATTTTTGGGACCATTGGCATTTTTATAGCAATCAATGCTATAAAAATGCATTGGATTACTATAAAAATGCCATTGGCAGTGAAGGGGTTAACACTAGGGGGCGGGGATAGGGGTTAAGTGTGTTCCTATTTGTGTTCTAACTGTATGGGGGGGGTGGACTCACTAGGGGGAATCACTGATCTTCCGTTCATACATTGTATGAACGGAAGATCAGCGTTTCCCCCGCTGACAGGAACGAGCGCTGTGTGTTTACACTCACAGCTCTCGTTCCCCGCTCTGTAACGAACGAGCGCGCGTGCCCGGCGGCGATCGCACCCGCGGGACTCGGGGGCGAGCGCGGGCTGCCGGCCGCGCGCACGCGCCCCCTAGCGTCCGGGAAAGTCCCGACGTAGAGCTACGGGCTCTCGCCCAGGAGAGCCGACCTGCCGCCGTAGAGCCACGGCGGCTGGTCGGCTAGTGGTTAAAGATCCCTAGATCAACTTTTTAAAAATCCCTAGATCAACATGTATCTTGCCTTAGCAAGGTCACGATCTCCATAATGAAATTTGCACCCTTAAGGTTTCAAAAGACATGGTATCTGAAGGTTCCCCTCAAAATATGATTGACTTAATGGTGTAGTTTTACCAGGTGGTCAAATCTATTTGATGCCTCCCTAGAGGCAAGGCGACTTACAAAGAAGTGAAGGGTCTGTAATTTTTATGATGGGTGTATTTTAAATTATAGAGACAGAATATCAACCAAGAAACCAGGAAAAACACATGACGCATGTTATAAATATTCAGTTCAGTGACTAAAATAAGTATTTGATCCTCTACCAGCTAACATTATTCCAGGCTCCCGCAGAGTGGCTACACAATGTGCTCATGTGGTACAAAGATTAGTCCTGTCAATTTAGGAAGGTGCTCCCAACGACAACTCGTTATGTGTATAAAAGCCACCTATCCACAGAATCTTTCTTCAATTAAAACCTCACAATCGTGAGCAAGACCAGAAGGCTGTCAAAACGTCAGGGACAAGATTGCAGACCTGCACAAGGCTAGAATGAGCTACAAGACCATCAGCAACAAGCTTGGTGAGGAGGAGATAACTGTTGGAGTGATTATTTGCAAATGGATGAAATACAAAATAACCATCAATTGTCCTCGGTCTGGAGCTCTACGCAAGATTTTGTCTCATGGGGTAAGGATGATCAAGTGAGGGATTGGCCCAGAACTACACGGGAGGAGCTTGTGAATGATCTCAAGGCAGTTGGCACCACAGTTACCAAACAAAACCACTGGTAGCACAATATGCTGCCCATGGATTGAAATCCTGCAGTGCCCACGAGGTCCCCCTCATCAAGGCACATGTACAGGTCCGTCTGAAGTTTGCCAATAAGCATCTAAATAATTCTGAAGGATTGGGAGAAAGTGCTGTTGTCAGATGTGACCAAAATTGAACGCTTTGGCGTGAACTCAACTCTCTATTTGGAGAAAGAAAAAGGACTATGACCCCAAGAACACTATCCCTACAATCAAGCATTGAAGTGGAAGCATGCTTTAGGGCTATTTCTCTGCTAAAGGTACAGGCTGACTTTGCCGTATTGGGGGGCTATGTATTGAAAAATTTTGGATGGTAACCCCCTCTCACCAGAACACTGAAGATGGGTCGTGGATGGGTCTTCCAGCATGACAATGAAACAAAACATACCACCAAAGCAATAAAAAAGTGGCTCAAGAAAAGGCCTATTAAGCTCATGGAGTGGCCTAACCAGTCTCCAGACCTTCATCTTATATAAAAATCCATGGAAGGAGCTGAAATTGAGTTGTCACGTGAGAGCCAAGAAACCTTAGTGGTTAAGCTGCTATCTCCTTTTTATACCCTACCCTCTGTCAGATAAAAAGCTATATACTAGTGCCTGTGCTCTATTAAACTGGAGTCACGTGATCGCTGGGAGAAGCTGTTAAAAAGCAGAAATCTACTTTTAAAACACAGGCACTAAAATACAGCTTTTTATCAGACAGAGGGGATGATATAAAGGTCAGATAGTCTTAAAGCAGTGGGGAGAGGAGCAGAGCAGCACTAGTGAGAACTGACCATCAGGGAGGAGGACAGACACACAGGAGAGCTGCAGATAGCAGCAGATGACGAAGGCACATATGCTAACCACGGTGTCAGGGCTCATCAGCCTTGATATATTGTGGTCAGCATACAGAGGGGATGATAGAAACTGACCGGATTAGCTAGGTATCTCAGGTGATACAAGGGGCCAAATGACACAGCACAAGCATTGTGCTGTATAACACACTTTAGCCCCGGAAGGTTTTACCCTGACCAGCCCATTTTTTTGCGATCCGGAACTGAGTCGCTTTAGCTGACATTTGCTCGGTTCTGCGATGCTGTAATCAAATTAAATTGATGTTCTTTTTTCCCTTCAAATAAAGCTTTCCTTTGGTGGTATTGGATCACCTCTGCGTTTTTTTTTTTGTTTTTGCGCTGTAAACAAAAAATAATTACTTTCTGCTACAATATACAAAATAAACAAATTTCTTCATCAATTTAGGCCAATATGTATTCTACATATTTTTGGTAAAAAAAATCCCAGTAATCGTATATTGGTTTGCACAAAAGTTATAGCAGCTACAAACTACGTATAGATTTATGGATTTTTTTTTTTTACTGGTAATATCCGCGATCTGCGAGTTTTTTTTGTGTGCGACTGCGACATTGCCGGGGACAAATCTGACCAAGTGACATTTCTTGGGGACCAGTGACACCAATACAGTAATCGGTGTTAAAAAAAAAAGGAAAAAGATGGTCGGCATTCAGGATAACATCCAAAATATAATGTAATGCATGTACAAAGCTGTAAAACGGCCTACGTATTTCGGAAGTTCGTTTTTAGTCTTGGCTGGTAAAAAAACAATAAGTAACACTTAAATAGTATATACAAAAGTCACATCATTAACCAACACAGGTGAATTTAAAAATGCAAAAGGGAAAACCTGGCATGACTCCCTGCAATGGAACACATCACGAAAAGTAAACATATGAAAAAACAGGCATATAAAAAGTGACCCACAATAGCATGCAAAGTTAGTGTTTTTCCCAAAATGGAACATCATAAATAGTGCATAAAAAAAGAATGCACTGATCAATGTATAAATTAAACTGGCAGCCAAGGTCAAAGGGTTAAATGTGCTTCTAACTGTGGTGGGATTGGATTCACTGTCCTCCCTGACAGAGCTGTGGTGTGTTATTACATCGGCACACCACTGCTCCGTGTCTTTTGTGAACGATCGGTGGGTTGTGGCTGCCAGACCCGCTGATTGGTTCCTGCTGCGTGCAATCACAGCGGGAGCAGTGCGTGCCCCCTAAACCGCGTGCACAAAATCAAGTTACAGGTATGTGATTTTGCACACCCGGCCGCCCTGCCATAGTTTATGTACGTGGAGCGTTCCGGAAGCGGAATGGGGGGGGGGGTTAACAAATGCTTTAAAAATTAAGATCTGTAAAGAGTGGCCCAAAATACCTCCTGAGATGTGTGCAAACCTGATCACCAACTACAAGAAACGTCTTACCTCTGTGCTTGCCAAGTACTAAGTCGTGTTTCGCTTGGGGATCAAATACTTGTTTTACTCCACTGAACTGCAGCTCAATTTATAATATTCTTATTGTGTTTTTTCTGAATTTTTGGTTGATATTCTGTCTTTCATTTAAAATACACAATGATAAAAATTATAGACTTGTGTTTGTAAGTGGGCAAACTTACAAAATCTGCAGGTGATCAAATTAATAATTTCCCACTGTATCACCGAGTGTGCAAGTAACAGAAAAACACAAATTTTAGGTTGTCACCAGAACAGGAATAGAGAAATCTTTCAGTGGGGACACTGGTTCTGGTGACGGCTGAGGGATTCCCTCAGTTTGGCCATTTTTCTCTCACTTTTTGTTTTGGCTATGGGGCAAAAGTGAAGTAAAAGCTCCCCAATGACACATGACAAAAAACGCAGCTGGTGATTAAAACCCTTCTTAAATCCAAAATGGAAAAAAGTTATGCCCTTAGCTGAAAAAAAAGAACCAAAGGCAGTAATCACCAATGGGTATTTGTGCAGTGTGGCTTGTTTCCATTTCAGCCTAATTGCATTATCTGTAGGCGTATCCACAGAAATGTGAACTGCCTGCAAGTTTATGCTCCATAGTGACCTTGACATGCTGAGTGAGAGTATGACTGGCAGTGATGGGTTTATTAAGCATGCCGAGTCACCATGCTTGACCTCTGCCCAGATGTCTCCAACCTCCAGGCTGAATGTGTGAGGCCTGTTTGCCCTACTAATGTAATGAACAAAGCTATACTTGGCCATTAAAGTACTCCCAGTGTATTCTGTGGTGTTTGCCAGGCACCACCTCGCAGGGTTACACTGTTTTTTTATAAAAAAATATAAAGAATTGGTGATGGGGGAGGGGAAGGGGGGGAAAAAAGGGGAGAGAGTGGGAGGACCAGGATTGAAGATACACAGGGAATGCACTCACATGGGCCACATCCGTGTTGGTAGTAGAAAAAAGGAGGGAAAACCAATAACTATGAAAAGGTATTGATGGTCGGACTTTGAGGCCAAGGAAGTAATTGTTTAAAAATTCAAAATTTTAATATAATCAGGTAAAAAATAAAACATACATTACAATACAATTACATAAAGAAAAAAAGGGAGGGGTTACAAATATATGGATTAACCACTGTGTACAAAGAGGCCCTTAAAGTCGCCAAATCTCAGGAAGTATTTTGGGCCACTCTTTGGCGACTTTAAGGACCTCTTTGTACACAGTGGTTAATCCATATATTTGTACCCCTCCCTTTTTTTCTTTATGTAATTGTAATGTATGTTTTATTTTTTACCTGATTATATTAAAATTTTGAATTTTTAAACAATTACTTCCTTGGCCTCAAAGTCCGACCATCAATACCTTTTCATAGTTATTGGTTTTCCCTCCTTTTTTCTACTGTTTTTTTATAATGACTGCTTTGCTGAAAGAGAGGTAAGTTTTACTGGGACTTTATCTGAGGATCAGAGCAGAGTGCAGTGATCAGGAAATCTTACTGTTTTCCAAAATATTAAATTAAAGTGGAGGTTCACCTAAAAATAAACTTTTAACATTGCATTTAAGACATTAATGACAATTAGAATCGGCCGTTTTTTTTAAAAAAATACGTCCGTACATAACGTTTCCTATATGCATTCTCCGGGTATGATGGTCGGGGATGGGCGTGCCTAATTGATTGACAGGCATCCTGTATGCATTCTCACCGCCGCTGCCGGGTATGAAGGTCGGAGCTGGGCGTGCCTAATTGATTGACAGGCATCCGACCGACGCATACAGCGCGTCACGAGATGCCGACAGAAGCCGAACGTCGGTGCGCAGGCGCCGTATAGAGCCGCACCGACGTTCGGTTTCTTTCGGCATCTCGTGACGCTCTGTATGCGTCGGTCGGATGCCTGTCAATGAATTAGGCACGCCCAGCTCAGACCTTCATACCCGGAAGCGGCGGTGAGAATGCATACAGGAAACGGTATGTACGGATGTATTTAAAAAAAAAAAAAACAGCCGATTCTAATTCATTAATGTAATTTATGCAATGTTAAGTTTATTTTTAGGTGAACCTCCACTTTAAGAACTAGACGAAGGACTTCTACACATGTACAGTGCCTTGAAATTTTGTGTTGGTCTAGCGCAAAAAATTTTTTTTACGTGTTAAGTTGTAACATGACAAAATGTGCAAAATTTCAAGGGGTATGATTACTTTTTCAAGGCACTGTACATGTGCTACTGAATTGCATTATAATATGTCTGCTAAAACGCGCTAATGCGCAAAGCATGACAGGTTGCTTTTTAGTTTGGCAACCCAACACATCTACAGAACACTATCACCCCCTATGGGAATTAAGTGTTGGGCTCGGTTCACACTGCTGCAACAGCAAACTTCCTTCCCCTGCTGTAGCAAATTGGATCGTGCTGTGCTCTGGGGTTTTTCGCCTTCCTCTGGATCAGCTGTGGGTATATGGGATTGTATGATATTATTTTTTTATGGTTTAACTGGATGGACTTGTCTTTTTTCAACCTGACTATGACTTGGATGTACTATGGCTGAAATCGCACCCAAGTTGGACCAAAGTAGTGCAGGAACCTTTTCTAAAGTCAAACCTCCATCCGTTAAGACGGCTCTGAGGCCACACAACCGTTTTCCTCGACAAAATCCATCAATAAAACACGTTCTCTTTTTTCTTGTCTGGGGTCTCAATTTCCTCGTCGGGCTAGTTTACGACGAGAAACATGTTGGTGTGTATGCTTAGAAACCCGCGCATGCTCAGAATAAAGTATGAGATGGGATATGAGATAACATTCGTTGCGCTGTAACAGACTGAAAAGCGCAAATTGTCTCTAACCAAACTTTTACTTAACACGCAGTAACACGAGATTAGCAAAAGCAGCACCAAGGGTGGTGCCAATGGATTCGAACTTCCCCTTTATAGTGCCGTCGTATGTGTTGTACGTCACCGCGTTTGAGAACGACAAGATTTTTTCTCGACAGTGTGTATGCAATGAATGCTTGACAAAATTCTTGACAAGCCTGACAAGAACCTCATCGAGGAAAACGTTTCATTTTACGACGAGATTCTCGGTCGTGTGTACGAGGCCTCATAGGGAAACATTGAATTTGACATGTCATCCAACCTGGGGGTCTCACAAGTCAGATCCCATGTTGAAGCAGTGTTAACTGAGCATTACGAATTGGCAGTGTTGTGTGTGTGCACACTGTTACTATTTTCCAACATGAGGCAGTTTCTCCCCATGATTGGGGTTTGCAAGGGGCACAGGGCTTTTAGCCTCAGTTAGTCCTTGTTGCCTGTAGTGAACTCATCAGCTGGTTTGTGATTTTTTTATTTTTTTCCCTGAGTGGCATTAAATTAAACTGATATAGCTCCCAAGCTGAAAATACCTCATTGGATTTTGATACCATAATAACCAGCTTAAAACTAACACCCCAAGGATGATACCAGTGCTGTTACTAGAGTGGAATCCCTGAGAGGCCCTAAGCCTCAAAACCTTGCTGGTACACTCCTTACTTGAACATCATCTATGCAGAGACTGTAGAAGTCCTGATAAGTGATTTACTCTTGAAAAATGTTTTATCAATCTATATCTGTTTGAAGCATTTTGTAAGAAGTGGGTTGTTCCCACTATGGTCTGGCCTATATCCCATCTTAAACACTGACTGTAACTATTGTGGAAACGCCAGTTTTAAGATCACATAAATGTCAGTTTTTTTTCAAACCTTTTGTCACTGACAGGCCAAGCCATACAATCTGCCATAACTGTGATGTTCATTTGCCAAACGTTAGGGGATGAACTAGGCATATGTCCAAGGATCCTTCGCTAACTAGTTGTAGAACATTTACATCTCAGCCCTACACTACTTCATACACAGGTAAGTAGTTATTGCCCATCCTATTTGCCTGAATGAATCTCTTGCTGTAAATATGCAGAACACTACTTGGCTGAAATGCTGATCTGTGTAACAGCAATTTAAAAAGGACTTGCGCATTCTTTTTGATCGACTTTGCTTCATAGAAGTTGTCTAAAGATGCATCAAATGGATTTATTTTTCTCTCCCAGGGTTCACACTCCAAGGCCATACTCAAATCCAGTAGCCCAGTTCAGTTGCAAATGCTGAGCCTCTAAAATGCTTGAACCTGCAGACAAGTTTTGTCAGAATGGTCAGAAAACCTACCAGAACTCCATGCTGCCCTAGCAGATCTTTTGAGGGCAATGAGTCATTGCCAGTGTTAGGACATCTTGGATCTCAAGGCTTTAAATGTGTTCATTCAAGTCCAAAAAAATTGCATGGAATCCACCAGGTCTGTCGTAGCATCACTCCATTAGGGGGACTTTCTAGTGTCTGTGGACATCATTATGCATGCATGTCTTCATCTTTCCAGCATATTACTTTTGCTTTGCTGTGGGCACACTACCAATTTAGCCCTTATTCAGTATGCCTTCAGTACCATAAGTACCATAAGTGTTTACTAAGGTATTAGCCAGTACTAGATTTATTGTGCTCATAGGGCATTCCCATTGCTGACCATCTCCTATTTAGGTAACAGTTGGCTCAAACCATGTCTGACAATATAATGCAGACATTCTACACCTTAAAAAGGTTTAATTGGTTCCCAAACCTTCAGAAATTGGTGCTGGAGCAGACCTATCAGTTGGAGTATCTAGGTCAGTGATGGCGAACCTTGGCACCCCAGATGTTTTGGAACTACATTTTCCACGATGCTCATGCATTCTGCAGTGTATTTGAGCATCATGGGAAATGTAGTTCCAAAACATCTGGGGTGCCAAGATTTGCCATCACTGATCTAGGTGTTGCCCTTGACACAGCTCAGACCAAAGTCTTTTTTTTTCCTCAGGAAAAACGTCTAGCTCCTCTCCCTGAACTCTACAGTCCAGGAGTCATTCAGCTCTGCAATTCTTCAAGTCCTGAGCTTGGTAGTGGCCGCCTTCAATGCAGTTCTAATTGCTCAGGGATGGAGGCACTTAAATTTGAAATTTTTACGTTTTTTTTTATTTTATGCTTTAATTTTTGTTATCACTTTTATTGCTGTCACAAGGACTGTAAACAGCCCTTGTGACAGCAATAGGCATGTGACAAGTATTTTTATGAAGGGATTTGGGATCTATAAGACCCAAATCCTTGCTTTGCACTTGAAAGCATTCAAATGGCAAGATCTGTGTTTTTGAATACTTTATTTTTTTTATAAATTTGCACCTTTAAGACTCCAGAGAACCGGAAGTGATGTCATGTAGTCGCTTCCAAAATTGTATGGAGAAAAACCAGGACGGCCGCACTCCAAAAAATGTTCCTTTATAATGAAACGGATCACAACATCAACATGTCACAGCAAATAACAGAAAAGAACTGACGCGTTTCACACCAAAATACAGTGCTTATTCATAAGCATGAATATGGACTGTATTTTGGTGTGAAACGCGTCAGCTCTTTTCTGTTATTTGCTGTGACATGTTGATGTTGTGATCGGTTTTATTATAAAGGAACATTTTTTGGAGTGCGGCCGTCCCGGTTTTTCTCCATACAATTTTGCATACTATTGCAGTGCCTGCACCCAGGGGTTGGATCCTACCTTTCAGCTTTAGCTCCTTGGGACCTCTGAGCGGTTAACTTTTTCTCTCATGTAGTCGCTTCCAGGTTACATCCGAGAACCAATCAAAGCTGATCTCGGGTTTCTTTGGGTCTCCAGACAGCCTGCCGATGTACCGGCTGGTTGCTCGGGTCCTTCAGTGAGAAGGGAGAGCCCAGGTAAGCGACGGGGAAGGATATCCCCCTCCTGCTGCTTGTGGCTGGGTTGTTCTTACAAGAGAGCCACTGGTCAGACACAATTTGCATCATGGTTAATCCCCCCACCCCCCAGCTGTATGCTTCAAATAAAGTTCCAAACCTCTTTCTTCAATGAATTGTCGAACAAGGATGGAGGCATTGTACCTACGGGTCCTAAGTGGAAAAAAATTGCCTGACCCCTGTTGTAACTGATGTCCTCCATTTCCCTTATTTGCTTTGTTGCCCTTCTCTGGACTTTTTAGCACATCCTTCCTGAGGACTGGTGACCAGAACTGGATGGGCATACTAAATATGTGGTCAAACTAGAGTTTTGTAAAAATAGCAGAATTATAGTCTTTTGAGTAAATAACCATTTTAATGCATACAAATATTCTGCTAGCTTTGCTTGCTGCAGCTTGGCATTGTATCAGCAACAGCATACAATGCCAAGCTGCAGCAAGCAAAGTTAGCAGAATATCTGCATGCATTAAAAAGGTTATTTTAAAAGATATTTTTTCTGTCCTGGATTCACCCCTAGTGAGTAACTTGCCTTCATATTTTTAGCCCCCAAGTACGTTACCATACATTTTTGATCATTTGCCCATCCTTTAAATTTTTTGAGGTCTACTTGTAAATTTATATATTTTCTTGTGAAGTTATTGTCCTGCTTAGCTTTTTATCATCACCACTAAGATCGAACTATTTATACAAACCTCAGTCTTTTGTTTATCCTATGAATAAATTAAACCGAATTGGTCCCAGGACAGAGCCTTGGGCTACCCTGCTTACAACCCCAGACCATTCTGAGTACATGCCATTTATTACCACTCTTTGGACGCTCCCCTGTAACCAGTTTCTATCCAGGTACCATACCATGCTAACAGATTTGCATATTTAGCATTTATGGGGAACTGTATTAAATGATTTGGCAAGATCCAGATACATAGCATCCACAGGACTTCCTCTGACGGTTCACTTACTTATAGATTGTTAACCGGTTTGTTTGGCAAGACCAATCTTTCGTAAATCTTTTCTGATTACTACTAATACTGTTTTCATAAGCAAATTCTTGTATATAGTTTAACAACGTTTGTCGCGCTAAAGCACTTTCAGGCTGGAGCAGGGACACTGGTGGAGGGCAATCAATATTTAGTTATAGCGCAATTTCAAGATATTAATAGCATTAAAAAATCATTGAAAATAATATGTGGCCTAGGTGAGGAATGGGGGGGAATGTGGGCTGGTATTAAAGTATAACAAATTGGGTAGTCCAAAGGGAAAACAGTCCATATATCCTGGGTTGTACCTTGATATGCGACAGTATGGAGGGCAACATTGGAAGGCAGCATGCTGTTAAACAGAAGCAACTCTGGTAGTAAAGACATAAACAGAGCAGCGCCAATCTGAGTGCATAGTTTGTTTTAAGGCAAGGTTAACTGACAAGTATTACACGTACTAGACAGTGGTGGATATAAAGCACATCTGTGATGGCTACCGAAAACGTCTCAGGAGTCCAGGGCGGCTTCAGACCAGCGCAGTGGTGTATCGTACTCTGCTGCACCGATGGCTTCTGGTGTCCAGGGCAGGATGCAGAGTGTGAAGGAGGGAGTAGTCCGCAAGACGTCACAGGTGCTGGGTGGTCAGCTCCAGGATGATGCTAAGACGTGCCTTATAACCACCACTGTCTAGTGAGTGTAATAATTGTCATTAAACCTTGCCTTAAAAAAATCTCTACACTCGGATTGGCGCTGCTCTTTGTTTGTTTTTTGTATATAGTTTATAATCCCCTCCAACAGTTTACATACCAATTGATGTTAGGCTGACTGGTCTGCCATTTCCGTGTGTGTGTATATATCTTGGTCCTTTTTTTTTTTCTTTAAACACTGGTACCATTCTAGTCAGCTGTCCATAAAAAGGTATAATGGTATGGTTTTAACCTGGATAAGTTGTTTGAGGAGACTCTGGTGTAAGCCCATCTGGTCCTGGTGATTCATTTGCGTTTTTCAAGTCTTTTTTTTGGGCACTGGCTTCTGTTAGCCACAAGGGTACATTCTATGTTATGTTACTAGCGACACAGTCTTGCTTTATTATACCTCTCCTTTTTATTTGCAATAGAACAATATATTTATTACTATTGCCTTCTCCTTGTCATTAAAAAAAAAAAAAATTCCAATATGCTCTGACTTCGCTTTACTATATTACATTTTTAAACATTTGAGGGTTTTGTTTGTTACTTTTTTGTATGTCGTGGCCTCTTTCAGTCTCACATTTCTTATTGTATTCCTTGTGTTGGAATAATTGACACAAGTTGAAGCTACTTTTATTGTTGCATATATTACAAAGTCTGTGTCCGTTTTACTTCTTTGTGGTATAACTTCAGATATGACACCCATTAGAAGCTGGACGTAACACAACTCATTGACTTTTCAGTTTTTAATTTGATTCAAGCCGAAAGTGAATAGTGTAAACAAGCCAAAATAAACTGTCACAAAGCCAGTGCATTTTGGGGACTCGGGGCCCAAAGACTGGTAATGAATTTGCAAGAGATGCTGCACAATGGTTACAATGTAACATGTTTTAACCAAACTGTTGAAAAGCAAAGTCCATCAGCAGCTCCTTAAGCACTGTTTTTTAACCATTTGGTCAAAATTCATGATGCATTGTAACCAGAAAGGGAGAGTGTTGGTTTTGTGACAGTTTCTGAACTTGCCTCGGAATAAATCGGTGTCCAGATGATTCAGTTTTGGTGTGACCCTTCAATCTGATTTCCTAAATTACAAACCAATGAGAGTGGAAGTCCTTTGGCATTGAGAAGCTACCACCCTAGGTATCCAGACATCCTAGTGAAATACCTCTATACCCCCTATCTCATTAAAAGAATAAGATTCCAGCATTATCCTTCTAACTTTCTTAAATCACTAGAGTTCAGGAAGCTGGATTCAAAGCGGAACACTTAAAAAAGAAAAAAAAACTGTCTCTATTCAGCTTTCACTTTAAAAGGATTCCATGAGAGGATAAAATGCTTGCTTTCAAGGGGAGTTCCAGGCTCTAAAAGAAAAATGTAAAAGTCAGCCGTTACAAATAAGGTAGCTGCTGACTTTTAGTATAAGGACACTTGCCTGTCCAGAGATCCTGCAAAGTCGGACCCCTGAAGCCGATTAGTGCTCGAACAGCTTTGGTGCAGGCGCTGGCATTGCAACTAAAGGAAACCGGTTTCCTACAGTGCATGCTTGAGTCGCGCTGTGCTGTCTGAATATTCCCATCTTCTGGGACACACAGGTCCTAGAAGGCAGCTGGGGGAAGAGGGGCCGATGCCAATCCAAATATGATGTATCTCGCTGCTGGAAAGATGACAAAAAGGTACAACCCCCCCCCCCCCCCAAAAAAAAAAACGTGGAGGGATGGGGGGCTCGTTTGGTTTACACCTAGTTTGATTTTAGCCTGGAACTCTGCTTTAAGTTCAATCTGTAACTCTACTTCCAAAATGTGTGTTGGGACAGTAAAGCTGAACATATTGACTCTCCTGGAACCTAGTAGAGCAAACCAGGAGTTTAAAGATCGTTTCTGCCATCTGAGGCTAGAACCTATGTAGGGTTTTGGTGTGTACGTTCTGTTGAGAAGATTTCCATTGCTTCCATTGCGACATAAGAAGTGAGAGTAATCTCCCCAATGCCGGCATGGTAATAAAAGCTGTTTAGTAGAGCGAGAACCTCTGTCCGTCTTTGTCCCACTAAGGAGATTATGCTTCCACTTCCTGTATGATCACTTGGCTAGTCAGAGGAAATGTCTCCAATGAGGGGACGGATGCAGAAATAGGAGCCCAACAGTTTAGCATATCTAAGCTTTCTCCACTAAATATCAAAGACAAATTTGGCTGGAATTTGAGAACATTTTCCACTGGCACCAAAAGTATGAATAGTAAAGGGAATATTTTTCCCTTTAAATAATCTCCTACACAATATCAGATGCTACTTTATTAAAGTTGGTTTTCTGCATCCCACAACTGCTCTTCCACAGGTTCCTCTTTTTCACACAGACCCATGATCACTATGTCTTTAGAGAAAGTTATTGTCTTCTGTGATGTCACAGGCTCCCGTTATGCAATGGAATAGCTCAGGCAAATGGGTCTTCATTTTGTGTTGGGTGAGATGTGTGATTTAGGACCGCATTCAATATGCCATTGCCATGAATGCAATAAGGTGCTCTGGTATTTCGTTTCTGGCTTCCTAGGCGTCGTCTGGTGGCTGAAAGGATTTTTGAGGGGGGGTTTTCTCCCTTGTAAATGAGTGTTGTAAGAGCTGTTCTGCAGAGGGACGCTCTTCCTGTTCCCTGTCAATTTAAAACATGCGTTTAGTTACAGTTTTTGTGTTATAGTGTTCATACAAAATCTGCATTGTCAGCAAATATTTAGCACGGTCCCTAAATTTAATAGAACTTGTATAAGGTAATTTTAACATAATATAAATGCACAGTAACGCACTGAAATATACAGCAAACGTCAAACCTGTTGAACATCCAACGTTATATACTATGCAAGGATTTTAGTCTACTTACTAGCTTTATTATGTCTGTATCCACAAATTGAATTGTTTTTAAGAAAGTAGGAAAGGGAAGATTCTGCAATTGTTTTTTTTTTTTTACCAGGTTTAACCTTGAAGTCTATTGGAGAATCTTTCCATATGGACATTTGTCCAGTGACTGCTGTCTGATAGGGGAATTCCCTCAGTTTGGAGAGGTTTCATTTATTTTTCTGTTGTCTCTGGGACAGGAAGTGAAGGAAAATCTCCCCATTGGGACATACAAAAATAAACAATAATTGATTTAACTACTACATTCAAAGCGTAAATAAAAAAAAAAATTGCCTGCGAATACACTTTACATTTCAACTTTTGGTGTTAAATTTGAAGAATCCCCACAGTGTTTCCATTCACACAGCATGTACTATAAATATATATATATATATATATATATATATATTATTTAAAAAAATTGGTAGATTGAAAGCCACTCGGAACAATTTGAAAGTGAGGCAACACATTACATTTCCCCTGATTAACCTAATGCAAACTGAAATTTTTAACCCATTATTTGATTATTTGGACATTTGTTTAAATCTAGTTTAAAACTGATAATCACATCTGCCAAGATAAAAGCCTAGTACATGCTTATTTTTATTTATTTTTTAAACCCAGTGGGCTAAATGGAAAAAAAATTGTCTGGGAGTGCTGATTGGCAGACCTTTTTCTATTGAACAGCCGATACTGCCCAATATACCTATAGACAGGTTTAACTACTTCCCACCTTGCGGCCGACTATATACGACTGCAAGGTGGCTCTGATCTGCTGGGAGGCTGTCTATCGCAGATCAAAAGATAAAACTGCAAATCGCGGTAAAAACGTGTGTCGAAAAACGCAGCAAGCACCGCAAAAAGCACTGTAAAAACATCAAAAGCAACATGCATAGGTGTTTGAGCCTAAGGGCAGAGGAGACATCTGGAGTCTACTATACCCCAGATCTCTCCATTAAGTGCACCTATGACTACTTATTGCTGTCACAAGGGATGTTTTTTCCCTTTTTCTTTATTTGCAGTGGAGCCAACAAGCTTCCCCACAATCAACTGAGCTAACAAGCTCCCCCACAATGTCCCTATTGTCTACCAATGCAGCTATTCAAACAGTGTTTGAATAGCTGCATCATCGGCTACAGTAGCTGAGGAATGACCGCTGTGGGGATGGGTGCCTTTTTGAGAGCCCCATAAGTGCTCCAGCAGATCTATAGCCACCTAGTCACTTAGCTGAACAGAGAGCCCTTCGCTGACCCTTGAAGTCGGTACCAAGCTCGCAGCTGCTACTGCTTGATGTAACCGCTTATCTACTATGCCATTCATAAACCTGCCTTTGTAGACCAGCGGTTAATGGAGCTGGTTTTCAAACTTATCACAAGATTGGAAGCGCACAATTTTCTTATAATATTTAATAGTAACCTTCACTTGGAACCTGGTTTTAAGAGTTTGGAGGGTTTCCATACTCCTTATGACATATACTGTGTGTGATGGTCAGGTGGCCACAGACTTTTTATTTCATATTATGCATCAATACTATAGAATATATATATTTGCATGCCTTGCCCATTGCAATACTGTTTTTATATTGGATAAAAAGTGATGTGTATGTTTATTCTTTAAGCACTGCGACTAAACCTGTAAGTGATCTCCCTTGTTGAGATCTCCTATATTTTCTTTTCAGATGAGATTGAAACTTTTGACCCTCTGTCCTTCCTGGTACTTTCGCCTCCATAGTCATGGTAAGTGACAACCACTCATTCAGTAATTTAACAATGCTACACCACTGTTCCCCCAAATTTTAGTGGCCACTATTCTGATAAGTTTTAGTGTCATACAATTTTCTTATTGTGTCATTATGTAATTTAGTGCCAACAGTACCTGTGTTTTTACATCTGAGATTTTACATATTATAATTTAACCTGCAAATTTACAATCCAGTCACAAATTAAAAACCTTGACCAGGCTGTGTTGTGGATCTGGCCACCTCCCAATCCTTTTAAGTAGAACTGCATGATTAATCGCAAATTGATCTCGATTCACCCCCCCCCCCCCCGCGCGATCTCCAGGCCAGATGACCCGCGATTTTCGGGTGCGACTATAGGAAAGTCCCCAACAGAGTTTTAAATCTCAGTTATTTTCAACACAAAACGGAGCTTATGTGCTTAAATACAGTATATGTAAATCTGACAGACTGTTTACATGTTAAATTTTAAAAGCAGCAGCAAACCTTACATGCTTGCTAACGTGACAGAATGCCTCTGATTTTAACATTTCACATTTAGATAAATGTGAAAATCAGAGGTGTTCTTTCACATTAGCAAGCATGTAAGGTCAGCAGGTTTGCGGCTTTTAAAATTTAACATGTAAACAGTCCGTCATATTTACATATTCTGTATTTAAAGGGGTGGTTCCCCTAAAAAGAAACTTTTAACATTGCATGTCTCTTAATTACATGTAGAATCGGCTGGTAGTTTTGAAAAAATCCGTCCGTACATACCATTTTCTTCATGCTGCCTCACCGCAGCTTCCGGGTATGATGGATGGGGACAGGCATTCGATCGACGCATACATCGCGTCACGAGATGCCGAAAGAAGCCGAACGTTGGTGCGGCTCTATACGGCGCATGCGCACCAACGTTCGGCTTCTTTCGGCATCTCGTGACGTGCTGTATGCGTCGATTGGATGCCTGTCAATCAAGTAGGCACGCCCTACCCCGAGACTACATGCCGAAAATGGTATGTACGGACGTTTTTTTTTTTTTTAAATACCAGCCGATTCTACATGTAATTAAGAAGAGACATGCAATGTTAAAAGTTTATTTTTAGGGGAACCACCCCTTTAAGCACATAATCTCCCTTTTGTGTTGAAAATATTTTTTTTTGAGAATCATGAGTGAATCGTGATCTTCATTTTATGCAAAAGAATCGCGATTCTCATTTTTCCCAGAATCGTGCAGCTCTACTTTTAAGTCGGTGTTCAGGGATCACCTTGTAATGCAGGAGAGCTGTTCCCAATCATGTTTTTTTTTTTTTAACTACTATTCCTAGCACTGGGAAACACCTTTTAATAAAAAGTGCATTTGATTTACAACTAGATAGATCAGACTAAAAGGAGGGACAAATGAGGTCACAGGGCTTTTGTTCCAAATTAGGGACAGTCCCTCGAAATCAGGAACAGTTGGGAGCAATGCTTGTGCTCCATTAAGATCTGCCAATTCAGTGGTAAATGGGACTCTGGGCAGATCTCCTGTGAATGAATAAATGATGCAGCTGTGTGAGCAAAGCCACACTGGTTTAAAAAAGTCAGAAACCTCAGTGGAAAAGAACCCCCAGATTCAGTAAGTGGGGGGGGGGGGTGTTGGAGGGCTGCAGACTGTGTCTATGTTTAATTTTAGTGCACTTGCACTTATATTTTGGATGAGAAATTGAAGACAAGACAACCTGTTTCTTTACATAAATTTTAGCCTAGGTTCACTTGCATGTCAAATCGGCAGCTATTGCCGGCAATGGCGCCGTATCGATTCCCAAAAGTTTGACAACTTCTGTGCGATTTCAACAGATATCTGGGCAGGAACCCGCACTCACAATGCGCCAATGTCAATCCCGCAGCAGTGTGAACCTGGGCTTGAGGTCTCTTTATTTAGACCCACCTTCTGCCCTGCCCACCCTGCTACCCTTAAAGTAGCACTAAAGGCAAAACTTTTTTCCATTTAGGATAGCGTAAGTGAAGGGTTATAACCCCTGTCAATTTTTTTCCCATCTGTGTTCCACTGGGAAGATTTTCCTTCACTTGCTGTCCCATAGCCAAAAGAGGAAGTTAGAGGAAATCACTCCAAAGTCTTCTCCTTTTGGAAAAGTTTCTCTATTTCTGTTCTGGTGTTGACCCAAATTTTTTAATTTTCTTTTAATTTTTCACTTTCAATGATAACGGTAAACAGGACTAAGGAGGAGTAAGCAGTAAGCTCAGATTGCCAGGACTTTTAGTTCTGAGCCATTTTTTTTGCTTAGTCCATAGACCTGGGACAAGAATGTAGTATGGGATTTGAAATTTCCTTGGTCCTATGGCCATTGATTCAATAGAGAAGAAAAGATTATGGCCTTAGGGTCTGAAGCTTTAAATCGATAGCAGCTTCCATATTTATATCCTCACATTTTAATATTATAAAATTCAGCAAAAGCCATGAAGTACTTTACTCCAGAAACCACTGATCTTGGATCTCATAGTTGCCATTAATGTGACCTAATGCACAGACATTTTGTCACATGATCCCCACTAAACGGATAGGATATAGAGATTGGCATGGGATGTTCCCCGTGTAGCATGACAGATACTCGTGTGTTTGGCAATTTGCCTTTGTGAGTTTTTGAGATTCTATTTTGTGAGGGTGTGGTGGGCACTGGGCTTTTTTGGCTACAGTTCTGTGTGTTCTTATAGAGTATAGTTCTTTTATGTTCAATCTTGTTAGGAAAATGACAGGTCTTTAGCAAACTAGAAAATTTCACTTTCTGTCTGTGTTTGTAAATCAGATATACGTTATTGACCCACCTTATCAGGCACAGGTTTACAAAGTCTCTTGCTTTCTTTGAAAAGTGGTCAGGCAAAGTTGGCATGAATCCTTTATGTCCAGCAATATAAAACATCGCTGCCAACCTGTTCATGTGTGCCAGCGGAGGCTTACCAGTTGCCATCTCAAACACTGTGCAACCAATACTCCATATGTCCGACTTCTCCCCGTGTCCAGACTCGCTGATTACTTCTGGGGCCATCCAGTATGGTGTCCCATGCATTGATTTCAACATTTCTCTCCGAGAGCTATTCATGCTCAGTCCATTCAGGCGTTTAGCACAGCCAAAGTCTATCAGTTTGATGACCCCGTTGGGCATTAACATGACGTTGTTACCCTTGATATCTCTGTGCACCACCCTGTTTTTGTGCAGATAGGCAATACCTTGCAAAATATGGTTTGTAAATTTACTTATTACAGCTTCTTGCAGTGGTCCAAAATCACGTAAAATGTTGGCCATGGATCCCCCAGGTACATACTCCATGAATATTGTCACTATGTTGTCTTGCAGACAGGTACCCAGGTAGCCGACTATATTGTCATGTTTCAGAGTCTTCAATAGGTCCACCTCCTCCTGTAGCTTTTTGTACTCCTTCTCTGCAACATCTGAGTCTGAGGCATGTAGCATCACCTGCTTGGCGGCAATGAGCTCCCCTTGGCATGTGAGACCTTTATACACCTGTAGCCAAAGGGCAATAAGAAATGTTTACTGTATGCACATCATCTGCACATTAGAAACTGCTAGTTTGTATCTATTGGAGCACAGCATAAAAATGTAATGGGCCAAGGCCCCATTAAACAGCTGCTGCTATTAGTGATTTAAGTCTGAACTCTCTGCAGGTACACTCTTTTGGGTACAAACCCTGTGTTAGAGTTGGAGCACAGCGCCCATTTTCTGGCCGTAACCCAGTCCTTCTCTAACTACAAATGTATTTTTTGCCTCATCCAGCTAGATCCTTGGCTCCCCTTATTGTTGCAACAAATGCCCAGCTCATCCTCCCTTTCTTCAATAGTCACCCTAATGCTTGGGTCATTTTTACCCACTACGGCGCCATTGTCTCTATCTGACCACTGGTCACGACCATGGTGCCTAGAGCTAGGCTCCTAGAGTAGCCTTTTTTGTCAAAGGAAATTTGCTGGCTTTGCATTTGCTAACACCTTAATGCAGGGGTTCTTAATGTTTTATGATTGCTTGAATGGATTGCCAAATATGCCCCAATATCCTCATCGCCAAACTGTTAATCATCATTGTCAGTCCTGTAAGATTCAGGTATGACATTAAATAAGTCGATAGCTTGATTTTACTCTACATGGGGATAATTAGGAGCAGGTGAAAGGATAGCATATTTATATAAAAACAGCAAGCTAAGCTACAATTTAGTGAGCTTTTTTTTGTGCAAAAAAAAATACGATTAGAGGTTCAGTTACTAAAACAAAAACCTGTCATTTGTTTTATATAGAGATTCAGTCCCTAACCCCCAAGAGGTGTGTGTATAACCCCAGTTAAGGGCCCCGGCCTTAAAAAGTCAGTTCACCCCAGAGGTTATATTTCTGATATTTCGCGGACTGGTTTCTCGTGTCTCCTGACGACTCCCATACCTTTTTTTTTTTTCTTTTTTTTTTTTTAACACAACTAGCAGTAATAGAAACATTTGTCCACAGACATTGACCTTGTAGTTTAACAAATGTAATATACCAGACTTTACCGTTCCATACGCTCCTTTGCCCAACACCTCTCCTTTTATCCAGTAAATGGAGCTGTCATTGTTGCTTGTGTTGGAGTAGTTTCCAGACTGGTTGGCGTTATTGGTTTCACTGTCAGTGGGGCTTGGACATCTGTTGATCTGTAAAAGGAAAACCAGTAGGACAATCGGTTACAGGTGCATTTCAAAAGCTAGTACCACCACCAAAGGAAAAAACACTGCATATTTTTATTTAAAATCATTCACATCGTTCTTTGCATTGCTTTTCCTTGGCTTTAAAAATGAGAATGAATGGGGGAAATGACTGGCTCTTTTCCAATCACAGAGCTCTCTGCTATGCTAAGCAGAGAACTATGTGGGGTGCCGTAGGCTCCGCAGCGCACTGCGTTTTATGAATTGGTGATGGGATAGTGAATGCCGGTTCTGTTATAAATGAGAAAACCCTAAAGCTGGCCATACATTATATACAATCTTCTTCTTTAAATTTCCTTTAGATTTACCTTCAACTATGGTAGTACAAGGGCCTGCCTGTTTGTGTTACAAATTTAAAGTCTTTAGGTTTGACCCCATATTATATGGTTTGGGTAAATGTAAAGGAAAATTGTACAAAACAATTGTATAATGTATGGCCAGCCTAAGTCACACCAAACAAATTAACCCATAGCATCCAATTAGCTTTCCATTTATTGTAGTAGGGTCTCGTTTACACTAGTGTAGATTGTTTTTTCAGAGAACATTTGATTTCCTGAAACCTTCCAGCAATGATATATCTTTTGATTTAACACCAGAAGAATTACGTTTTAATGGCCCAACCAGAGCCCAAACCTGAATCCAATTTAATTTAGAGCACTTTCGCAAAAGAGTGGGCAAAGAAAATCCCAAGGCACGATGTGCCATGCTGATAGACTCTTACTCCAAAAGTCTGACTGCTGTTATAAAATCAAAAGGTGCTCTAGCAATGTATTTAAAGGTGTGAATTTTTATGAAATGTTTTTATTTTTTCCATCTCAAAAGCTTGGCATTTTAACAGGGGTGTGTAGACTTTTTATATTTGCTGGATGGCAAAATAAGGCTTTGAGTTTTAATGTCCATATCTAAAATGATTCCAGACATAACTCAAACAATTTTGCATGCAAGGTGGGACAGATGTACCTCTATGCATGTTTATATCCCATCAAACTTAATTCAATTATCTTACAAGGCTTCATGTATATAGCTCATAAACTTGAGTTTCGGAGCTTTTGGTGTTTTTTTGTTTTTTTTGCCAAAGCGCCTAAACTCAACTCCATAAATGCCTGTGTTTTCATGTACACATGGGCTTTTAGAAGAGTTTGGCGAACCTTGGCACCCCAGATGTTTTAGAACTACTTTTCCTGGGATGCTCATGCACTCTGCAGTGTAGTTGCGCATTATGGGAAATGTTCCAAAACATCTGGGGTGCCAAGGTTCACCATCACTAGTTTTAACAACTGCTGCGGTTAGGGGAAATTCAACCTCTCTCTCATGAACACGGAAGAATCGCATTCAGGATAAGAACGGTTTGACTGCTAGCTGATTTTGCTGCGTTTTGCATTTTCCTGTGACCTTGGTAAATCCCAAAGCCTGAAAAGTGTGGAATGTATTTTTACATTTTTCATTTAAAATGACTATTTTAGGTGGAAAAATTATTCCAGCCCTAAACAATATTATATTTTGTGTAGAGAAAAGTATCCTGAGATGAAGTAATGACTGGAGTTTAAATAACACTTGTAATAAATTAAATGATGCCTAATTTAGAAATTTAGCACCAAAATGAATGTTGTCGATTTATAGTATGTATTAGATTTATTTTGGCATGCTTTTTTCAGCACAGTTCAATTATCCGTATTGCTCTATTTACTTTGGATTTTAGGTGTTGCTGCTTTTTGTGCTGTGTAGAAGACTGAAAACCAATATTTCTTTCTGCTAATTATCCAGAATTGAGCATGTTGGCTTCTTTACTAAAGACAAATAAAATCATTTTGGACAAACTTCTTTGGAGTGGTGCTGTCTTCCTTCTATGTTTCAAGAACCTTCCTGAGGTTCCTATATGATAGTTGCCTGTTTAGCTATTCATATGACAACAGCCTACCCAACTAGATCCCTAACTAATGATCTAGACCAGGGATCTTCAAATTACGGCCCTCCAGTTGTTCAGGAATAAGGATGAGCTTCGGCGTGTTGGCATGGAACACGTGCAGAGCCCGCCAGGAAGTGTGCACGGCGCTGCGCTAATCACAGCCAGGGAGACATTTCCCGATCTCTGCAGCCGAGCATCGGGACAATGTCTCCCTGGCTGTGATTAGCGCAGCGCCGCGCTGTCTTCCTGGCGGGCTCTGCACGTGTTCCATGCCAACACGCCGAAGCTCATCCCTATTCAGGAACTGCAATTCCCATCATGCATAGTCATGTCTGTGAATGTCAGAGGTTTACAATGCCTCATGGGATATGTAGTTCCGCAACTAGTCCAGATCTAGACCTTCTCTATCCCACCATATTCTGATAAATTTTTTGTGTAGTCTGTCTCTATTCATCCATTTGTCCAAATTATGAAACTTCTTTATCCCCTTAGCTTCCTACCGGTGAGACTCATGATGACCGTGAAGACGCTCCTTTGGAAGAAAGGAAAAGCATCAAGCACTCTTATCTCAGGACGGGACTGCACGCCAATTGTACATGACAAAGTGTGGTCCAAAAACGTGTAACTTCGTTTTGAAATTTTAATTTAGTTTTGCTTTTTATCATGACAAAATCATCCCAAAAATGGACACACTAAAATGTAATTTATTTTTATGTGTTTTGTTATTGAAGCAGATATCTAATTTACATTACTTTATTGTCCCTCTACTTCTGACAGGTTTGACGTGGTACGCCAGAGCTATGGAGTCGACTATGTAAAAAGTATTTACAAACGTGTTGATTTTGTTAAACTCCTGACTGTATCCATTACATCCAGTAATTAACATCTATAGTTTTCTTGTACAAAACAAAAGGTGGTAAGGCTGTGTCTAGGCAGTCGGAGAACTGTAGACCAGTGTAGAGGAGCTTGCCCAACAACAAGAAAACTGAAGTATTTTTCCATTGTCTATATGGGCAGATCTGAATATAGATAAAGAATTATACTTAGTTTATTGACTTTCCTTTAGATAGTGCATAGGAGATCCAAAGCTGCACTTTAATTTAGCAACGTACTGTATACCTCTTGGCACCTAAGCATTCCATGAATTTGACATTCCAGTGCATCCTTTAAGACTGTATCTGGCAGTGTTGGCTGGGGGCTACAAGACTTTGGCTCTTATTTAAAGAAAACCCACTACTAAATGTACATACTAGGTTATCTTTACCATAACCAAGAGTTGCTACCAGTTTGCTGCTTTTGTGACTGCAACTGTTTTTTGTAAAATGTTCCCACAATTTTAGTGTGGCTGAGTAATGCGTTCACATGAATGCTTGCTGCTGAAGACAACACGTTTCACAAAATATGCAATTTGCTTTTAACCAAATCAACCCAGATGCAACATAATTGTGGCACACCAATGTAGTATATGTACCTACACTAAAGCATGGTGGACAAATTCTGAGAATTCAGGAGTCAGTCTAGTCTATTCACTGGAAGATACTATTAAGTAGCCAGGAACATAAGAATCCTTGACTCCAAAACTCATAAGTTAGGAGGAAGCAATGTTTTCACATACTGGGCATCTGGCTCCTGTAATTCAGTTTAGTTCATCAGTTTACTAGATGTGTATCTACAAGGTAAAAAAAAAAAAAAGTGTTTTCTGGAAAATGTAACAGAATCCTTATCTCAGCATGTTCATCTCTGATTGTTTAATGTGTACTTCCACTATATCGCCTCTGATTCATGGCAACCCAATCTCCCTGACTGTGAGCACGCCGATTGCATTGACTGCCAACTTGCCATCTGTAATTTGGTACTGCAATGCTCCTTTAAGATGCGTTGTCATGTCTGAATAAAAGTTAGCAATCAAAATGTTATATATATGTATATATTTGTATATAGTTTCACTGAAATGGAATTGCACCTTGTTCTGAATATCATTCCTGAAAGCAGCTGACAATGTTTACCAGGGTGAAGTTCTTTGCTGTTTTCCAGTTGACTTAAAAAAAATGGACAGTAGAGATGACCAATTGCAGCTTGATGGCTGCCAAATTTGAAGCATGGTGTAGGTCCTAAACTGAAAAATGCACTGCTACTGAATAATGTTAAAGTAGAGCAAATATACTAACCAACGTTTTTTTTGTTGGCTTTTTTAAACTTTGTCTTGTGTTTTTCTTTTTGTTTCCTACTGAAATACAATCGGGTATAACAGGATTTTTGCAAGGTTCAAATATTTCACACTTGTGCGACTTTGGACATCAAAGTTGCATGACAAGTTGTACCCCATGTTTTCTAATAACGATTCATATATATCTTCAAAGAAGTCGATGCACTACTTTGGTCTGACTTTCTTACAACTTAAGGGCAATAGACTTCAATATTAATCCTCAAAGGTTGCATGAAAGTCGTACCTGAATGTTATACAGTCCAACAGCGAGTCCAACTTTTGCAGAGGCATAACAAATTTCATCCATGTCGAACCCCATCCAAAGTTGCACTCCAAAGTCACGCAACTTTGGATTTGTACAAGTGTGGAGTCTTAATGTAAAATTGTGCAGGCTTACTAATAAAAAATTAAGTGTAATGCAAACCATTTCTGCACTGTGAAGATGAACTTGCTAAAGTAGAACTAAACCCTCCTCTCCTTTTCAGCCAAGGAAGTGGATATCTTGGCCTCTGAATAAAAATATGCACTGTCAATACTACTGACACTGTCTAGAAAGGGGTTGACATCTTGGGCGATCAAAGGGTTAACTGTGTGCCTAGTCAGTGTTTGTGTTTACTAATGTGTCCTGCTTTTACTAGGGGGATAAGATGGATTTTAGTCCCGGCTTTGCAGAAACACCAAATCTATCCCCTCCCCTGCTTGTCAGAACTCAACTCTGCCTTGTTTATGTAGTAAGAGCCTATTTCTGATTCCCTGCTCGATCATCTGGTGCCTGTGGACATCGAGTGCCCAGAACCCGCAGATCGACTTCTGATGTGAATAATTACAACAGAAAACAGCGTGCTATCAGCAAGCGCAGGCAGATGTGCAGGGTCACGTGTGTGTATATATACATTATTTGGCGCACAGCTGCCACCTTGTAGCAGTAAAACTCAGCAACTGGTTAGATGCATTACAGTTTAACTAAACCATTCGATTTTAGCCGACTAAAATGTGCTGAAGATTTTAGTCAAAATAACACTAAAACAATTCAGATGACTAAAATACAACTACAAGGGCATTTTGATCAAAAGACTGACTAAAACTAAATCCAAATTTGACATCAAAATTAAGATTATTTTAAAAGTTCCCTTTTTAATGACTCACATCCTGTATTGAATTTATTTTTCTTCCAGATTTATCAGGATGTTGCTTGCAGTCAATGTTTACACTTTGATCATTTTCTTGATGGTTCTCCATAGTTTTTGAACTCTTGGACTGTTCATCAATCTGTTCCAAATACCTTTTGAAAGAAATCAGCATGTCACTGGTTCCACTGTTGTGTTTGCTGTTCATGGGGATAGAAGTGCTGTACAACTGATGTGATTTTTCTCTTTCACTGTCTTCAATCAAGATTTCCTCCTCATTTTTCTCTCTGGAGTTGAGATTATTCAAGGTGACTTTGCCTAGTGAGAGCTGAAGACCTTCTGATGGTTGTCTTGTAGCACTGATCTGAGGCGGTAGTCCAAAATCTCCTGCTTCAGATACTTGTACTCTTTGTTCCTCATCTTTTTCACTGCTTTTGGCTTTGGCCTGAGGTCCAATATTTTCTATTTCATTTCTCTCTTCTGGTGTAACAAGATCAACATGTTCCTTTTTCAAATTTTGAATATGGTTAACTTGTCCAACTTCTTGGAACATTTTAATGAAGGTGGTTTGGGCTGCTTGATTACCAGTGAGTGAGTTCTCTATTGTGGCTTCTTTAATGATGGATAAATCTGAAAAATCTTGACGTGGGAGGTCTGGTATGTTTTGTAGCTTATCTGTAATAATTTCATTGACATTTCTCTCATCTTTAATGGTTTTGATTTCCCAATCTGTGCCAGATATAATGACCTGATTTTTCTCAGAAATATCTTCTGCAGCCACCGATTTTGTCAATGAGTTCTTACGTCGACTGCTTGTTGCAGAGGATTTTTTTCTGTTCCCAGGTTTCGTGCTTTTGGAAGATCTTGCACTGCTATCTCGTGAAGACCCTGATCGAATACCTTTAGAGGAACAGCTCCTAGTGGATGAGGCAGAGCCGGCTTCCTTATGGCCTTTTCTATCGTCTTTAGAAGGTTTGATATATACTGGACTCTCAAACATTTGAAAAATACCTGGGCCATTATTTTGTGATTTTATCTCAACAAACATATCGCTGTAATGTATGTCCTGGAAATCATCCGCAGACTTTGCTCGAAGAGCCATGGCTGGATTTACAGGAGATTTGGGTTTTTTCTTTGTATAAAGAGATAACTGGGTTTGTGAACGTTGGCTGTTTCGCTCTGCACTGCCCAGCTTGGGCCTGCCTTTCTTTGACAGCCTTGAGGGTGAAGGCCCAGAAGAGTATGCCAAAGTGGGCAAGGGCACACGTTTGCCACTATTTCTGCTGTTGTTGGACAGAGGCCTTGAAAATTTTAGGTTAGTTGCCGAGTTGCTTCTTATGTTATTAGTTTTCTTACTTTTGTCGTTTTCTTTTTGGGCATTTATGTTAAAACTTCTACTGACGTGAGTGAGAATGCTCAAGTTTGGCTTCCCTTTAACAAGAGGTTGTTTGACTGGAGGATAGTGAACTTCTGTTTCAGCCTCCTGTTCAGAGAAGGTGATTTGTACAAAAGGCACATAGCTTGCTCTGGGTGTCCTTGGTGAATTATTTTTCATGGACTCTATGACTTTGTTGACATACAGTAGCCTGTTGTCATTTAATGGCATTTTGATGTTATCTCTTGAGTTTTTGTTAGGCAAACCACTGTGTAACAAGTCTGTCTGGTCTTTCAGCAGGTCTTGGTCACAATTTGTAACTAATTCATTGTCTTTACTGTCATTGTGTGTCTCTCCCACAGTTTTATGGCTCTTCTGTACTGCTAATAGTTCACTTTCGAATGAAGAATGCGTCTTTTCTTTCCAGCTACTCCTTGGTGTCTTGTCATTCGTGTATTCAGGTAATCTGCTGAAAATTTGAGGTAGACTTGTATTGTTATGGTTCGTTGAGCTGCCTTTGTCCTCTCTTCTTCCAGAAGAAAGTCTTATGCCTGAGTGAGCACTTCTTGACAGATCACTTGTGTGGTTTACACTTTCAGAACTGGTAACACTGACCAAGCTAATCTGAACTTGATCTTTAGATAAGACCATATCTAGTCCGTCAACTGGCTTCCGAACACTCCCATGTTTACATGTTAATCTGCTGTCTTTGGATTTATCAAACTTCTCGGAGTTAGGAATGGTAATCGATCGCTCTGTTATGCTGTTGCTTGAACTGGACTTTGGCAGAGGTCTTAGTCTGTAGGATTTAGGGGATAGAGGGGAATAATATATTGGAGGAAAAGTCTGAAAATAAAAAACAAAAAAGCTTATGTTGCAACTTATCATTAAAGGGGTTGTAAAGACAAAAATATTTTCCTCTTAAATTAAAGTCTGACAGTAGCTGCTAAAGTAAAAAGTAATGTTTTGCATTATAACTAGTTTGATACCTTTTGAAATCGAGCTGTTTTATTTACCTCTGTCACTCCTGAATTGTTATTCTGACTGACTTCCTGGTATTTGGTGCGTATTCATTCTTGCTACATCGCGGCTTAATGGGAACTACAGTTCCCATTAGGCTTAGCCTACATGCCTGTGAGGGATAAGAGAGCATCTTCACGCAAGGATGTAGTCATAGGGAGGGGGTGAGCACGTCTGCTTTCCACCATGCAAAACGGCTCAGGTGCTGGTGGAAAGCAAGAAGAGGAGAGACAGGAAATGGCATTTTCAAACCTGGATTACTGTATTTTGAAGGTCAAAAGGAAAAACGAGGTGAGTGATATTTAAATGCTCTAGCTTACAGCAATCAATTGAACTAATAAAAAACGAACCTTTAGTGTTCCTTTAAATGCTCAAAAGCATACCTGCCTCAAAATGAGCGGGGTAACATCTGCCTATGCTCTGTAGTGCCAGGACTCACCACTGTTTCTCTTATAATGTTCCTGATTGACAGAAGACCACCTGCAGGTAACCTCTTACTATAGGAATTGACCAAGTCAAAAAAAAATTGTGGACTTTGTAGGTACACAATAAGAGGGAGAAACGACAAAGTATAAATTTTATTACAACATAATTGAAAAGCATAAACATACAAACACCCTGTATGAACACAGTTACCCAATAATGCAGTTAGAGGACTGGACCTATGGTACAAAGATTAATTTAATAATGGGTCAAGGTGAGAGAAGAATTTCTGATCCAGTAATGCCTCCAAAAACTTGCACGTCTACGTATTTCACTAAAATAGCTTTCTCAGAACAGATACTGGGTAGGTCTCTGTCCTGAGGAAGCTAATATTTTAGTGAAAAAACATGTTTTTGGAGGCATTACTGGATCAGAAATTCTTCACTTACCTTGATACATTATTAAATTAATCTTTGTACGCTAGGTCCAGTGTTCGATAAATGCATTATTGGGTAAATGAGTGGTGTTTATATTTGTTTTTAATTATGTTGTAATAAAATGTATACTTTTTTATTAATTCTCCCTCTCGTGTGCCTACAAAGTCTGCACATTTTTTGACTTGGTCAATCCTTAAATATATATTTTGGATGTTGGCATGGTGAGGGTCCTCCCTACTCTTACTATATAGTATTGCGTGCTTCTGACTGCATTTGCCACTGGTCATTGTCCACCAAATGTCCAGAACCTTGCCCAAGGTTGGTGCTGTTTTTTGATAAATGGTGGTAGCCTTGTATGGCTAATCAAATCCTATTTAAATGCCTGTACCCCAAAAGGTCTGACAATATGTGGACTTATGTAAAAAAAAAAATTTTTACTATTTGTGAAAGAAAATATGTATCAGAAGTCCATTGAAAAGGAAGATCAAAACGAATCATCACAAATTTGCTTACATAAGAATCTAAATGTATAGTAATACTTCTGCAAGCTTACATAGGAAAGATGATTCATATTTACTTATTTTTAACGTAACATAAGCCAGCCATACATGGATCGAAATCTCAGACAGGCCCTGCTGAACTGGACAAGATTCCTTCCATGTATAAGCAGGCTGATTGTACCCAAGTTGACACAGCCTTTTTGTCAATTTTTAATTTTTTTTTACAATCAATTACAGCCAGCAGGTGTAGCTGCTAGCAGTAATAATGCATCACCTTTAGGCTCCATGCACACTGAAGCCGATAAAAGCTATTTAGCGTTTTTGCAATAGATTTAATCAGCGTTTTCCGTTTTGCATTTTTTCCAGCCTAAAAAAACGGCACTTTGAACGCAAATTTTGAGCGTTAAGAAAAAAGCAAATAAACTCCAAAGCTCATTAACACTGAAAAACACCCAGGTGTGCATGGGCACATAGGCTAACATAGAGTTCAGTTTATGGGCTTTAAAAAAAAAAAAAGCCAAAACGCCAATAAACTGCAGTTTATCAGCTTCAGTGTGCATGGAGCCTTACAGTTATAGGCATTTCATATATCGTCTCACCTTACTTTTTCCTGGGGATTCACTCAAACTTAATCCTTAAAAACAGAAAATAAAAGTTAATTCTCTATTTCTCCTAATATATACGTATGTATTCATAAAAAAAAAAAAGCATAAGTCAATGTTCCCGTAGATCAAAGAGTAGAGATCCCAGTGATCAAATAAAAACAACGTTTGTTGCCCAAAGCAACTTTTTTTTTCTGCAGTGTAAATTGTTATGGACTTGTATGACACCATAGTTTACTGCAGTTCTGTACCAACTATAGGTAGCAGGCAAGGATAATTAATCACAATACATAAACATTTGAACAGCAAGAACATACAGCTGTATAGCAAGATATAAGAGCGAGTCCTAGTGCATCCTATGCATTAAGGCACGGTCCCGCGTCTTCATTGAAAAGATTGATAGCAGCACAGCCATTGGCTCCAGCTGATGTCAATCAAATCCAATGACGCGGTCGCTGGGGGGCGGGCCGAGTCATACACTCGGCGGCTATGTATGCAGAGTGTATGACATGGAAGCGTGCATGCAAGGTAACCCCCTAGGGAGAGAGCTTCTCTCCCTAGGGGGTTATCTATTGTGGGGAGGAGCCATTGTGGGACCCCAGAAGAGGACGATCGGGGCCACTCTGTGCAAAATGAACTTCACAGTGGAGGCAAGTATGACTTTATTTTTATTTTTTACTGTGAACCTATAGTATCACTTTAAGCTTCATTTTACAAAGAATACTCAATCACATGCAAAGAAAAACACTTACTTCCACCTGACTGGATGATGGAAATCAGCAGAACTTCCCCTCATTTACTAAGCACTGGACTTGCACAGTCTATTTGCCTGTAGTAAATCTACCCCACTGTGTGGGATGCCTTTCATCCAGATGAAGGTTTTGATATGCATTCTTTAGTAACATAGCCCTTTTAGGTAAACCTGCTGCACTGGCATTCCAACTCGACAAATTGCAACTTGGCCCAAATGGCTATATCAACCCAGTATTAAAACTTCAGAAATATGATATTAAACCATGTTGCCTTCCAAAATATGGTATAGGAGGAAGCAGAACCTGATTAGTAAGATGTAGTTTAGGTGACTTTGTGTGCGGACTCAGGCAATGGTAGATAAAGCACTTGATTAGTAAGATGTATATCCAGATATGGCTATTTTTATGTAGTTACATTGGTCCAACTTGCCCATAACTAGTTATTCCATCTGGGTTGGCCTATTCCTTGTAATCTGACAATTTGTACAGACTGCATCACTGCCAAATCCCTTTTTTTTCTATTAAATCAACAAGTCCACTAAAACAGCGGGTCCTATTAGACTATAATTCTTTGATGCATTTCTCCCTGCCTGGGGCTTAGGAGCTAGTAGACAGGGTAGAATTTATACATGTTGAAAACACATACAACACTCAAACATTGTTCTATTTCATTAAATTACGATCATCTTAAATACCCCTTAAAACCAACTACTTGACTGACATTAGACCTGACACTATAACACAAATTTTAAAATCAACACAGCACTTGTACTTACAGATAACAAGAGTAGTTCGTGGGAGGAGAATTACTTTGTAGTTAACCACTTGAGCCCCCAGCCTGTTTTTCAGATTCGGTGTTTACGAGACTAAAACAGTTTTTTTTTGCTAGAAAATTACTTAAAACCCCCAAACATTATATATTTTTTTTCTAACCCCCTAGAGAATAAAATGGCAGTCATTGCAATACTTTTTCTCACACCGTATTTGCGCAGCGGTCTTACAAGCGCACTTTTTTTGGAAAAAATTCACTTTCTTGAATTAAAAAATAAGACAACAATAAATTTGGCCCAATTTTTTTTATATATTGTGAAAGATAATGTTACACCGAGTAAAATGATACCCAACATGTCGCGCTTAAAAATTGCGCCCGCTCGGGGCATGGCGTCAAACTTTTACCCTTAAAAATCTCGATAGGCGACGTTTAAAAAATTCTACAGGTTGCATTTTTTGAGATACAGAGGAGGTCTACGGCTAGAATTATTGCTCTCGCTCTAACGATCGCGGCGATACCTCACTTGTGTGGTTTGAACACCGTTTTCATATGCGGGCGCTACTCGCGTATGCTTTCCCTTCTGCACGCGAGCTCGTCGGGACGGGGCGTTTAAAAAAAATGTTTTTTTGTTTTCTTATTTATTTTAATTTTGTTTTTATGTTTTTACTCTGAACAAAAAATAAATAAAAAATTGATCACTTTTATTCCTATTACAAGGAATGTAAACATCCCTTGTAATAGAAAAAAGCATGACAGGTCCTCTTAAATATGAGATCTGGGGTCAAAAATACCTCAGATCTCATATTTAGACTAAAATGCAAAAACATAAAAAAAAAAATTTAACTTTTTTTAAGACGCTGGGCGGGACGGGATGTTTTGACGTCACATCCGCCCAGCAGAGCTATGGGGACGGATGAGGGAAATTTTTCCCTCAGTCACATCCCCGCTGAGGAGCCGAACGGACCCGATCGCCTCCGCCGCTACGGTAAGCGGCGGAGGGCGCGGGAGGGGGGGGGCACCCTCTCCCGTCACCGTTAACGGCGATCTCGCGGCGAATCCGCCGCGGAGACCGCCGTTATCATGTACAGATCCGCCCCATCAAGAGATGGATATCTCGGTTGTGGCAGCAGCTGCTGCCGTTACCAAGATATCGATCTTTAAATACATGACGTCATTTGACGATGGGGAGGGTCTGAAGTGGTTAAAATAAGCCAGGCTTTACCGAACTAGTTTTAAAAATCTTCCATTCTACCTCCTAACACAAATTCTGACGAAAGTCTTAGGCCTGATTTACCTATGCAGATTGCAGTTTGCATATTTCAGGTGCATTTTTCTATACACCTTTTTTCGATCCATTGAAGTCTATGGAACCAAAAACAAGAAAAAGTCCCTGGCCCTTTCCAAAAAATACACAGTTGTTAAATGGACTGTAGTGTGTTTCTGAAAAACAGAAAATGCACTAAAAAAATGCATAGGTGTGTAAAAGACCTAAAAGTTCTGTATACTTATTTTCAGCCCACTCCTATCTGGTCACCAAATCTCCCCTTTGTCAACCAGCACCGGTTGCAGGTAAATGGAGAGAATGCTTTGATAACAGCTGGTTATGCCTGGGGGGCAGTGAATGTAACCCATAGACTTTCTATGACCCATCCGATGTTGGAGCTCACCCCCCCCCCCCCCCATTGCAGTGGCTGCTAGCTGACACATCGGAGCTGGATCATATGACCGGCGTGGACTGAAAATAGGTAAGTATTCTTAGGGCCCTTTCACACGGGGCAGATCAGTAATGATCCGCCCTGTGCACCTCCGCTTGCTCAGCGGGGATCGCTCCGTTGATCCCTGCTGAGCCGGTGGATGACAGGGCGGTCCCCGCACACTCTGCAGGGACCACCCTGTCTTTCCTCCGCTCTCCCCTATGGGGTGAATGGATGAACACGGACCGTATGTCCGTGTTTATCCGATCCGCCAGACGGATGGAAAAGTAGGTTTTTCCTCCGTCAGCGGGCATGTCACCGCTGCCATCCGTGGCTCCATAGAGGTGCACGGAGCGTCCGTTCAGGTCTGCCTAAAAAACTGGCAGGCGGATCTGAACGGTCCGCCCGTGTGAAAGAGCCCTTACATCAGGTAGCGTGGAAATTTTAGCACCAGGAATGATTGAAATGGAACATGTATAATAAATGTTCTGCTTCTTCACACTTATGGCCAAGCCTGAGATGGGAGAAATGCATCAGAAGTCTAGACTGATGAGGCATGTCGTGCCCAACAAACAATGGTCTGTTGATTTTGAAAATTAAAGGGGATTTAGCAGTGATTTGGGCTGTATTGTAAACAAATAAAATTGCTTGGCCGACAGGTACAGTTATTGGGGTCTACAAAGATTTTGAGCAAACTGCTACCGTGTTTCCCCTAAAATAAACCCGGGTCTTATATTAATTATGCCAACAAAAGACACAGTAGGGCTTATTTTCAGGGTAGGTCTTACCATGTAATGTGCTGTCTTCTCTCCCTCTTCATCCCTACCTGTCAGGAATCCCCAGTGTGAACTGAGTTAAAATGCTTGTAAAATCCTGTAATACACTCTATTAAAATATTATATAATGTACAATGTGTGCATTTCTGTAATATAATTGTGCCAAATACATTTGTTATAGCGGCGCTCTGCGCTTCTGTTACCCGCCAGAGCTCTCTTCCCTGCAATTATATTACAGAAACACACACATTTTACATAATATAATACTGTAATAGAGTGGATTATAGGATTTTACAAGCATTTTTAACTAGGGCTTATATTGCAGCCCACCTGGCAAATAACGCTAGGTCCTTTTTTCAGGGTAGGTCTTATTTTTGGGGAAGCCGGGTAGTAGTATAATGTGTGAGGCCTCGTACACACGATCAAATCTGTCTGCTGGAAACGGTCTGCTAGACCGTTTCAGCAGACAGATTCGATCGTGTGTACGGGCTAACAGACGGATTTGGCCACCCGACAGATTTCAAAGCATGCTTTGAAATCTGTCGGCTGGGAACCCGTCCGCCCGACATGTCTGCTGGTTAGTATGCTAACCAGAAGACATGTCTTCTCGCACACGCGCCGAATGGTTTCGACGCATGCGCGGAAGTGTTTTACTTCCTGGTGCGGTGACGTGGCGGCGTCAACGTCACCGCCACGTCACCGCGCTGTCTGCTGGCGGGGATTTTGGTTTGCTCGTGTGTGGTTTGAACAAATCTGTCTGCTCGTGTGTACGAGGCCTGAGAGTGCTGCCACCAATCGTATGCTCCCAACCAACTTACCATAAGCCCACTGACACATTTTGGGTTTCTTAATGGTTGTTCCAATATGAAAAGTTTAATTAGTTCTCAAATCATATTAGAAAAAAATAAAATAAGTGTTACCAGCTGAATACATCTTTTGATATTCCAAAGTCTTTAACACAATTATATTGGCAACTGCAATCTATTTCAAATATTGATCCTACTAAATGTAAAGCTATATAATGGAATAGATTACTTTGCTTAATGTGATCTTTTATGTATCTGATGTTTCGGAGCGGGTCAACTTCTAATGGTGCTTCTTGGATGTTAGGGTCTGAATGTGACCCTTTCAACAGGTAACCGAGCCCAAGCCTCTCCAGTTGGATGTCCTTCTCTTCTTTCTTCACATAAAGCGGTGGCAGTGATGGGTTCTTCCTAATGGATGGCCTTGAGGTCAAGTGCTCTGGTGAGAAGTCAGGGAGCCATTGTGCAGGTAGAAAGTTTTTCTTTCTGGAATACAAAAGTGTCAGTTAACTAGGTTATATAATATGTTTTTATCAGTCTATTCAATTCACAAATACATTTGCATAGGTTTGAAATTTAGGGTTTTATGTTTTGGAGGTCAAGTGGATGTAGACACCCCTCCCATTTATTAAATGCATGTGTTTCCACTGAAGAGTGCTGTTACAGCCCGGGCCGCCATCATGTTGTTACAGCATGGGTTGTCGGCACCCAAGGCAAGACAAGTAATTTGCTCCCCTAACCTGTGGACATTTAGCGCTCCCTGAGTCCCTTTCACTCGTATGGTATTAAAACGCCTTATGGTACATTTTAGGATGTACTGCTCTTCCTCTTTGTTCCCTTTTCTTTCCCTTTTATCTCTCTCTTTCCTAATTTCTTGTTTTTTTTAGTCGCCATCCCTCTCTAGCCGTCTTTCTTGTTCTTTCTCTTATTCTTTCTCTCCCTTTTTCTTTGTTCCTCCCCCTCTTTTACCCTTTCATGTATTCTCTGTTTTTAATCTTTCTGTTAGTCCTTGGTGGGGTAGTGGAGGAAATGGGATGAGTGGTAATGTTGGTGGGGGGGGGGGAGTTCTGATCAGCCAACTTAGGTACTCTTGATCAAGCTCAGCTGCTGATCTGAGAACTGGAGTGGGGACTTTTAATGGCAACTATAATTACAGGTAGTGTTACTCACGGTGTCTCCAGCTCTGTGGTGTCTCGTAGCAGTGACACCTATGCCGAAATCAGGAGATAGGGTCTTCTCTAGCCCCTCCCACTTCACATTCCTCACCAGTCAACTGACCTCTAGTCTCTGCCCCCCCCCCCCCCAGTCATGCCATGAACTTAATGGGCGGCTGCGAAGGGGCTGAGTGGGTGGCCACAAGCTCCAGGGAAAGCCCTGCTAGGTGGCTGCGAAAAGGCTGGGAGAGCAGTGCGGGATTCAGGAATAGCCCAAGATTTGGTGACCCCTGGCAAATCATTATTCGACCCCTAAGTTGAGAACCACTGGACTCGTTTTTTTGTACAGAGCCTCAGCCCCACTGCCCATCCTTGGAATTATTTTGAAAGCCAAGTGTGAGCCATGTCTTCTTATCCGACATCAGTACCTGAACGCACAGATGCTCTTTTGACTGAATGGGCACACATTCTCACAGCCACAATATCTTGTGGAAAGCCTTCCCAGTGGAGGACAAAGGGAAGCCAACTCATGCTCATATTGGTGTGGTAGGTACATATCTACAAGCTGTATGCCGTATAGTGTAAAAGGAACTCATGAGTGAAGTATCCATGAGGATTAAGAAAACTATGTGAGGAAAATGACTGATGAGTAAGATGGGTGTGTTCAATGCATAACACAGAGAAGTAATTAGAGGATGAGTGACAAGAATTTTGCAGAAGTGCTGAGAATCGGTAAAGACTGACATAAGTTTGGAGAACAACCAAGGTTTAGGAATCGGAAAGGAAGATGGGTGAATCACATCTTCTAACAGACTCAGTAAAAAGTGATACGGTACTTATGAAATAGAAGGTAAAGGAAGTAAGGTTTGTACCATGAATACCTTGATTTTAAAGTTACCTTTCATCCATTGTATTTTCTAGATCATAAACAGGGGCACCTCCTGCTTCGCCAGCTTCTGGACAGATTGGCACTTCTATAGATATACAGATACACCAGTGAAATGCATTATTCCTTTTCCCACGAGAAAGATCTTCAGATGTCATAAAATAAGCCTTAAACAAAATCTATTATCTTAAAATGTGTTTCTGTATATACACTACACATATATACTGGTATATATTATTTTATTTGTCCAGTGTGCAGATGTAAAGCTGGCCATAGATTATTTTTTTAATTAAAGGCTTAGGAAAATTCTCAGAACATTTGAATGTCGTTCAAAAGAGTTCATCTGCTTTTAACCACAGTTTTACTGCGGCGGCATGGCTGGGCGAAACAACGTTATGTTACATCGCTTTGTCCTGTGGCCACTAGGGAAGCGCGCCTGCTTCCGGAGCTGATGCTCTGGTAACACTGTGTGTGTGTGTGTGTGTGTGTACACAGTGGTATCTTGTTTTACGAGTAACACAGTTAACAAGTGTTTTGAAAGACGAGCAACTTTAAAAAAATAAATATGTTACATCGTTTTGTCCTGTGGCCACTAGGGACGCGCGCCTGCTTCCGGAGCTGATGCTCTGGTAACAGTGTTGTCTTTCAAAACAAGCAGAATTCAAGCTAATGGAGTGTGCAGTACTGCATTTGGCCTAAGGTGTGGGGGGACCAGTGACACTTGGAATGGTTTGGAGCCATTCGGAAATTCTTGAAATCACTTGGAAACACTTCTTTCCCGGGTGTTTCCTAACCTTCCCGAGATCAGCCAAGCTGTCTTGAGTATTTCTGAGGCTCTCTGGCACCCCCCCCCACTTCTGGCCACATGCAGTATTGTATGCCATAGAAGTCAATGCAGAACGAATTATCTTTGTTTCCATTGACTGCTATGGGGAAACTTGCTTTAATATAGGAGTGCTTTGGATTGCAAGCATTCTCCTGCAACGGATTATGCTCATAATCCAAGTTTCCACTGTGTGTGTGTATAATATATATATATATATATATTTTTTTTTTCATTCTACTCAAGTATGTATTTTCAACTCAATCTCTTCTATTGCTTTCATCAACCTCCCTCAAAATCCTTTTTTTTTTTCTTTCCTCTGCTGCTGTGATTAGAGTAAGGATATTGTCACACATGTTTATTTGAAAACCTACCAGGGTAAAGCCAACTTTAGTTTTTTTTTTTGTAGAAACAATTAACAGACACAACGGTAAACTTGCTGTACCTGCTTCTGGCTCCTGACTTATATCTTCTACAATAATCCCATCACAGAGTGGCTGAAAATAAAAATGGAAGCCAATTCAGAACATTGTTAATATTTGCATGAAGAAACTGAAATTGGCTTTTTGTAGCTTACACACAAAAAAAAAGAACCAAAAAAAAAATGTATATTGATATAAATAAACTTGATTTATTGAGTGTAAATTGCACAACAATAAAACACGTCGGCAGAAACAAATGTACCTGGTCAAAGGCAACCTGGAAAGTTGCTGAGTGTTGGCAACTGTTACCTGTCTTTCCCCAGTGGGAAGACCTGCCACAAATTCCCATTTCACAACCTGTTGTAACAGTGCCGTCTCGTTACGTAATTAGTCATTGTGTCTGCGTTACAGAGAGGTGGCGGAGGACTGCTGCCAACCATCTGCCTTTACATGATATGGCTGAGCGATTATTACCCAAGAGGCAGGTGGCGGCTGTGTGCTGTAATCCTAACTGAAGGGGAACAAAGGAGCTTCAATCCTGGACTCACATCTGCCTGGCTGGAGGACATAAGCTGCCCAAAACACTTGGATCTGGAGCAGATAACTAAATTTTCCAATTACTGCACTACTATTATTTCTGTTGCAGGACATAAAACTTTTTTTTTGCTTGTTGCTTACTGCACTTTTGAGTAATTTCAGGTCATTTTCTCAACCGTTAAAGGCTAATTTTACCTTTTAGAAAAAAAAGAAAATTATAATGGCACATATTTTTTGCAGGAAATTGCATTTAATATATTTATTTTTTCATAGGCACCTGCAAAGTATTGTGCCTGTGAGCAGTGGATGTTGGGTGCAATGCCAGTCTCCTGCAGAAACTTCCTCCAGCTCTGTGCCCATACCAAGGTACAGGGGTTCAGTTGGAGAGCTGGAAGGGAATTTATGTTCCATCTGCAGTGGCAGGTGGCATTTGTAGTTCATTCATTCACGGATCTCTGTGAGTGAATGATGCTGCTGTGTGGGCAGAATCCTGCAGCTGCCCCGAATTCAAAAGTGACCGCAGGGGAGAAACTTCTCCTGCAAGCTCTCACATTTTAGGACGAGGTGCCGTTTGCACCACCTTACATGTTACACCCTTTTACCTACAGGTAAGCCTAGACTAAGACCCCTTTCACACTGAGAAGTTTTTCAGGCGGTACAGCGCTAAAAATAGCACTGCTATACCTCCTGAAAAACTCCTTCACTGCATACTCAATGTGAAAGCCCGAGGGCTTTCACACTGAGGCGAAGCGCTGGCGGGAGAGAAAAAAAATCTCCTGCAAGTAGCATCTTTGGAGCGGTGAAATACTGTCAATACCGCACCGCCATCGGCCGATTCCCGTGGCAATTCCGGCGGTATAGCGGCGCTATACCGCCAGCGCGGCTCCCGCTCCAATGTAAAAGGGGCCTTAGGCTTACCTGTAGGTGCTGAAAATATCTCCTCGGTTTTGGAGATATTTACAGTGCGGAAAATAAGTATTTGAACACCCTGCTATTTTGCAAGTTCTCCCACTTGGAAATCATGGAGGGGTCTGAAATTGTCATCGTAGGTGTATGTCCACTGTAAGAGACATAATCAAAAAAAAATTCCAGAAATCACAATGTATGATTTTTTAAACTATTTATTTGTATGATACAGCTGCAAATAAGTATTTGAACACCTGAGAAAATCAATGTTAATATTTGGTACAGTAGCCTTTGTTTGCAATTACAGAGGTCAAACGTTTCTTGTAGTTTTTCACCAGGTTTGCACACACTGGAGGAGGGATTTTGGCCCACTCCTCCACACAGATCTTCTCTAGATCAGTCAGGTTTCTGGGCTGTCGCTGAGAAACACGGAGTTTGAGCTCCCTCCAAAGATTCTCTATTGGGTTTAGGTCTGGAGAATGGCTAGGCCACGCCAGAACCTTGATATGCTTCTTATAGAGCCACTCCTTGGTTATCCTGGCTGTGTGCTTCGGGTCATTGTCATGTTGGAAGACCCAGCCTCGACCCATCTTCAAAGCTCTAACTGAGGGAAGGAGGTTGTTGCCCAAAATCTCGCAATACATGGCCCTGGTCATCCTCTCCTTAATACAGTGCAGTCTCCCTGTCCCATGTGCAGAAAAACACCCCCAAAGAATGATGCTACCACCCCCATGCTTCACAGTAGGGATGGTGTTCTTGGGATGGTACTCATCATTCTTCTTCCTCCAAACACGGTTAGTGGAATTATGACCAAAAAGTTCTATTTTGGTCTCATCTGACCACATGACTTTCTCCCATGACTCCTCTGGATCATCCAAATGGTCATTGGCAAACTTAAGACGGGCCTTGACATGTGCTGGTTTAAGCAGGGGAACCTTCCGTGCCATGCATGATTTCAAACCATGACGTCTTAGTGCATTACCAACAGTAACCTTGGAAACGGTGGTCCCAGCTCTTTTCAGGTCATTGACCAGCTCCTCCCGTGTAGTCCTGGGCTGATTTCTCACCTTTCTTAGGATCATTGAGACCCCACGAGGTGAGATTTTGCATGGAGCCCCAGTCCGAGGGAGATTGACAGTCATGTTTAGCTTCTTCCATTTTCTAATGATTGCTCCAACAGTGGACCTTTTTTCACCAAGCTGCTTGGCAATTTCCCCGTAGCCCTTTCCAGCCTTGTGGAGGTGTACAATTTTGTCTCTAGTGTCTTTGGACAGCTCTTTGGTCTTGGCCATGTTAGTAGTTGGATTCTTACTGATTGTATGGGGTGGACAGGTGTCTTTATGCAGCTAATGACCTCAAACAGGTGCATCTAATTTAGGATAATAAATGGAGTGGAGGTGGACATTTTAAAGGCAGACTAACAGGTCTTTGAGGGTCAGAATTCTAGCTGATAAGACAGGTGTTCAAATACTTCTTTGCAGTTGTATCATACAAATAAATAGTTAAAAATTCATAAATTGTGATTTCTGGATTTTTTTTTTTGGATTATGTCTCTCACAGTGGACATGCACCTACGATGACAATTTCAGACCCCTCCATGATTTCCAAGTGGGAGAACTTGCAAAATAGCAGGGTGTTCAAATACTTATTTTCCGCACTGTATAATAGAGATGTGTGCCGAGGTCTATGGCGCCTGCACCATCTGCCTTTACATGATAGGGCTGACCCAAGAGGCAGGTGGTGGCTGTGTGCTGTAATCCTAACTGAAGGGGAACAAAGGAGCTTCAATCCTGAACTTGCATCTGCCTGGCTGGAGGACATAAGCTGCCCAAAACACTTAGATCTGGAGCAGATAACCAAATTTTCCAATTTCTGCACTACTATTATAGAAACGGCGATCGTGCAGTTTCTATTGGAGGTCATGCCATGACTGGCGGCTCCCACGCACATTCGCGGGAGGGACTCCGGTCACAGAGCCAGAGTTCCTGGCCCCAGAAGGAAGAGGGGTGAAGATGCAAGCTCGCTGCTAGTGGGGACAGCAGTGACATTGCAGGCTTCGGTTTATAGGTAAGTGATACATAATGGGCTACTATGCGATGCATAGTAGCCCATTATCCTTTACCTTTGCAGGGAAATAACTAGTAACGAGGTTCCAAAAATGAACCATGTTATCTGAAGTGTATCTGAACCTCAAACCAAAAAAAAAAAAAAAAAATGAAAATATTGCAGCTTACTAGTTCTTGGTGTGGTTGCTGCATTTATTTTTTTTTCTTCTAGTTTTTCTGCTTTATTTTTACCTAGTTATCGTGCAAATAACACACTTCCTGACCCTGGATAGCTACATCCTCCGCCAGTGTATCTAGGGTTGTCACCCTAGGCTGCTTTCCTGATATTGACTACAAACGTGTCCTTATCGCTCCAACTCCGTTAGGTGGGAGGGGATTGCTAATATAAGATATAGAATGGAAAAAAAAAAACTTTTTTTTTTTTTTTTACTTGGTGGATGCAGCATTGGTCCCCCACCAGCTCTAAAATGGAGAACCGAGCAATCAAACAGTGCTGATAGTTCAGTTCTCAGTGAGCAAAGAGCTGGTGACTGTTAACCATTACAGTATGCTATGCCCTGCTCCCCCTGTGCTCACTGCAGCACTGGGCTGTGGAGGGGGTGGGAGCGGCCGGCTCAGGCTCTCAGCAGCTTGCTGAGAGCCTGAGCCAGGTGCCATTCCAGGGTCCTGGATGGATCCTAACTATATGGTCATGGTCTATTTCCAGCCTGGACTGGCTCTGTGTTGTCAGCCAACAGCGGGCTTCAACCCTCTGTCGGCTGAAAACGGGTCATGGGAGTGCAGAACGAACTACACTCCTGTGCTCCGCAGGAGACATACAGCCAAACAAGCTTTGGCTGTACTTCTCATTTAATAGGAAATGGTCTAGTTACATTACTGTAAAGCCCCATACACACTATCAGTTTTCCTGCAGGTTTTTCTCTTCAGGTTTACCAAGATCATGTAGTGCAAGGGCCAGCCTGATTGCATACAAATTGAAACTCTTGAGGTTTGACCTCATATTAGATGGTTTTGGTAAACCTGAAGACAAAATCCTGCATGAAACCTGATAGTGTGTATAGGGCTTTAGGAATACAACAATTATTTATGTTAAACATTAGTTGGTGTCATTGCAATGCAAATCAAGGCACCCCCTGTTGTCAGGGAGAGGCACCACTTAAAATTGTTTTCTTATACCTTCTTCCTGTAGCAAGAAACTGCTTTCATTACTCTCTGCAACATCATCAACAGGCTTATAAATTGTAGCAGGGGCAGCTGCTAAGAGCGCAGTTTCTGTTTTCAAACATATGTTCCCCCAGCCCCAGAATTACATCTCCCAAGAGCCCTTTCCCAGCACACAAGTCATTCCTATATCAGCCAGTTTATTTCAGGATTCCTGCATGCCACCTATACAAAGCAACATTATGGGAGTTATGTGAAAAATCTTGTGCACCAGATTCTGAGTGCTCCAGTTTTAGTAAATCTACCCCTATATCTATGCAAACCTGCACTGCTGCTCGGTCTCATTCTCTTTTTTTTTTTTTTCTGTGAATTTATTTGATAAATACAGAGCAATTTACACATGCCTCATATAGGGATGCTCCGTGTAAAATGTTTGCGTTTTTCTAATCTTTATATTGCTAAATGGTAAAAATGAACATTAGGACAGAACAACCCACTTCTGGCTAGTTTGTGCTCGAGTCTTGTGTTGAGAAAGACGCCCCCGACCAACTGCTGAGGAAGGAATGTTGATTAGAACTTCTGTTCTGAAAAATACATTTAGCTGCCTCACACACACTAGCAAAGGAAAATCATTCTATGAACAAAAACAAAACAAAAAATCCAAAAAATTAAAGCAAAATAAATAAATGCACAAGCACTCCAGTCATGTATCAACCAGGATAAAAGACTTCCTTTGTTGCTTGGTATTCCATTGAATTCAGTCCAAAGGTTTCAATCAAAACGCAATTAAAAAAAAGAATTTACACAATTAAAAAAGAGAAAATACAATTAAAAAAAGAGAGGCTTGAGAGCTCACAGGGCAAAAACACAGTAAGAATCAAGTTCATGAGAAGTAGATAAAAGGGCCATTAAAGGGGAGTTCCAGCCTTTTTTTGTTTATTAAAAGTCAGCAGCTACAAAAAGTGTAGCTGCTGACTTTTAATAAACAGACACTTACCTGTTCCATGGTCCAGTGAAGCAGCCGCCCGAAGCATCGCTCCTCTCCCACTCTGGGCACCCGGCCGTGACAGCTTTCGGCTTCACAGCCGGGCACGCACTGCGCATGCGCGGGTCACGCTGCGCTCTGAGTGGACAGGCGATCTCCTGGGACCTGTCACGTGTCCCAGGAGATTGCCTAGAGGGAGGGGCCACCTAGGGGCAGAGGAGGAGTCGCCTAGGTGGCCTGTAGGTGGAAGTAGGAAGTGAGACAGGAAGTCCCACTCCTAACAAAGCCCCCACTCCCCCCCCCAAAAAATTACATACCAAATGTGGCATGTAAGGGGGTGAGGAGTGCTTAAAGTAGAAGTTCCACTTTTGGGTGGAACTCCGCTTTGAAGAGGAAGTAAACCCTGATTGGTTTTACTTCCTCTCTTTTTTTATCTGTTAAGTAAAAACATAATGGACTAGTATGCATCGCAAGGGTCAATCAAAGTCAGCCAGCCAATTAGGAGAGAAAGGGGGCGAAGCCAGGTTTATCACACAGCCATTTCAATAGCCAAGTGCCGAACTTGGCACAGCACTTTATTTACATTGAATGAGCTAGCCGTGCACCTTAACACGCTTAAAAAAATGCTTTTATCCAATGCAGCATGGCACAAGATGTGATACATGCATTGGAGTGCATCGCCCACCACTGCAATTATGCACTGAGGTGCCATTTAAAATGAGTGATCTTGCAATGCACCACACCATTGTGTTACTGCATATTGTGGGAACACTATCTTTACTATGCAAAGATGTGAATATGAATCCGAAGTTATGAATTATGCAAAATAATGAATGCCACATCTAAACAAATGGAATGGAACAAAGTAAATAATAATAATAAAATGTTTTTATTATTATTATTATTCGTTATGTTCCATTCGTTTAGATACGGCATTCGTTATTTCGGATAATTCATAATTTCAGATAAATTAGTATTCGTTTACGTTCACTAACAGCCAAATTTGAAAAGAAATTCCAATACAGTATCTATAATTTGATGTAAAGTGTATAGTGACAATCGGCGCCTGTAACGGTCACCACCGTTTACGACCTTCCATCCAACCACAAAAAGCTTATCTGACACACTCCGACAATCCTGCATACACGATCCATATCAATTCCCATAATCAAGACGAGACTACTGCTCTGTACTTGCTTCCAAAGATATGAACACTTTATTGGTTTCTTTCCAGCTTTTTTTTTATACAGTACAAGATGTTACAGCCAATCACAGGACAATGCAATCTCCACCCCCCTTCACACTAGGGATTATTATCTAGCAGACATTTCGGCACCAATACTGACAGATCTGTCACATTCCAAACTACAATTACACAATGCCTAAACATAATTGACATGCTAATTCAATACATCTAAATGGAATTGTCTTCCATGAGCCGATGTAATCAACAGATTGAAAGGTATTTCACAAGCCCGGCTTCACTTAACATTTCAAAAGCCTATTATACAGAGGGATGAGTCACTTGTCTTGTAGACCTGGTCTCAAGTCAAAATGAACTCCTTTGTAATATTTCAGTCCTGCAATATGAATTATTATTAATGTCCCATCTCATGTAATACATGATATAATTTCTTTGTCACCCTATGGCCCTAGTGGACATAAGGTGACCCTAGACATAGGAGAATCTGAGTCTGTCACAGGTCATTCCGTTACATCTCTCCCCTTTCGGTGGGAGACTGACATACGTGGGAACTGCAAACGGGTTGACTCCGAAGTCAGTCAGTAGTTCCAGTCCTCCAATGCTGGTATCCATACTGTACCCCAAATAAATGTCTCCAAACTGAGCATTACTCACCCCGCCAACCTCTGCCTCTCTCAGAGAACATGCCTGCCGCTGGGGAGAGGCCTGGACTGGCCCTTCTCCCTGGAGTCCTTTCAGCCGCTGGAGAGAAGACAGGGTGGCTGGGCTCAGTCCATCATGCTGTTGGGGGTCTGGGCCAACTGCTCCCCCCTCCCTGGGGTATACCAGTGGACACTGAAGTCCCATCCACTGGTGCTAGGTGAAAACCCCCCGGTGCTTGCAAAGCAAAGCCGACATCCTCCTGTCCCAGTCCTGTACCATGTTCTGGGGTTGTGCCAGTGGAGACTGAAGTCCCATCCACTACAGCAGGAACCCCCCCCCTTCTGTTAGTTGGGAGCAGAGGCCCGGGGCACTCTGCTCTGTTGCCAGCTCTTCCGCTGGGTTGCTGTGAGTGGAGACCATAGTCCCATCCACTACCACAGGGTCCTCCTCTTCTGTTAGTGAGGAGCAGAGGCCCATAACACTCTGTTCTGTTGCCAGCTCTTCCGCTGGGTTGCTGTGAGTGGAGACCACAGTCCCATCCACTACCACAGGGTCCCCCTTGTCCGTTAGTGGAGATCAGAGGTCCGTGACCCTCTGTTCTGTTGCCAGCTCTTCCGCTGGGTTGCTGTGAGTGGAGACCACAGTCCCATCCACTACCACAGGGTCCCCTCTTCTGTTAGTGAGGAGCAGAGGCCCATGACACTCTTCTCTGTGGCAGGTGATTCAGCTGGGTGTAAAAGCTTTACCACCTCAGCTTGTTGCTGGAGAGAGGGGCCAACCGCCCGGCTCTCTGGAACTCCACACCATCCGCTTCGGCTTTAGGGATGGCAATCTCCATATTTTCCACTGCCGATTCATCAGCCAGGATTTCCCAGTTGTCATCTTACCTTTCCTCATAGTTCCAGGCGATGGGAGCCCCACCCTGCTGCTGAGCCGAGTCTAGCAGCTGTCTGTATGCAATTTCCAAATCCCATTCCTGAATGGCCAGAAATTCCAAATCTTCCTGTAACCAGTGGCCTCCCGAGATATTACATTTTTCCTCTCTGTGCTCCATTATGTCCTCCAAGCGCCACTCCTGATCATCCCCAAAGTCAGGATCACTGGACATCCTCCAGTACAACAATCCCAGGCCATCATAGTCATAGCCTTCTGTGGGGCTGTCATCCGCTGACCACGGGCACTCTTGGGCTACATACCACCGGAGGGCTCTGTAGCTCTCATCCAGCTGCATCTCTGCCCGGATCAGCCTGCTTAACTCCGCTATCCACTCCTGCTTCGGTTGTTCCCCCAACAACGGCATTCGTACGTCATACTGCGGCCAGTACCTTGCATAGATGGAGGGCAGGACCTTTCCTTGGTGTTGCTGCTCCAGAGCTAGCGCTTACTTCCAGAGTTGGCACCGAATCACATCCGACCTTCCCAGCAGGACCTCCTCTGATACGGGTCCTCTGTGCTGTATCCGCATCTCTTGTAACCGCCTTTGGAATTCCTCTTCCATGGAGACTGGTATCTGCACCTCTCCCCTCTCTTTAGTTGGTGTGGCTGCGACTTCAGCTGCTGCAGCACTTCTTCGCTGATGCAAGGTGGCATCTACAGCCGCTCTAACCCGGTCTATGATCTCCGGTGGAGGATTAGGACCATATTGTGCCAGTCCATGTTTAACAGCCCGATCAAAAAATTCTTCCTCGGGTGTCCTGTCTGTTACGCTGGGCCTCTTAGCTCTATTCATTTCGACAAGTTCTGCAATAATGTCCCTTTTCTTACGGTTGCTGGCCGGTCTGCCCCGGCTCTCCAGTAAGTCCATGAGGGAAGAGAACTTCATCCGTTCATACACCGTCTCCATTGTCATGTGTCCTTGTAGCCGTCCTTCTGAAGATGGAATCAACCCACTGCTGTGCCACCAAATGTAACGGTCACCACCGTTTATGACCTTCCATCCAACCACGACAAGCTTATCTGACACACTCCGACAATCCTGCATACACGATCCATATCAATTCCTATAATCAAGACGAGACTACTGCTCTGTACTTGCTTCCAAAGATATGAACACGTTATTGGTTTCTTTCCAGCTTTTTTATACAGTACAAGATGTTACAGCCAATCACAGGGCAATGCAATCTCCACCCCCCTTCACACTGGGGCTAATTATCTAGCAGACATTTCGGCACCGATACTGACAGATCTGTCACATTTCAAACTACAATTACACAATGCCTAAACATAATTGACATGCTAATTCAATACATCTAAATGGAATTGTCTTCCATGAGCCGATGTAATTAGCACCTTTTCAACAGATTGAAAGGTATTTCACAAGCCCGGCTTCACTTAACATTTCAAAAGCCTATTATACAGAGGGATGAGTCACTTGTCTTGTAGACCTGGTCTCAAGTCAAAATGAACTCCTTTGTAATATTCCAGTCCTGCAATATGAATTATTATTAATGTCCCATCTCATGTAATACATGATATCATTTCTTTGTCACCCTATGGCCCTAGTGGACATAAGGTGACCCTAGACATAGGAGAATCTGAGTCTGTCACGGGTCAATCCGTTACAGCGCCCAATAAAAAAAAAAAACAGCTGCTGTAACACTCGGTGATTCACCACACCAATTAAACAATAGCGCAGTGCTGTGTAACCTTTAAATCATTATATAAAAAACACCATTAAATTATATATATATCACAGGTAGTGGCTTGCGGTTCGGTTAAGACATTTCAAACACTTAAAGACAACTTCACCCTATCCAACCACATGTTCTTCCGCTTCCTCCAGCTCCGTCACACACTCAACACGCAGTTTGATAACTCTATCCCAGCCCTTGAGGCCCCCCTCCTAGTCGACATCGTGATGGGAACTGACTATAAAAGACTTATTTCCCAACGCCACTGACGACTGCCGTTGCCTACCGCCTTAAGTCCCGATGGGAACTTGACCTGGGTGCAGTGACCGACGGGGACTGGGATGAGGCCCTCACCAACTGTAAAACTGTCTCCCCCAAACTCTCTGACCGCCTCACCCACCTGTTTATTCTCCACAGATCATTCCTGATGCCCTACCGTATCTCCAAATTCAGACCATGACCATGACCATGACCCTAACTGCCCTAGCTGCGGACACTCCGACGCCTTCTTCTTCCACTTGCTCTGGACCTGCCCACCTATACAGGGGTTCTGGACCCAAGTGGTCCGGTTCCTTCATGACCGCATGGGCTCCCATGTATCCCTCTGCCCCTGTCAGTGTATACTGGGGCTCCTCTCGCTCCCCGAAAGCGAAAAATATCTTAACATATTTATACAAGAAACGTTATTCCTTGCCAGGATGCAGGTCGCCAGGAGGTGGTTGAGGGGGTGGTTGAGGCCCCCCCCCCACTCTACAGCAATGGATTAGGGCAGTCAACATCACCCTCCCCTACAAGAAAGCGATGTACACCCGCAGGGGATGCCCGATGAAGTACAATAAGATATGGGACAGGTAGTTGGAGGATGCCTCCACTTGCAATTCAGTCAACTAGGGTTGGTCCCTGCATGTTGAGTGTCTGCTTCCTCTGCATACCACCCCCTTCCTTTTTTCTTTTTTTTCTTGCTACTTGGTGCCCCACGGCTCATGCCACGCAATACCCTTCTTCCCCCCCTCCCCCCGACAAACCAGTTTTTTTTTAACTTCTCCTTATGTATGTCAAATGGATCTACTTGTACTTGTAGTGCATGTTGCACTTATCACCCGTCTGTTCATTTATTCTCTATGCTCAATAAAAGTCATTTTGATTAAAAAATATATATATATATATATATATATATATATATATATATATATATATACGATCCCCTATTATGTTTTCTTAAATACGTGATTAATATCACAGTGCAACCAGTCCATATATATATATATATATATATATATATATATAAAAAAATCAATGGTGTTTTTTATATAATGATTTAAAGGTTACACAGCGCTGCACTATAAGGAAATAAAAATCTATAATTTAATCGTTTTTATTGCAGATTTTAGAATTTACGAATGTTCGGAAAAATTTGTGAAACGGGTTTTCGTTAATTCAGATGTTTCAGAACTAACAAATTTGTCGAAATTCGTTAAACGAATTCAGAACAAAACAAATTGTACATGTCTAATCCAGGCACGTTCACACCATGCACATCAAAAACTCACTGTATGTGTGCGTTGCCACTCATTCTTCATTGCACCCCATAGTCGGTGTTGCCAACCTACTGGCATTTCACAAAAGTTACTAAATTACATTTTTAGGTGCAAATTTCAGTATTTAGGCCACAAACAGGTACGCTAGGCAAATAGCAATGTGATTTAAGGTAGATATTAAGGTAAAAAAACATTTTTGTTATTTTCGATATAAGGGCAAATTATTTAGTCACATCACCCCCTGCCTCCATCCCCCTCTGCCACCAACACTCCCTGCCTTCACCCCCCTCTGCGGTGCCACAATCTCTCCCTGCCTCCAATCTCCCTCTGCCTCCAATCTCCCTCTGCCTCCAATCTCCCTCTGCCACCAATCTCCCTCTGCCACCAATCTCCCCCTGCCTCCAATCTCCCCCAGCCAGTCCTGCGTCTAATCACCCTCTGCCTCCATCGTCCCCTGCCTCCATCCCCCTCTGCGGTGCCACCAGCAACCCCTGTCTCCATCCCCCTCTGCGGTGCCTCCAATCACCCCCTGCCTACAATCACCCCCTGCCTACAATCACCCCCTGCCTACAATCACCCCCTGCCTACAATCTCCCCCTGCCTACAATCTCCCCCTGCCTACAATCACCCCCTGCCTACAATCTCCCCCTGCTTACAATCTTCCCCTGCCTACAATCCCCCCTGCCTACAATCCCCCTCTGCGGTGCCACCGCAGCCACCATCACCCCCTGGCTCCAAACTCCATGCGCAGTTCCAAGCCGAACAGATCTCAGCTATTTTTACTGGCACGTTCCCGTAACCACAGACATTTACGAACGGGGGAAAAAAGTGCCCGTTTTTACGAACTGTCCGTAAAAATACGGACGGTTGGCAACACTGCCCACAGTGCACATATGTACATTTTTGGTGCATTGCACTGCAAAGCCAAAAGTAGTATAGGTGCAATTTTTTGGCATTTAGGAAAATTAATTACAATAGGCATCAATGCGCAAGTACGTTACGGTGTGACGAACCCTTATAGACCCTTTAAGAAAATGAAAGAGCAAGTGTGCCTTACCTTCTTCCCGGAGTGTGTGTTCCGACTGTCAGGTCTGTCCAGAGTAGAAGCTGTTCTGTCAAATAATGAAGTCTTTGTGTCTGGACAAAAGCCGCAGAAGTCTTTGTCTAATGTTTCTGCGAAGGCAAATGGAAACCATATACACTTTATGATGAATGGTCTGTAAGTGAAAAGCCTAGGGAAGTTTTTTTGTGTGAAACAATCACTTGCTCCGCTGGCCTCCTGTCTGTCTATTAGAAGGTGACCCTTACCTGGTGGGGGAGGTGACTTCTCCAGTAGGTCCATCAGCTGCTGCCTTATGGGGCTCTTCACTTGGGATGCATAGCTCAATGCAGAATTCTCATTTAAATCTAACAGGTGGGCATCACTGCAATTTTAGAGAAGAGAAGTTATTGGTTGGATTATGCCGAAAAGAAGAATCAACTACGACTCCCCCCAGTAAGGCCTCTTGCACGCAATACTCCCATTTGAGCATCTACCTTTTTAGGCGGCGTACAGACGATCGGATATATCCGATGAAAACGGTCCGCGGACCATTTCCATCGGATATGTCCGATCGGGAGTTTGATCCGATGGCGTGTACACACCATCGGATCAAATTCCCCGCCGCCGGACGGCGCGGTGACGTAGTGGTGACGCGGCGGTGACGTTGACGCCGCCGCGTCACCGCCACGTCACCGCACCAGGAAGTAAAACACTTCCGCGCATGCGCCGAATCCATTCGGCAGCGGCGCGGCGGTGGTGGGAGCCGACATGTCTGCTGGTAAGTGTACTAACCAGCAGACATGTCGGGCGGACAGATTCCCACCGGATAGATTTCAAAGCATGCTTTGAAATCTGTCGGGTGGAGAAATCTGTCCGCTAGCCCATACACACGAGCGGAGATGTCTGCTGAAACGGTCCATCGGACCGTTTTCAGCGGACATATCCCCTCGTGTGTACGCCGCCTTAGACTTTTTTTTAGATATTTTTGCTCATATGCGGTCGCGTACATTTTCGTGCATGTGTGGAAGCTTGTTCTTGCAATGGCAATGGACAAATCTGTGTGAATTTGTGCACAAATGTGCGGCACTTGAGGTGTAAATTACTGACCAGAAATGCAGATTTTTTTTTTTTTTTTTTTTAACTGAAGAATACACAGCACTTGTTTATACACCTGTGTGCGTAGGCACATTACAAGTAATAAAAAAATATAAATATAAAGGGCACAATCAAGACAAAATTAGTAGTGAAAATATGAATTAATAAATTCATAATTTTATTAATTATAAAATCAAATAATTTAATTAATATTTTCACTACTAATTTTGTCTAGATTGCGCCCTTTATATTTATATTTTTTATGACTCATTAGTATATTACTCAGTGGTAAATAAAACCTGTATAATATTAATGGATAATAATATTTGGAAATAAGATGAATGTACAAATGCAAGATGACTCTCTCCTGATCTTAAAGCGGAGGTTCACCCTAAATATAAGCCCTCCCATGTGATCCAGCATACTGGCGTCAGCGCCAGTATGCTGTTTTTTTTTTTTTTTTAAATCCATCACTTACTGTATTACGGCAAATTTTAATCTCTTTCCCCCGCGGTGGACGGCTCTAGTATAGCGCGTCACATTTTACGAAAATACCCGATAAGGACTCGGGTAATCTCGGCGAAAATGCGGCGCCTGCGCACAGACCTAGGAGCTGACTGCGCAGGCGCCGTATTTCTCCGAGTCCTATTTCGGCGTTTTTCGGAGGGCGTGACGCGCCATAGCCGTAGGACTCGGAGAAATACGGCGCCTGCGCAGTCAGCTCCTAGGTCTGTGCGCAGGCGCCGCATTTTCGCCGAGATTACCCGAGTCCTCATCGGGTATTTCCGTAAGATGTGACGCGCTATACTGGCGCCATGCACCACGGGGGGAAAGAGATTAAAATTTGCCGTAATACAGTAAGTGATGGATTAAAAAAAAAAAAAAAAAACAGCATACTGGCGCTGACGCCAGTATGCTGGATCACATGGGAGGGCTTATATTTAGGGTGAACCACCTCTTTAAGGCTGCATTAACATCTGAGTGTTTTGTCGCCTGAAGTGCGACGCTCAAAGACGCTAGAGGGGAAAAATAACATTATTCTCTATGGCAGGGGTGTCCAAACTTTTTTCAAAGAGGGCCACATTTGATGAAGTGAACATGCTCGAGGGCCGACCATTTTGCCTGACATTCTTTGAACCTGACTTCTTGATCTAAGTGTGTTTGCCCGAGTACTAATTCACTGCCCAACAAGAATTCTCTTGCCTTCGTAACTGTATGTGGTGAAGAGATGAGCTCAGGTGTGTTATTTGGATTTACTGTATATATCTCTTTTGTGGCCCCAACAAATCCCCACGCGCTGCTGAGGACTAGGGTTGAGCTTGAGCGTGTTATTTGGATATACTGTATTTATCAGCGTATAACACGCACAGGCTTACCATTGCCATGAATGCAGCCTCACATGTGCCATCAATGCAGCCTCACATGTGCCATCAATGCAGCCTCACATATGCCATCAATGCAGCCTCACATGTGCCATCAATGCAGCCTCACACGTGCCATCAATGCAGCCTTACCATTTCTATCAGTGCAGTCTGATCGATGCCCATCTGCAGCCTCGGAGGGAACAGGGAGGGGGAGGGACAAGTGCCATCAGATTACAAACAGGAGAATTTCTTGTTTACTTGTGGCCTCTTTATTACAAAGTCCTGCCTCCTATGATAAACAGAACAGTCATCCAATGGCATCCCAGGAAACGGGACTTCCTATTACAGATGCCGCCGAGTAAACATGAGATTCTCTTTATGTAATCTGACGGCGCACGTCCTGTCCCCTCCGAGGCAGCGCCGATAAATATATATTTTTTTTGTGGCCCCCAGGGCACATGTGAGGCTACAATGGCCATATATATCCAAATCCCCAGGGGGGCCATATTAAATCACCAGGGGGGCCACAATTGGCCCCCGGGCCGGACTTTGGACATGCCTGCTCTATGGAGATGGTTCACATCTCCAACGCAAAACGTCGCACGCCGAAAGAACGCCGAACGCCTGAATTTCAAACAAGTCCCGGACCCTTTTTCGATGCGCGAATCCAGCGGCTTGGGCGTTTTACTTTGATGCCAATGACCTGTACAAAACCGCGGCGAAAAACGCTGCGTTTTGTCGCGGCAAATCGCGTGGAAAAACGCTGCAATTTGTCGCGGCAAATCGCGGTAAAAAAACGCCGCAAATCGCCTACGCTTAGGTGTGAAATCAGCCTAAAGGGGTTGTAAAGGTACAATTTTTTTTTCTAAATAGCTTCCTTTACCTTAGTGCAGTCCTCCTTCACTTACCTCATCCTTCCATTTTGCTTTTAAATGTCTGTATTTTTTCTGAGAAATCCTCACTTCCTGTTCTTCTGTCTGTAACTCCACACAGTAATGCAAGGCTTTCTCCCTGGTGTGGAGTGTCATGCTCGCTCCCTCTCCTTGGACTACAGGAGAGTCAGGACGCCCACTGACACACATCTCCTTTCTCTATCTGTAACAAAGAGAGCGTCCTGACTCTCCTGTAGCTCTAGAGAGGGGGCGATCACGACACTCCACACCAGGGAGAAAGCCTTGCATTACTGTGTGGAGTTACAGACAGAAGAACAGGAAGTGAGGATTTCTCAGAAGAAATAAGGACATTTAAAAGCAAAATGGAAGGATGAGGTAAGTGAAGGAGGACTGCACTAAGGTAAAGGAAGCTATTTAGGGGAAAAAAATTGTACCTTTACAACCCCTTTAAATAATTTTAATATGTTAAAAATAAAATGCCCAATTTTTAACCTAATACATGTTTATAAATTCTTTGATCAATTCAGATGACTAGATATGCACAATAGAAAAGTCCCTTGTCTTCCTATGGTTGGGCTTCCTCATGTGGATAAGCCTTGTTTGTTTTCATTCTATATATATAATTATAGTATAGTCACCTCACCAGGGGATTTTGGAAATCCACTAAGACGGTGTCATATTTTCCTATGTCGTCTATTTAGCGCTGTGTGAACTTACCCATGATGTCTTAATAGTTCTTCTAATACAGACACAGGTTTGTATTGACACTCCATGGTCAGTCCCTCAAAGAGGTCCACGTCACGCACCACCAACATCACCGGGGTCAGGCCTTGCACATTTATAGTGTTCACATCCTGGCAAGAATCTGCGGACTTAAGGAATAAGTTGGATGTATGACTTTTGTTTCTCACACAAGAGTGTCCCCACAATCTTCCTACAGATCTGTGCAGCCGGGGGACTCTTCTATATACAGTCCAGTCTCCAGATTCCTTCTTCTCACATCTATTCTTCACCCCTCTTTACATATACAGCCCCTACCGAATCACACACCTGAACAGGTTGTAGTGTCAGTACAATTATCCTCTGAAATATTCAGCATCACTGTAATCCGCAATGCAGCATTAAAGCAGTAAACCCAAAAATATAATATATTGCAGCTTACCAGTCATTAGATGTGGTGGCTGCATTTGTTTTATTTTATTTATTTTTAGTGTGTTTTCACCTGGTGATCTGGCCAGTAACACACCTCTTGTATTAGAGTGCCCTCATTCTGGATGAAGGAGCAATACAGACACCTTTGGACACCAGCATTGTCAGTTTGGGGGAGGGGAGTGTTAGGCAGTAGCCGTCAGGGCTGTCTTAATAGCATCATGGGCCCCTGGGCAAAGTAATTCTCTGGGGCCCCTACAATGATGACAGTGCAGGTAAACAGAAATCAAGTAGGTAGGAGGCAGACTACCTCCCCTGTGTATTTATCACTCTCAGTGCCCCCCATTTCGGGGCAGCATGGGCTCAAGGACCAGCTGCTTTAGGGAATGCAGCTGGGGCCCCTGGGCAGTGCCCAGGTGTGCCCTCTCATTAAGACAGCCCTGGTAGTGGTGCATCTATTAAGAGCACACGGTCGCCGCCCACGCTCTGCAGCCACCCCCTATGTAGAATGGATAGATTCAGGAATTGCATGAATCTATCCATGACTGCCACCACCCTTTTTTCAGGCATCCTGCTCTTTTTAGGTCACCAGGCTTCTGAATTATAGCAGCGGGGGTGTTTTTTCGAAGCACCTGATTAGAGCCATAGACTTCAAAAAAGGTGGACTTGGAGTGCAGAGCATTGCGGTCGGAGCCCACCCAGGTGTGTTAGAGAGCAAATTAATATTTGATGTTCTAACACTGAACTGCCTCTCCGCCAATCAGGTAGCTCAGGTCTGACCCGCCACCATGATGGGGTAAGTGCCAGTCAGACAGCGGGCGGGGGTCACAGTGGCTGCATTTGATGGGCACAGTGGCTGCGTTTGATCGGCATAGTGGCTGCATTTGATGGGGCACATTGACAGCATTTGATGGCACAGTGGCTGCGTTTGAGCGGCATAGTGGCTGTGTTTGATGGGGCACAATGATGGCATTTAATGGGCACAGTGGCTGCGTTTGATCGGCATAGTGGCTGCATTTGATGGGGCACAATGACAGCATTTGATGGCACAGTGGCTGCGTTTGATGGGGCACAATGATGGCACAGAGGCTGCATTTGATGGGGCACAATGACAACATTTGATGGGCACAGTGGCACCATTTGATGGGCCCAGTGGCTACGTTTGATGGCACAGTGGCTGCATTTTGATGGGGTTTTTTTCAGAATTTTTCAGTTTGTTTGCGCCCCCAAAAAACTTCAGCCACTGGTGTTAGTGTATCAAAATCTGCAAGTGAATATAACAAATTAAAGCCAAAACTCCAGCTAACACTTTGTAAGCAGTTAAAGCAACAGTTTTTTTATTTTCCTTTGGGATAAAGGTTTTACATAAATGGATAACATCTGATCACTGTACGCACCCGTGTCCATTGTAAATGGTTTGCCTCAACCCTGTAACTGCTACATCTGCAAATGAGCATCTTCTGTTGAAAAACAGACTTACTGGCAGGGTTACCAGATGAAAAACAAAAAAAGAAAACAAAAATAGAAAATGAATGCAGCCCACCACATCTAAGAACTGGTACAGTGCAATATAATAAATGTTTGTTGTTGGGTTCAATACTGCTTTAATGCAACCGAAAGGCAATCTCCCTTTAGATTTTATTGGTAACACTTTTTTCAGCACTTTTCTTGCTCAATCTGTAGATTTTTTTTCTAGAACTGCAAAAAAAAAAATCAAAAAAATTAGGGTTGCACCGATACCACTTTTTTAAGATACTTTTTTCAAGTACTCGCCGATACCGATACTTTTTTTTATGTCATGCGATAGTGGCACTAATATGCAGCATTGATGATGAGTGGACTGTCAGTAGTTTTTTTACTATTTTATTTTACAATTTATATATATTTTGTTTTTTTACAATGCTTTTTTTTGGGGGGAGGGAAGAGTGGACGGTGTCAGTGTTTTATTGTTTTGTTTTTTTTTTTATTGTATTTATTTATTTTACATTTTTAATGTTTAAATATTTTTTGTTTTTCTTTTTATCAGCCCTGTTGGGGGCAGGGTCTTTGGTGAGATATCAGGGTCTAAATCAGTGATTCTTAACCAGGGTTCCTACAGAGGTTGCTAGGGGTTCCTTCAGCTTTGGGCAATTTTTGCCTCTCAGATAAGTTCCCACTGACACCATTGATCTATTTAGCTATCTGTAAGGAAGTAATTCTTCCCAATGACCATAAGTGTAAGGACCATGCTCCTCACTGACCATCACACTAATATATCATGAGTTGTAGATTTCAAATTTTAAGCAGGGGTTCCCTGTGACCAGAGAACTATTTCGACCTAGGGTCAAAGAAGCCATAATATAGCAACTGACATCAATACCCTGTCCAAAGCTAAGCACGGGTGAAGCTACAAAAATACTCCCAACAGGAGGGAGACGGAAAGAAGAAAAGGAAGTGAAAGGGAAGAAGGGGTAGAGAAAGAAGAGGAGAGGAAGGTCATCGAGTGAGCTTGTGTACCTGGTCACTGCGGGTCCTCCCGGTGGTGCCATGGCTCCCAAACAGCATTGTGGGCATCTAATCTGTCCCGTATTCGAGCAGTCATTCTCTCCATCAGCTCCACATCTGTAATCCTAGCGTGCAGTGCCTCTGGGGTAGGGGGAGAGCCACTTTTCCAATTTAGGGCCACGAGACAGCAGGCGGCCCTGAGGATATGGCGCGTCAGCTTTCTGTAGGGCTTGGCAGTTTTCCGAGGGGATAGGCCCAGCAGGAAGAATTTTGGGAATCGGGGGACCTGCACGCCCAGAAGGCGGCCCAACAACTCCTGCACCATGATCCAGTAGGGGGTGATCAGTGGATAGCTCCAAAATATGTGAAAGAGGGAGCCCCTATCCCCCTGACAGCGCCAGCAGCGATCTGAGCTAGTAGGGTATATGGAGTGAAGCACATCAAGGGTCATATACCAAAACAGGAGGATCTTATATGCATTTTCCTTGTATAGGGTACAAAGGGAGCTCTTGGCCGCCTGGGCCCAGATAGTCCTCCACTGTTTTAAGGGGGTGTCCTCGTTAAGGGCTTTTTCCCATCGGACCATATACGATTGTTTTCCCCGCGCTTCTAGGGGGTAGGCGTTGAGAATTTTGTAGATATCAGAAATAGGTCCCCTCTGGACCGATCCGGCCAGAACTAGCCGTTCAAAAGGGGTCGGGGGGGAGAATTGCAGGTCAGGTGCTATGGACAGGGTGTAATGGCGGATTTGCAAATAGCTGTAGAACACCTGCCGAGGGAGATCACATTTAGCCTGAAGGCTAGAGAAGGGCAGCAGCTTACGGGACAAGGGATCCACCACGGAGAACTATTTCAAGGGTTTCTATGTGTTGAAAAGGTTGAGAAAGGCTGATCTAAACAGACCCCTGACATCTCCCCTTTGAGACAGGGAAAGGGACTGAAGCCTCAGCTGCACTAAAGATTAATGGACAGGAGACAGCGGCTCCTCTCCATTCATAAACTGAGACATCGTAAACACAGATTACAATGCTCAGTTATGAATAGACAGATTCAGTGATCACTGGCTCTGTGCATTCAGAAAAGGAAGGAGCCGGTAAATGACAGATCTGCTCTCCATCCTGATAGATTTGGGACTGGAGGAGCACAGAGGACAGAGGGGGACTGGAGGATCGTGGAAGAGCACAGAGAGGGGAACCGAAGGAGCATGGAGGAGGACACGGGATGATCGTGTGGCGGTGGAGGGAGTTACAAGGACTGATCTCCCTGTAAAGATTTCAATAAAGCAGCTGAAAGTTACAGGGGAGGGGAGGAGGAGAAGCCGCTGTCAGCTGCTTTATTGAAATCTTTACAGGGAGATCGGTGCTTGTAACTCGCTGCACTGATCATCCCTGACTGCCCAGGTATTGGGATTAGGCACCGGAAATTTATTATTTTGCTTTCTTTTTAAAACCCCTTTCATTGCTCTCTATGGATGCATCAGAACAGCAGCCCAGTATACTGACCAAACATTCCCGAATGGTGTCCAGGTCTCCTTGCCAGGCTGCCTGTGCCAGAGCCAGCTGTGGATAGGAGGTTCTCTTAACAGCAGATAACAAATGTGCCCGGATTCCATCATTGGCAATGTGCAGAGCTGTCTGACAGTTGGAGTTGCACAGAGTGACATCCGCTCCATGGTCCAGAAGGATGGCAATCACCTTCACAAAAAATAAATCAATATCAGCAATGTAAACTTCTAACGCTTTAGACAACATTATGACTCGGGATAAACACCGCTCTGAGCTATGATATCCCAATACCAAGTAGCAAGAACACCGACACACCCAAATGCTCTGAGGCTCCTTCTTACATCCAAAATGAAAACTTGATGAAATGCAAAGAAAGAGCTGGCACTACTGGATAATTCATCTGTGGTCTTTATTGTAACATGCCAAGTTTAAAAAGACAGACTGACGCGTTTCGGCACAAGCCTTGCTTTCAGCTCTTTAGACAACATTGCATGGGAACCTTTACATAGAAACAGAGGGGCAACGACAGAAAAAGAGAAATTTGTACATCGAGTCTGCACTTTTTTATTATTTTTTACCTTTTTTGGTCTGACTATTGATCTATTTTTGGGCCAAGCATATTTAAATTCACTTACTGTTGACTGACTCGCTCCCTTAGCTGGAGGTCTGTTCCAAGCCTCAACCACTCTTTTGGGAAAATAATACTTTCTATGGTTAATTGTGATCTTTCCTCCTGATAGTTTGAGGTAATTTCCCTGTGGACTTGATCTTGGCTTCATATTCAAAATCCTGCCCTCCTGGACTATATACACACCCTTAATGCATTTAGGGTTGTAAAGGTTTGTTTTTTATTTTCTAAATAGGTTCCTTTAAGCTAGTGTATTGTTGGCTCACTTACCTTTTCCCTTCGATTTCCCTTCTAAATGCTTTTTTTTTTCTTTGTCTGAATTTCTCATTACCTGTTCCTTCCTGTTCCTCCTCATCCTAGCTGTTCTGGCTGGGGGTTAGTCAGCATACTCGCCCCCTCCCTTGGGACTACATCCCTGTGGAAGATGCTGTGAACGTTCACAGCATGTTCCCGCAGGGATGTAGTCCCAAGGGAGGGAGGCGAGCACGCTGACTAACCCCCAGCCAGAACTCGGATGATGGGGGCAAGAGGAGGAACAAGAAGTGAGAAATTCAGACAAAGAAAAAAAAAACATTTAAAAGGGTAATGGAAGGAAAAGGTAAGTGAACCAACAATTAACTAGCTTAAAGGAACCTATTTAGAAAATAAAAAACAAACCTTTACAACCCCTTTAAAGTGGATGTAAAGCCACTCCCATCCTTTCTAAACTACTGCCATAGTGCTGATCTATAAGGATATAGATGTCTCCTGCATGTATCCTTACCTGTCAAAAGTCTCCCCTCTGTCTGTTAAAAGAACCGAAAACTGCAGATTCTGTGGGTGGAGCTCGGTCGGTGGAGTCGTGATGTCAGTAGACTCCCCACCCTCCTCTATACTCCCCTCGTCAACATGCATTTTTTCCTGTGTATTTCTTACACTGAATTCTGCTATGATCACTAACATCCAGTCAAAATCCAGAAAAATAACCACATGACTTCAGAAAAGGAGTGGGGGCGGGAATTAAAAAATAATGCCTGTCTCCAGGCTAGTGCATAAGATATGTAAATAACCTGTCACTCACAGCAAGGGGGCAGAACGGACTGTAAGTCCATTTTATTTCACTGAACAATAAAAGAGGATTGCTCAGAGCTGGATTAACTCAGTGTGGCAAGACTGGGCACAGATGATAGGAAATCTTATACTGTACATTGTGACAGCAAAAAAAAAAGTAAAAATAATTTGGGTTTACATCCACTTTATATTCTTGCAATACCTCTCTCCTGGTATATTTTATCTCTCAGACCTTCCACCATTTTTGTTGCCAGTCTTTGTACTTCTATCTTATCAATATTTTTTGGAAGTGAGGTCTCCAGTACTGGACACAGTTTTTTCAAATATCATCTAAGGCTAGGCATACAATCTTCAGCCTGCAGGATACATGTTAGAAAATCACTTGATCCCTACACACTAAACAGTGTGGATAGTCTTCCCTGCCAAATATTATATTGATATGGATGTGTAGCGCCCCCTTGCCTTTAGCACGGGTATTGCGCTAGAGAAAACAGAAGTTAGTTGGATTGGGAGAGTTACTTTGCTCCCGGTCACGATTTGTTAGGTTTGTGACCTGTATCATTCCAGAAAGATCCACTGGCTCGGACTGCATTCTGGGGATATGAGTCCGTCCCTGGCCGGCAGTGGGAGCCAGAGGGATTTCTGGCGGATGGATTCTTCCTCAGCAGCCAATGGAAGAAGGTTTTCTCTCGCTGGGCATGCTGGGAGGGGATAGATCTGAGAGTCACGTCATGTGTCAGGGTTCTTTTTGCATCGCCTGCAGGGGGGGGGGTAACACACCTTTAGGGTGTGTGCGCCCAGGGGGCCCAACCGGCGTGGTCCGCCTGGCCAAGTGTCCGAGACCTACAGAGTCTCAGTCGGAGACGAGTCTGGAGGGACCCCAGTGAGTGACTGGGTTTCCGATGCCGTCGAGAGAATCAGGCACCTGGGCCATACACAGGTGCGTGCCGATGTCGCTCTGTATGGGACACTGAGAAAACATTGCGGGGAGGTGACGTGGCCAGGTGACGTGGCAAGTGGACAATCCGCAACTGGTGGCAGGTGACGTGGCCAGTGGACAATCCGCAACTTGTGGCAGGTGACGTGGCCAGGTCATGTGGCAAGTGGACAATCCACAACTTGTGGCCAGGTGACGTGGCCTGGTGATGTGGCAAGTGGACAATCCACAACAAAAGTCCTACATAGATGACAGTCAGACAATCAGCATCCTATATTTAGCAATGGAAGCCTCCAAGTCTCTTTTCAGTAAGGTTTCTGTTGACTTTTTATTTTCTTTCTTGTTTACCTCTGGCTGGTTTTCCCGAGCCGCCACAACGAGGGCCGTGTCCCCAGACTCTGAATGCTCAGCATTTATAAGATCCGGATGACACATCAGGGTGGTGAGGATTTCCTCCATATCCCCCATCGCAGCGCACTGCAAGAATTCAATCAGCATTTCTTTCTTCTGAGAGGACTTTTCCATCACTCTTCCTATGAATACCAATAATAATCATCAATAGTTCTCTACATGCAGATGTAAATAAGATTCACACCAGTGTGATGAGAACCCTACAGCACTAGTCTGTTGGTTGACACAGCATGCAGGGAGTTGTAGGACTTGCTCGGTTGGGGGGGCACAGCTTATCTTTGGTGAAATATTGGACATCTAATGCCCCGTACACACAATCGGATTTTCCGTAGAGAAAACCTTGGATGGTTTTTCCGACGGAATTGCGCTCAAGCTTGGCTTGCATACACACGGTCACACAAAAAATCTCTGAACTTTCAACTGTCAAGAATGCGGTGACGTACAACACTACAACGAGCCAAAAAAATTAAGTTCAATGCTTTAGAGCATGCGTCAAATTGTTTCTGAGCATGCGTCGGCATTTTGCACGTCAGAGTTGCCACAGACGATCGAAATTTCCAATCTAAATTATTTCTGTCAGAAAAATTAAGAACCTGCTCTCAAACTTTTGCTGGCGGAAATTCCGACAGCAAAAGTCCGATGGAGCATATACGTGGTTGGAATTTCCGACAAAAAGCTTACATCGGACTTTTGCTGGCGAAAATTCTGACTGCGTGTAGGCGGCATAACATGGCTAAGCCTAGTAAAGCTTTTTCTCCTAAATTTGTGACCGAGTACTAGAGCCACAATCCAACAGTGAGTACTGACTAGAACTAAAAGCTAACAGATACATAGGGCCAGATTCAGAAAGAGTTATGCCGGCAAAACTCACACTTTGCGCCGGCTTATCTGTTTTTCTGTATGCAGAAAACAAGAGAAGCCGGTTTGCAGCAAAGATCTGACAGGCGTAATTGTATTACACCGTCGGATCTTAACTGCAATTTAAAAATGGCCGCTGGGGGCGTTCTCACTGATTTACGCAGAGAATATGTAAATCAGCAAAATACGGCAATTCACGAACGTACGCGGGCCCGACGCAGTCACTTTACGCTGTTTACATAAGGCTTTCTGAATCTGGCCCATAGGCTTTCCAGGTATTAGAAAATAACAAAAAAAAAACCTTACTCAACAAGACTTTAGATTAGACGTAGGAGAAAAAAGCCCGAAGGCTGACGCTGCGCTAAATTAATGTGAATAATAAATGATTAAAAAGTGAGAAAGCAGCTAGCACTAAAAGTTCAGTACAACAACTCAATACAAATAAAAATATATAAAAAGGTGCAGCGCTAAAATATGAACATAATTACATCATACACACAAATGAATGACAAAAACAGTTAGGTGAAGAAAATTTAATAAATAATTTTAGTGAAAAAAGAAAAAATCTAAAAAAAATTAAAAAAGGAAAAAAAGAGTCCTGAAAGAAGTAAAACCAGAATCCCAATTCATGAAAAAAAGAAGAAATCTGTGTAGAAGATTGGTAACCAAATGTCCAAATGAATTCCAAATTGGTTCCAAAAAATGGAGTGATTAAACGCTAGTCTTCCCAAATCAAGATCGTGTCTTCAAACACCCGTGAAACAAGATTGCCTGCTTACCAGAAGGAAAGACTGTTTTGCATCAGTCTCATTAAGCCCAGGGATAAAGGTTTCCCCATAACCAATCTGTACATCAGCCAGGAACAAACGCAGAGAAGGGTCCAAGGATAACTCATAAAAGATATAAGAACAAAAGCTCTCATAGCGTATTATGTAGAAAAAAAGGATTTAATATGGAAATATTGCACTAACAATTGATAAGAAATTATCTAGCAAGTTCATAAAATCAAACAGTCGTGGCTTCTCCTTTTGCTGCCTCTCGCTTTCTGTGTATCAAACACCGCCGCCTCACAGGGCGGAAAGCGATGACGTCACTGCACCCTACGATCGTTTCGTTGCAGGACAAAATGATTGTAGGGTGCCGTGACGTCATTGTGTTCGTTTCGGCACCCTACGATCGTTTTGTTGCAAGACAAAACGATTGTAGGGTGCTGTAACGTCATCGCGTTAGTTTCGGCACCCTACGATCGTTTAGTCGCAAGACAAAACAATCGTAGGGTGCCGTGACGTTATCGCGTTCCGCCCTGAGAGGCGGCGGTGTTTGATACACAGGAAGCGAGAGGCAGCAAAAGGAGACGCCGCGAGTGTTTGATTTTATGAACATGCTGGATCATTTCTTATCAATTATAAGTGCAATACTTCCATATTAAATCCTTTTTTTCTACATAATAAGCTATGAGAGCTTTTGTTCTTATATCTTTTATGAGTTATCCTTGGACCCTTCTCTGCGTTTGTTCCTGGCTGATGGTTATGGGGAAACCTTTATCCCTGGGCTTAATAAGACTGATGCAAAACAGTCTTTCCTTCTGGTAAGCAGGCAATCTTGTTTCACGGGTGTTTGAAGACACGATCTTGATTTGGGAAGACTAGCGTTTAATCACTCCATTTTTTGGAACCAATTTGGAATTCATTTGGTTACCAATCTTCTACACGTATTTCCAGGGGAGGGCTGGCAGCCTTAGGCCTGGGGGGCAAGTCCAGTCAAGTGGCCCATAGAGCGTGGAAAAGTGATGGATCGAGGAAAACAGTCTAAGATTTTTCATGATCACAAGAGTCCTCACAGAGGCCCCCCTTACATCAGAGTCCGCACAGAGGCTCCCCTTACATCAGAGTCCACACAGAGGCCCCCCTTACATCAGAGTCCGCACAGAGTCCCCCCTTACATCAGAGTCCGCACATAGGCCCCCCTTACATCAGAGTCCGCACATAGGCCTCCCTTACATCAGAGTCCGCACATAGGCCCCCCTTACATCAGAGTCCGCACATAGGCCCCCCTTACATCAGAGGCCGCACATAGGCCCCCCTTACATCAGAGGCCGCACATAGGCCCCCCTTACATCAGAGTCCGCACATAGGCCCCCCCTTAAATCAGAGTCCGCACATAGGCCCCCCTTACATCAGAGTCCGCACATAGGCCCCCCTTACATCAGAGACCGCACAGAGGCCCCCCTTACGTCAGAGTCCACACAGAGGCTCCCCTTACATCAGAGTCCACACAGAGGCCCCCTTACATCAGAGTCAGCACAGAGGCTGCCCTTACATCAGAGTCCACACAGAGGCTCCCCTTACATCAGAGTCCGCACAGAGGCCCCCCTTACATCAGAGTCCGCACAGAGGCCCCCCTTACATCAGAGTCCGCACATAGGCCCCCCTTACATCAGAGTCCGCACATAGGCCCCCTTACATCAGAGTCCGCACATAGGCCCCCCTTACATCAGAGTCCGCACATAGGCCCCCCTTACATCAGAGTCCGCACATAGGCCCCCCTTACATCAGAGGCCGCACATAGGCCCCCCTTACATCAGAGGCCGCACATAGGCCCCCCTTACATCAGAGTCCGCACATAGGCCCCCCCTTAAATCAGAGTCCGCACATAGGCCCCCCTTACATCAGAGTCCGCACATAGGCCCCCCTTACATCAGAGTCCGCAAATAGGCCCCCCTTACATCAGAGTCCGCACATAGGCCCCCCTTACATCAGAGTCCGCACATAGGCCCCCCTTAAATCAGAGTCCGCACATAGGCCCCCCTTACATCAGAGTCCGCACAAAGGCCCCCCTTACATAGGAGACCGCACAGAGGCCCCCCTTACATCAGAGTCCACACAGAGCCTGCCCTTACATCAGAGTCCTCATGTCTGGTGTGCGCTAAGGCTGAGCTATGTGTGAGACAAGACATAGCTCAGCTCTGCAGCCATCTACCTCAGAGCTGACACAGGCACGGCTGCACAGTGGGAGGTGAGCAGGGGCCGTGACCTGTGTTAACAGAGCTCCAACAGGCATATTCCTGCTCTGCAAAAACAGCATTTGGTAGTGTCTGGCGGTGGCTGTGCATAGTATCACCAGCCCGGGGGGAGATTTCCACCCTGCCAGCCCTCCCCTGCGTATTTCTACTTTTTTTTCATGAATTGGGATTCTGTTTTTTCAGCACTTTTTTTTTTGATTAGATGTATCTGAAATTCTCTCTCAAAAAAAGATGGTAGATGCTAAATAAGCTCTTGTAGGTAAAACTTAGCTTCGGACATATAAGACACATAGGAGTCTGGCCAACACCATTGCTCCCAAACATTCTTCTCTCGTATGACTACTTGAAGAAATAAACAATTTCCACTGGGTCTGGATAATACAGTTTTCTAAAACTGTCCCTACAGAGGTCCCACTGTGACTACATCACATTACCTAAGGTGGCTGCACTGTTGTTCTTTCAGAAATAACATTGATGGGGCCATGGGCGTCCGCCAAAATCTTTTCATGGGGGGGCTCTTCGGCAGCGGCATTACACAGTCACATTTAACCCTGTGTTCGACCACTAGCTGGGGTTTAACCCCCCCCCCTCCCCAGCAGCCAAATAGGATGGATGGTGTCAGTAGGGCAGTGGGCGGTGTTAGAAGGGCAGTGGATGGTGTCAGTCGTTTTTTTATTTATTATTTTACAAATTTATTTATTTTTACATTTTTTACCAGTCTTGTTGGGGGGCTTTTGTGAAATATCAGGGGACTAAACAGACCCCTGATAGCTCACTTTTGAAAAATAGAAAGGGACTGAGTGTAAATTCTCCAGTTCCTTTCTATGAGGCATAATAAACATAGTAAATTGGAACAAATATACTCTCTGTGTACCAAACTTTTCCTGATTCCCTCAATCTCTGTGACTGGTCCCCTGCAGCTTCTGTGAAAGTTGTGATAGGCTGTGGTAGCACTCCATCATCCTCATTGTACCATATAGGGTTAATGTTCCTGTATGGTATGCAATGATGCTGAGGCTTTGGGTTGAGGAGGAGAGCAGTGTGGCTGGCTAGAACATGGAAACATAGAAGTAAAAGTCCTAATTTCCCCCCAGCAGTGCAAGGGTGGACTTTTCCCTTTCCTGGAGGTGGGCTGTATTCTGTATGTCTCTTTATACTCATTACAATGTCAGGAATATACTGGGACATTTCAGGTTCTACAAAGAAAGTATTCCACATTATTAAAAATAATATTTTTTTAATAAGATATGGTATGTGTGTGAAATGCATCCATGTGGAGCCTGAAAAGTGCAGTCCACTCTGACTTCCGGGGGGTGGGGGAAATTGACCCCCCTTGCCCTATGGAGCGGACGCCCATGAATGGGGCACACATCCCAGGACTTTTGGAGGTGGTAATGGAAATTTTGTCAAGACCCTCCCAACACCGTTATAGTATTTAGTCTTCCTTAATTTCCGATATAAAAGGTATTCTTGCCCCCATGTAAAGCCGCTCTCATGGCAGTAGCACATATAAACCATGAAGCTAGCGCGGTGCTGTAATCTACCGGAGGTCAAGTGGTTAACCCTTTCCCAGCCAGTGTCATTAGCAGGGCCGCCATCAGGAATGATGGGGCCCCTTACACAGCTTCAGGCATGGGCCCCCTGGAGAACCGGGGGGGGGGGTAAAATTGAGAAGGGGGGGGGCTTTACAAAAAAGAAAAAGAGAGAAAAAAATGTATATATATATATATATATATATTTTTTTTTTTTTTAAAAGGGTGGTTAATATCTGGGGCCCTGGGACCTCTGGCCCTTTAAAAAATAAAATTTAAATATATTAATTTTTTTTTTTTTTTTTATCAAAAATAAATTTAAAAAAGAGGGGGTTGCAATCTGGTGCCCTGGGGGCCTCCGGGCCCTTGGGGACCTCCGGACCTCTACAAAAAAAAGAAAAGAAAAAAAATTGGCCCTTTAAAAAAAAAAAAAAAAAAATATATTAAAAAATATATATTTTTATAAAAAATAAATAAAAAAAGAGGGGTTTGCCATCTGGGGCCCTGGGGGCCTCCGGGCCCCTGGGGACCTCCGGACCTCTACAAAAAAAAAGAAAAAAAATTTGGCTCTTTAACCACTTAAGACCCGGACCAATACGCTGGCAAATGACCCAAGGGGTTTTTGCGATTCGGCACTGCGTCGCTTTAACAGACAATTGCGCGGTCGTGCGACGTGGCTCCCAAACAAAATTTGCGTCCTTTTTTTCCCACAAATAGAGCTTTCTTTTGGTGGTATTTGATCACCTCTGCGGTTTTTATTTTTTGCGCTATAAACAAAAATAGAGCGACAATTTTAAAAAAAATGCAATATTTTTTACTTTTTGCTATAATAAATATCCCCCAAAAATATATAAAAAAACATTTTTTTTCCTCAGTTTAGGCCGATACGTATTCTTCTACATATTTTTGGTAAAAAAAAATCGCAATAAGCGTTTATCGGTTGGTTTTCGCAAAATTTATAGCGTTTACAAAATAAGGGATAGTTTTATTGCATTTTTATTAATTATTTTTTTTTTACTACTAATAGCGGCGATCAGCGATTTTTTTCGTGACTGCGACAATATGGCGGACACTTCGGACAATTTTGACACATTTTTGGGACAATTGTCATTTTCACAGCAAAAAATGCATTTAAATTGCATTGTTTACTGTGGAAATGACAGTTGCAGTTTGGGAGTTAACCACAGGTGGCGCTGTAGGGAATGTGTGCCCTAATGTGTGTGTTTACAACTGTAGGGGGGTGTGGCTGTAGGTGTGACGTCATCGATCGCGTCCCCCTATTACAGGGATGACGCGATCGATGCTCCGGCCACAGAGAAGCACGGGGAAGCCGTGTGTACACACGGCTCTCCCCGTTCTTCCGCTCCAGGGACGGATCGCCGCACTGCAGCGGCGATCGGGTCCGCGAATCCCGCGGTCCCGGTCCTGGAGCTTCGGACCGGGTCGCGGGCGCGCGCCCGCGGGCGCGCGCCCGCGACCCACGGCTGGGTACTAAAACCAACGTATATATACGTTGATGTGCCCAGCCGTGCCATTCTGCCGACGTAAATGTGCAGTAGGCGGTCCTTAAGTGGTTAATAAAAAATAAAAGAAAAATATATTAAAAAATATATATTTTTATAAAAAAGAAATAAAAAAAGAGAGGGTTGCCATCTGGGGCCCTGGGGGCCTCCGGGCCCCTGGGGACCTCCGGACCTCTACAAAAAAAAAAGAAAAAAAAATTGGCTCTTTAATAAAAAATAAAATAAAAATATATTAAAAAATATATATTTTTATAAAAAATAAATTAAAAAAAGGGGTTGCCATCTGGGGCCCTGGGGGCCTCCGGGCCCTTGGGGACCTCCGGATCCCTAAAAAAAAAAAAAATGGCGGCCCTGGTCATTAGTACAGTGACAGTGTATATTTAGCACTACATTGGTATCACTGGTTTCCACAAAATGCCAAAAGTGTTGGTTAGTGTCAGCATGTCTGCTGCAATATTGCAGTCCTGCTATAGGTCGCTGATCGCCACCATTACTAATTACAGCGTTCCAGATTATTTTCCGCAGAGGTGATCAAATACCACCAAAAGAAAGCTCTATTTGTGGGAGAAAAATATCAATTCATTTGTGTACAGTGTCACACAGCCGCGCAATTGTCAGTTAAAGTAACGCAGTGCCGTATCGCAAAAATGGCCTGGTCATGAAGGGGGGTAAATCTTCCGGAGGTCAAGTGGTTAAAGGAGTTGTAAAGGAATTTTTTTTTTTTTTTTTTGCTGAAATGACTGTTTACAGGGTAGAGAGACATAATAGTTAACTGATTCCTTTTAAAAATGATAAAAAGTAGATAAAAATCAATCATATATTGTACCTACAGTTTCAGTTTCGTTTTTGCATGCTGTTTCCTGTCTCTGATGTAAAGAGCCACAGAGCCAATACAGGGCAGTGATGGTTTGGAAAACAAAACTGATTGGTGCTGAGGGGTTTTAGACACACAGTCATCACACCTCCTTGATTAGTGACAACAGAGAGAAGCTCCCAGTACTGTGGTGATCAGGAAACAGACAACCAGGAAGTGTGGAGATCAGAGAAGAATTACAGCAACTTGAGAGCAAAAGTGAACAATGAGGACATGAAAACAGCACTGCATTAAGGTAAAGGAAGCTATTAAGATAAAAAAAAAATCCTTTACAAACCCTTTAACCCCTTCCTGGCCAGCATCATTATTACAGTGACAGTGCATATTTTTAGCGCTGTATTGGTGTCACTGGTTTCCACAAAATACCAATATTGCCGTCCTGCTATAGGTCGCTGATCGCCACCATTACTAGTAAAAAACAAATAAATAAATACAAATCCCAGTATATATCCCATAGTTTGTAGATGCTATAACTTTTATAACTTTTGCACAAACCAAACAATATACGCTTATTGGGATTTTGTTTTACCCAAAAATATGTAGCAGAATACATATTGGCTTAAATTGATGTAGAAATTTCGATTTTTTTGAATTTTATTGGATATTTTTTTTTTTAGCAAAATTTTTTAAAAGTATTGGGCCAGATTCAGGTACATCTGCGCATTATTGGACCGGCGTAGCGCACCGCCTTTACGTTAGACTTGCGCAATGTAGCCGCGCAATCACCCTATTCTCGTCGCTTTTACGCAGAAAATTGCGCATGCGTAACGTTATTTCAGAGGCGTAAGGCGGAGTAATACAAATTGGGAAGGACGTGGGCGTGTTACATTGAAATGAGCCGTTACCCCATGCAAATGAAGGGCCGGCCGGCTCGCGCATACGCGCTTGAAGGAGACCATGGTCAGCACCTCTGTGCGCATGCTCACAACTCGGGATCAGTGAAATTGGAAGTAGACCCGGGCAACTTTGCTGAACTACGCAGACAGCATAAATAGCCAGACACAAACGCACTTCCATTGCAAAAGTACATCCCTTTGTATCCCTCCCTATACAGCAAGGTGCTTTTGTTCTGTTGTTTGTTAGCGTTTATTTGTTTGTTTGTGACGTGTCGTTGAGATATTTGGTGACTGTTTTGCAGAGTGATTTTTGTCTTTTATGTGTTTTCTTTGTTGTTTTTTTTTTTAATTATATTTTTGCTGGGCTTTTTTAATTTTTTTTCGGTTCTGTTTGTGTAAGATTTGGGAATGTGGGGGTGACATTCCTGCTGGAAAAGGGGTGTCACCCTCAATTTTGGTGGAGAAGGGTTCCCCAGGACCAGGGAGAAGTGATCCCCAGGTCCGTGTGAATGGTGTATGAATGTACAGTGACATAATTGGAGCCTTGGCGTGGCGTTGCTGCTCACAAGTCCTGCATGGTGGGCTTGTGCCAATCCAATTTGATGAGGATGTGGGGTGTGTGTGCTAGGGACCACATTGGTGTGCATGCATGCATTCTCATTGTGCCATGATTAATGTGTGTGTTTAACGTGCAAAGATGCATAATGTGAGCTGGCATGAGATGGGGTCATGAGATGGGGTCCCAGTGCATATGCAGAGTCACCTTGAAGGGACAAGACAGGAGGATGTTAGTAGTGCATGTGCCCCTTGTGATGTGTGCATCATGGGGGGGGGGGACAGTCATGCCTGCCACCCATGTCACTCACCAACCAGCCAGCTGTCCCCATACAAGTTCTGTTCGAAATCTGTGGGGATGGGGCTCTGATTGTATATGTAGCTGTCATGGGTGTCATGGGTAGTGCCATGTGTTGGGCTGGTGATGTCCTCCTGCAGGGTTGTGGTTAATTCCAGGATGGCATGAGGGGTGAATCTGAAGATGCGAGACACCTCACAATCACTCGTGCCATAGATGTCTATGCGTGTGTGATATATACTCTCCCGTGAAGAGTGAAGTGTGAAGATTGAGGGGCTTGTATCAGCTAAGAATATTGTATTCGATTAGATTAAATTGTAAAGTTTATATAAGCAAATAAAAAGTTAAAAAAAAAAAAACATCTCCCGTGCCCTCCTCAGTGCCCTCCTCAGTGCCCTCCTCAGTTCCCTCCTCCTTCTTTGCTCATCTAAAGTCAGTAGTATAGCTATGAGCATGGATGCCCCTGGCATGTTGGCATACAGATTGTTTGGCAACACGTGTGACTGCTCAGCTCCTCACTAACAGTGTTGCTTTATCTGACATGTAGACGATTTTTCTCTTTTTAGACCAGCTTTTATATCGTCTAATTTTAGACAGGACATTTAGCTGTTGCGCACACTGTGTAGCCTGCGCTGCCCCAACGTTCTTTTGTGGATCCCTGTAAGTCCCTCATTAGCATATTTGACTAGCAAATCAATGGTCTGGCTAGCGCAGTTTTGCGCGGACGGATGAGCCTGTCTAACGAAATTACGCTGGACAAAAAAAAGTAGATTTCTTGCGTATCTCGTTTTGGGGATGCCGTGCATCGAAACGCACGCACACAATTAGACTTACGCCGCGCATTTCCTGTTACGCAGGCGTAATCGCTCTGTGAATCTGGCCCATTGTTTTTTTTTTTTTTGTGCAAAATTGCCGGTCTTCTTTTTGTTATAGCGCAAAAAATAAAAACCGCAGAGGTGATCAAATACCATTAAAAGAAAGCTCTATTTGTGGGGAAAAAATATATTATTTGTATTTGGGTACAATGTCGCGCGGCCGGGCAATTGTCTGTTAAAGTAACGCAATGCCGTATCGCAAAAAATGGCTTGGTCATCAACAGGGGGGGGGGGGTACATTTTCCAGAGGTCAAGTGGTTAAATGCACGTTAAGAGCGTCAGAAATGTGTATTAAAGCTAGAGGTGCGTTTTTTTGGCGTTACTGTCAGCGTATTATTTTTAGCAAGCGTTAAAGCGTGAAACGCGATCACAGATGTAACGTTAAAAGAAAAGCAATTACCTGTCTGGGATTAGGTGATCACCAGGGACGGGGGACGCCTGGAAGGACTCCGGTAGTTATTGTGGCGGACGCCCACCGGCATGGCACTTGTCCCGTCTGGAAGGTGGGAACTCTCAGTCCATATCCATAGTCTGAACCATTTCCTAAGTGGAGTGATCCTCGCAGAGCTGGACGCCAGTGAAAGGAATCTTTTAGTTTACACATCGCTGCTAAGACAACCAGTCAGCTGAGTCTTTGTGATTGTCCCATAGGCGGGGAGACTCTGAAATACTCGGCATGACTTCATCCTACACAGGGAGCCACGCTTCTCCACGCTTCTCCACCACTGACCCCTCCAATGACAACTCGCCCAGACAAAGAGAATAAAAAGGCAGGGAGTTAAAGTGCAACTGAAAGTGTCAAACCAAAAATGTCATATATTCCAGCTTACCAATCATTGGATGTTAGTTTTAGGCTCCCCTCCCCCACTGTTTTCACCTGATGATCTGGCCAGTAACGCACCTCCTGTATTAGGCTCCATTCAGACCTAGGCATACGCTGTAGCGGCGTATTGCGGCGACAAATCAATAAGCGTTTTGTCCCCGCGATTTGCGGCGACAAAACGCCTATTGATTTTTTGCAGAAAAGGTGAATTAACATTGCCGGCTACGCCCGTACGCCCGATACGCCTGAAAAAAAGCGTCCGGGACTTGTTTGAGCTTCAGGCGTACGGGCATTTGGGCGTTCGGCGTGGAGATGTGAACCATCTTCATAGCCGACAATGTTAATTCGCCCCTCCAGCGTATCTAGGGCTGCTTCAGCGTCGGGCGTAGGGAGACAAAACGCCTAGGTCTGAATGGAGCCTTAGAGTGCCCTCACTCTGGATGAAGGGACACAGGAGGCACAACAGACAGCAGCATTGTCAGTCTGAGGGGAGGGGAGTGTTAGATGGACTAGCAGATTTGCATACATGAACAAATTGAAGCTGAACTCCAGTTTACACATCATAGACAGTTACGGCAACCGTGTTGTTCCTTTTACCACTTGCCGCCCACCCTATTACAAAATGATGGCGGCAAAGTGGTTTCAATATCCTGACCTGACGTCATTCATTATCAATATCCTGACCTGACGTCCGGGGGCGCGCATAATAACGATCGTTGTTGCGGGGTGTCAGTCTGACACCCCGCAACAATGATCTAGGTAAAGAGTCTCTGACGGAGACTCTTTAAAGCGGAATTTCACCCTAAATATATACCCTCTCCCATGTGATCCAGCATACTGGCGTCAGCGCCAGTATGCTGTTTTTTTTTTTTAAATCCATGTACTTACTGTCTTATGCAGAATTTTATTTTTTTTACCCCGCGGTGGACGGCGCCAGTATAGCGCGTCACATCTTACGAAAGTACCCGAAAAGGATTTGGGTAATCTCGGCGAAAATGCGGCGCCTGCGCACAGACCTAGGAGCTGACTGCGCAGGCGCCGTATTTCTCCGAGTCCTACGGCTATGGCGCGTCACGCCCTCCGAAAAACGCCGAAATAGGACTCGGAGAAATACGGCGCCTGCGCAGTCAGCTCCTAGGTCTGTGCGCAGGCGCCGCATTTTCACCGCGATTACCCGAGTCCTTTTCGGGTACTTTCGTAAGATGTGACGCGCTATACTGGCGCCGTCCACCGCGGGGTAAAAAAAATAAAATTCTGCATAAGACAGTAAGTACATGGATTTAAAAAAAACAAAACAGCATACTGGCGCTGACGCCAGTATGCTGGATCACATGGGAGGGCTTATATTTAGGGTGAAATTCCGCTTTAACACGTGATCAGCCGTGTGCCAATCACGGCTGATCACGATGTAAACAGGAAAAGTAATCGGGCAATCGGCTTTTCCTCACTTGCGTCTGTTAGACGCGAGTAGAGGAGAGACGATCGGCTGCTCCTCTGACAGGGGGGGTTTGTGCTGATCGATTATCAGCGCAGCCCCCCCAGTGATGCCCAAACTGGACCACCAGGGATGCCACTAGACCACCAAGGATACCCACCACAGGTATGCCACCCTAGACCACCAGGGATGACAATCAGAAATGAATAATGGATGCCAATCAGTGCCCACAATGGATGCGAATCAGTGCCCACAATGGGCATCACTGATTAGCAGGCATTATTGTTTGGCACTGATTGGCATCCACTAGTAAAACACATTACAGTACATTAGTGCCACATATCAGTTCCCATATATGCCCATCCGTTCCACCTATCAGTGCCCATCCATGCCCATCCGTGCCACCTATCAGTGCCCATCAATGCCGCCTATCAGTGCCCATTCATGCCGCCTATCAGTGCCCATCCATGCCACCTATCCGTGCCAATCAGTGCCGCATATTAGTGCCCATCATTAGTGCCCATCAGTGCCGCCTTATCGGTGCCCGTTAGTGCAGTACCATCAGTGCCCATCAGTGAAGCATATAACGTACTTATTTACAATGTTTTGTAATTGAAACAAAAACATTTTTTTTTTGCAGAAACAAAAAATCCCAGAGGTGATCAAATACCACCAAAATACATCTCTATTTGTGGGTACAAAATGCTAACAATTTAGTTTGGGTACAGTGTAGCATGACCGCGCAATTGTCATTCAAAGTGCGACAGCGCTGAAAGCTGAAAATTGGTCTGTGCAGGAAAGGGGGTGTAAGTGCCCAGTATGGAAGTGCTTAAAATAAAGATTTCATTCAGCTGATCATTGTAAGCACCCCTGTCACACCTCTGGTGATATTTTTTTTTTGGGGAAGGGGGGCAGGGTGGATTTGATATAAATGTCGATTTATATCATTATTTAAATCATTAGTAAAAAGTCTTGATTTAAATCATATTGTTTTAAAGAGCAACTGTCATCTCTGTCCTGCAGAGGCTCCTCCTCTGACCCGCTGTTGACTCACCGACAGTCTCATTCACTTTAATGGGACGGCTGGTGATGACAACAAGGTGAGGGACGTGGTGGCAGCAGGTGAGTGGACGCGGGCTCTGGGGGGCAGGGCCGAGTCCAGCATTCGTGTCTGTGGACACAAGTGCTGGACTCGGGAGCACGCATGCAAGGTAACCTCCCTTAGAGCGCTTCTTCTAGGGGGTTGTATAATGCAGGAAGGAGCCACGATAGCTGCCGAGGGACCCCAGAAGAGGAGGATCGGGCCCACTCTGTGCAAAACAAACTGCCCAGTGGAGGTAAGTATCACATGTTTGTTATTAAAAAAAAAAACAATACTTTACAATCACTTTAATAGAACAAGCTGAAGTTAGAAGCTGATTGGCTACCATGAACAGCTGCACCACATTGTGCACTCTTCAGTTTTAGTAAATCAACCCCAATGAGTCACAGGTAGCGATCACTCACTGTGTTCATTCATAACTGAAGCATTGGCTGTATGGGGACCCCCGTGTCAGGTTGTCTGTATGGGCCCCCCATGTCAGGTTGTCTGTATGGGCCCCCCATGTCAGGTTGTCTGTATGGGGGCCCCCTGTGTCAGGTTGTCTGTATGCGGGGCCCCCCCTGTCAGGTTGTCTGTATGGGGGCCCCCTGTGTCAGGTCGTCTGTATGGGCCCCCCGTGTCAGGTTGTCTGTCTGGGTCCCCCCGTGTCAGCTTGTCTGTCTGGGTCCCCCCCGTGTCAGCTTGTCTGTCTGGGGTCTCCCCGTGTCAGGTTGTCTGTATGGGACCCCTGTGTCAGGTTGTCTGTATGGGTCCCCCCATGTCAGCTTGTCTGTCTGGGTCCCCCCGTGTCAGGTTGTCTGTCTGGGTCCCCCCGTGTCAGCTTGTCTGTCTGGGTCCCCCCGTGTCAGCTTGTCTGTCTGGGTCCCCCCGTGTCAGGTTGTCTGTCTGGGTCCCCCCATGTCAGCTTGTCTGTCTGGGTCCCTCCGTGTCAGGTTGTCTGTCTGGGTCCCCCCGTGTCAGGTTGTCTGTCTGGGTCCCCCCGTGTCAGCTTGTCTGTCTGGGTCCCCCCGTGTCAGCTTGTCTGTCTGGGTCCCCCCGTGTCAGCTTGTCTGTATGGGCCCCCCGTGTCAGGTTGTCTGTCTGGGTCCCCCCGTGTCAGCTTGTCTGTCTGGGTCCCCCCGTGTCAGCTTGTCTGTCTGGGGTCTCCCCGTGTCAGGTTGTCTGTATGGGACCCCCGTGTCAGGTTGTCTGTATGGGTCCCCCCATGTCAGCTTGTCTGTCTGGGTCCCCCCGTGTCAGGTTGTCTGTATGGGTCCCCCCATGTCAGCTTGTCTGTCTGGGTCCCCCCATGTCAGCTTGTCTGTCTGGGTCCCCCCGTGTCAGCTTGTCTGTCTGGGTCCCCCCGTGTCAGCTTGTCTGTCTGGGTCCCCCCGTGTCAGGTTGTCTGTATGGGGTCTCCCCGTGTCAGGTTGTCTGTATGGGGGCCCCCCTTGTTAGGTTGTCTGTATGGGGCCCCCTGTGTCAGGTTGTCTGTATGGGCCCCCCGTGTCAGGTTGTCTGTCTGGGTCCCCCCGTGTCAGCTTGTCTGTCTGGGTCCCCCCGTGTCAGGTTGTCTGTATGGGGTCTCCCCGTGTCAGGTTGTCTGTATGGGGGCCCCCCTTGTTAGGTTGTCTGTATGGGGCCCCCTGTGTCAGGTTGTCTGTATGGGGCCCCTCGTGTCAGGTTGTCTGTATGGGGTCTCCTCGTGTCAGGTTGTCTGTATGGGGCCCCCCCGTGTTAGGTTGTCTGTATGCCCCCCCCCCCCGTGTCAGGTTGTCTGTATGGCCCCCCCCCCGTGTCAGGTTGTCTGTATGGCCCCCCCGTGTCAGGTTGTCTGTATGGGGCCCTGTGGATTCTAACAGCTGCCCTGCTGGCCATATCACCTGGTGAAAAAAAAAGGGAAAAAAGCCTAAAATAACAACGAATGCAGCCACCACATCTAATGATTGGTAAGCTGCAATATATTATGTTTTGGGTTTCATATCACTTTAAGAATATGACGGAGGAAGCATTGATGTAAAACATGATTCTGCATACCTGTGGCTTTGTACCAAGTGGATTTACGATTGTTCTCACTGTATAGAGCTCAGCTGAGCAGGAAATAAATAAGAGAAAAATACCCCCCATTGTACTTCCCCAGCATTGGCTGACCTTGAATTACCGGAGCAGGTAGAATGCCCATTGTGTGCCGTGTCATTGGCGATTGTCTGAAGAGACGGCTGGGATTATTGCTTTTCTTCCTGTACGTTGTACACACACGTTAAAATCTGAATATTTACAGAGCGCACAGAAAAAGCTCATCTGTGTTTATATTCAGATTACAAACCAAGGAGATGCCAACAGGGAGAGCCCATATTAAGAAGTAACCCCCCCCCCCCCCCCCCGGGTGGTCTGTGTACATTGTAGAGATAACGTTTGTTACAGATTCCTACCTTTTGTTATTTTGAAGAAATATCTGTTTGTTCCTCTGTGTCCATGTGCGGAGTGGCCTGGCAGCCAGATGCCCCCGGCCTAGCAGCCCGGAGCGTATGACACGCATCCACCCAGACAGCCATGCAGGTGGCACAGAACACAGATCACCTGACCTGACCCGAATATATAGGTTCTCCCAGAAGGCCAAGGGATTCAAGAAAACCCCTGCCCATTGGCTGAGATCAGAGCCGATCCGCCCTATACGCTCACTACGGGAACTGCGTAGGGCCCAGCAATCTACTCGAGGCCCCGCCTCCCCCTCGTGGGTGCAGGGGCGGCGCCGGTGAAATGGGAGTCCTTCTACCAGCGATTGTGGAGGGGAAGAGAGAGAGAGAGTTAGACACCTGGCCATAGGTTTAGAGCGCAGAGTACGCAGGGAACACAGAGATAACAGTTTTAATTTCAATTGCTGCGTTCCCCGCTGCTCGCTGTCAGATACAGCCCCTCCTCCTGGTCCCGGGACTTTGATAGACAGATCACCCGTCCAATCCTGGTGATAGGTGATCTGTCAATCAAAATTCCCTGGCCAGGGAACACGGCAATCGAAATGAAAGCCGTTATCGCTGTTTTCCCTGTGCTGCGCGCTGATCATCTGGGCGGCTCTCCTGTTCCTCTCCTTTCCTCCCCTGCACAGGTAGGCTGAATGGTGGGCACAAGGCTGCATCATGGTGGGCACTGGGCACAAGGCTGCATTTGGTGGGCACTAGGCACAAGGCTGCATGGTGGGCAATGGGCACAAGGCTGCATTGGTGGGCATAAGGCTGCATGGTGGGCACAAGCCTGCATTTGGTGGGCACTGGTCACAAGGCTGTATGCAGGGGCGGACTGACAACTCATGTGGCCCCCGGGCAATAGAAGATTATGGGGACCCTGGGCTTACAGATGGCCACCAAGCCAGGAGGCGGGGCAGCTAAAATCTCAGGATTTTCACATCAAAAGCATGTCAGTTTTGGACTTATCAAAAAAAAAACACAGATTTTGACATACTGTTCCTGGTTTTAATGAGCCTGGCAACCCTGATGGGGCCCCCTAGTGGCATGGGGCCCTTGGGCAGTGCCCGAGTTCCTCAATGGTCAGTCTGCCTCTGGCTGTATGGTGTGCACTGGGCACAAAGATGCATGGTGGGTACAAGGCTGCATAGTGGGCACTGGGCACAAGGCTGCATTGGTGGGCACAATGCTGCATGGTGGGCACTGGGCACAAGGCTGCATGCTGGGCACTAGGCACAAGGCTGCGTTTGGTGGGCACAAGGCTGGTTGGCGTTTGGTGGGCACAAGGCTGCATGGTTTACATAGCTCACGGCATCACGGGTCAGGTAGAGGGCCCCTTAGCAGAATTTTCAGGTGAGTGAGGGGAAGATGGCCCCCACCCAAAACCCAAAAGCAACCTCAAAACGTCAAATTCTGCCCAAATGCTCTTAACCACTTGCCGCCCGCCGGCCATGAAATGACGGCTGGACAGTGTGGCTCTTGTTCTGGGCGGGTGTCATATGACGTCCTCCCTTCCTATGCCACTAGGGGGCGCGCGCTCTGGCCGTGTCACTGGTAACCCGATGCACGTGGCGGCGGCGCAATGTCTGCCGGGCACCCGCAATTGCCCAGTAAGGGAGCAGGACCGTGGATCTGTGTGTGTAAACGCACAAATCCACGTCCTGTCAGGTGAGAGGAGACTGATGGTGTGTTCCCAGTACAGAGGAACACCGACTGGTCTCCTCCCCTTACAGTTGAAATCACTCCCTAGGACACATATTAAACTAACCCCTTGATCACCCCTTAATGTTAACCCCTTCCCTGTCAGTCACATTTATACAATAATCAGTGCATTTTTACAGCACAGATGGCTGTATAAATGTGAATGTTTCTAAAATGGTGTCAGAAGTGTCCGATATGTCCGCCGCAATATCGCAGTCACGATAAAATTGCAGATGGCCGCCATTACTAGTAAAAAATAAAAAATAATAAAAATGCTATAAATCTATTACCTATTTTGCGCAAACCAATCACTATACGCTTATTGCGATTTTTTTTTTTTAACCATAAATATGTAGAATACACATCTGCCTAAACTGAGGAAAAAATTTGTTTTGAAAAAAAATATAATGTGGATATTTATTATAGCAAAAAGTCAAAAATATTGTGTTTTTTTCAAACTTGTCGCTCTTTTGTTTATATCGCAAGAAATAAAAAACGCAGAGGTGATCAAATACCACCAAAAGAAAGCTCTATTTGTGGGGAAAAAAAATGTCATTTCATTTGGATACAATGTTGCCTGACTGCGCAATTGTCATTCACATTGCGTCAGCGCGAAAAGCTGAAAAATGGCCTGGGCAGGAAGGGGGTGAAAGTGCCCGGTGATGAAGTGGTTTGAACACCAAATTAACCACTTGAGACCCGCGTTGTAGACGAAAGACGTCCACAGCGCGGCTCTCATCTGCCGGGTGGACGTCCTTTTATTTGCATTATTTGCAAAAACTGTGCCCGGCGCAGCGCTGAAATGCCGATGCGCGTGCCTGGCGGCCGCGATGTCCGCCACGTACCCGCGATCGGCAGTGACACGGAGCTCTGTGTGTAAATGTGAATGGTCCCAAAACAGTGTCAAAAGTGTCCGATATGTCCGCCGTAATATCGCAAGCCTGACAAAAAAATCGCAGATCGCCGCCATTACTAGTAAAAAATTAAAAATAAATCATAAATCTATCCCCTATTTTGTAGGCGCTATAACTTTTGCGCAAACCAATCAATATACGCTTACTGCAATTTTTTTTGACAAAAATATGTAGAAGAATACGTATCGGCCTAAACTGAGGAAACTATTCGTTTTTTGTTTTTTTTTATGGGATATTATTATAACAAAAAGTAAAAAATATTGTGTTTTTCAAAATTTTCTGTCTTTTTTGTTTATAGCGCAAAAAAAAAAAAATCGCAGAGATGGTCAAATACCAACAAAAGAAAGCTCTATTTGTGGGGAAAAAATATATAAAAATATAATTTGGGTACAGTGTTGTATGACCGCGCAATTGTCATTCAAAATGCGTCAGCGTGGAAAGCTGAAAATTGGTCTGGGCATGTAGGGGGTTTAAGTGCCCAGTAAGGAAGTGGTTAATAAATAATTTTCAGCATTTTTTTTTTATTATCATTGTACACGTGAGAGGTATGACGTCATGGATGAACTGTATGGTTGGTGTGAGGGAAGACTTCCCAAGCCTGACACTGATCCCTGGTGGAGATGACACGGCCCCTGAGCGGTGGAAGGGTTATAGGCAAAGCCGACTATGCCTCCCACATACACAGGAGCGCAGTACTGGCTTCACACGGCGCTGTATTACACATGGAGGGAGTTCAGTCAGGAGGAGGAGAGGGGCGGGGCGCTGCCTCCGCCCACAATCCCTCCAGCACCGCCCTGACTCCCTCAGCTTGTTTTGCTCTAGTTCCGGCTTCCGGTGCTGACGTCACCAGGCTGACAAGATGGCGGCGGACAGTGACGTGAGTAGCCGGGTTTGTGTGTCAGCTGTCAGAGCTGTGTGTACAATGACAGGCTGTGTGCTGGCAGTGCAGGCTGTACATGAGCAGAGCATAGTGTATAGTATAGTGTGGTATAGTATAGTATATTCCTTCCCATTATCTGTCACTTGTGTACAACTTTCTCTCTCTTCTCTCTATTCTTCTCTCTCTGCTCTCTCTTTTTCTCTCTCTGCTCTCTCTTCTTCTCTCTGCTCTCTCTCTGCTCTCTCTTCTTTTCTCTCTGCTCTCTCTTCTTTTCTCTCTGCTCTCTCTCTGCTCTCTCTCTGCTCTCTCTTCTTTTCTCTCTGCTCTCTCTTCTTCGCTCTCTTCTCTCTCTCTCTCTTCTTCTCTTCTCTCTCTCTCTCTCTCTCTCTCTCTCTCTCTCTTCTCTCTCTCTCTCTCTCTCTCTCTCTCTCTCTCTCTCTCTCTCTCTCTCTCTCTCTCTCTCTCTCTCTCTCTCTCTCTTTTTCTTCTCTCTCTCTCTCTTTTTCTTCTCTCTCTCTCTCTTTTTTCTTCTCTCTCTCTCTCTCTTTTTCTTCTCTCTCTCTCTCTCTCTCTCTTTTTCTTCTCTCTCTCTCTCTCTTTTTCTTCTCTCTCTCTCTCTCTTTTTCTTCTCTCTCTCTCTCTTTTTCTTCTCTCTCTCTCTCTCTCTCTCTTTTTCTTCTCTCTCTCTCTCTCTCTCTCTCTTTTTCTTCTCTCTCTCTCTCTCTCTCTTTTTCTTCTCTCTCTCTCTCTCTCTCTCTCTCTCTCTCTTTTCTTCTCTCTCTCTCTCTCTCTTTTTCTTCTTCTCTCTCTCTCTCTCTCTTTTTCTTCTTCTCTTTTCTTCTTCTTCTCTTTTCTTCTTCTTCTCTTTTCTTCTTCTTCTCTTTTCTTCTTCTCTCTCTTCCTCTCTTCTCTCTCTCTCTCTTCTTCTCTCTCTGCTTCTCGCTTCTTCTTCTCTCTTTTTCTTCTCTCTCTTCTTCGTCTTCTTCTTCTTCTTCTCTCTTTTTCTTCTCTCTTTTTCTTCTCTCTTTTTCTTCTCTCTTTTTCTTCTCTCTCTGCTTCTCTCTCTTCTTCTTCTTCTTCTTCTCTCTTCTTCTTCTTCTCTCTTTTTCTTCTCTCTTTTTCTTCTCTCTCTGCTTCTCTCTCTTCTTCTTCTTCTCTCTTTTTCTTCTCTCTCTGCTTCTCTCTCTTCTTCTTCTCTCTTCTTCTTCTTCTCTTTTCTTCTTCTTCTCTTTTCTTCTTCTTCTCTTTTCTTCTTCTTCTCTTTTCTTCTTCTCTTTTCTTCTTCTCCTCTCTTCTTCTTCTCTTTTCCTCTCTCTCTCTCTCTCTCTCTCTCTCTCTCTCTCTCTCTCTCTCTCTCTCTCTCTCTCTCTCTCTCTCCTTCACTATGTAGAAGAGTGGGACTAATATTACAGATGGGAGCGGAAGAACTACTACACCCAGCATAGAACATTCCCCACAAGCTGGGAGTCTTTTCATTACAAAAATAAAAACACCCCCTCCCATTGCCTCCTCAGAGAGATGACTGCACACACGTCACATAGACGGCCATCTGAAGAAGGGGGGTGGGGGTGCCCCCAAAACGCGTTGGCTTGCTAGTACACAGGAAGTAGATGGAGCATTTGCATCTAGATGGAGCATTTGCATCTTGCACCTTCATGGCATCTTCCGGTTTTACACGCTGTTGTGTATTGCAGTTTTGTGAGGATGCATTCTATTGGTTCTGTTGTCCTCGAATAATAATAATAATAAAAAAAAAAATCGTTTGTACCCGGGTAATGCACCTTTTGTTGTTTTTGTAGTTCCACAAGGGATTTTCTTTGTGAGAATGCAGCTTAATATGTGTAATAGCAAGGAGTGCAGTGCGGGGGGAATCTATTGTTGGGAGGGGGGGGGTGTATTTATTATTCTGGTGGCGGATCTATTGATGCTGGGGAGAGTAGAGTCACTTGTTGCTGATAGGGATCTATTGTAGCTGGGGGGTATTTTTGTTTCTGGAGATCTATTGTTGCTGAAGAGGTATTTTGTTTCAGGGGGTCTATTGCTGCTGGGGGATGGATATATTGACGCTTAGGGGTATTTTGTCGCAGGGGGTCTATTGTAGCTTGGGAAGGTATTTTGTTTCAGGCGGTCTATTTGGGGGAAGGGGTGTTTTGTTTCAGGGGTTTGCTGTTGCTTGGGGGGGGGATGGTGTATTTTTTTTTTTTTGCATGAGTTTATTTTTATTTTTACTAGATGGGGGGGGGGGGGGCTTTTGCTCTTTGGGGAGGTCTGTTGTTGCTGTTGGAGGATCTATTGATGCTGGCGAGAGGAGAGTCAGTTGTTGCTGGGGGGGTATTTTGTTTCCGGAGATTGTTGCTTCGGGTCTGTGGTTGCTTGGGGGGAGTGGAGTCTATTGTTGCTTGGGAATATTTTGTTTCAGGGGGTCTATAATTTATGGGGGGGAGGGTATTTTTATTGCATGATTCTATTGTTACTGGAGGGGGTGGATCTACTGCTGTTAGGGGAGGTCTGTTGTTGCTGGGGTTGTCTTATGTTGCTGCTGGGGGGTATTTTGTTGCAGAGGTGTATTGTTGCTTGGGAAGGCAATTTGTTTCAGGGTGTCTATTATTTTTTTTGGGGGGGGGGTGTTTATTTTGCATGATTCTATTGTTACTGGAGGGGGAATCTACTGATGTTTTGGGAGGTCTTATGTTGCTGTTGGGGGATCCAATGATGCTGGGGAGAGGAGAGTTAGTTGTTGCTGATAGACATCTATTGTAGCTGGGGGGGGGGGGTATTTTGTCAGTTGTTGCTGATAGGGAATAATATATTTTGTACAAATTACTTGGCACAACAAAGTTCTGTATTCTCTAAAAGGGGCGGTACTGGGAGGCAGGTAGGGGGTGGAGACAAGGGGTGACTTGGAAGGGGGAGAACCTGCACTTATTCTCTGAGAAATAAAACTGAAGGGGGCATTTCTCCTGGCTCTGTACTGCAGAGTGTAAAGCCCCCGAGGATCGGCACAGAGGATCGGCACATCTTCTTGTCCTCCTCGGGAGTGTGCAGCAAAAGGTGTCAATGTTGCAGCTGAGGCAGTAGTGTCACATTTGCAAAATATTCGAACGCTGACAGTAATGTGAACCAGGGGAGGATCCGGAGTCTAGTCTCAGGAGGGGCACTGCCAGGAAATGTGTTCTTTTTTTTTTGCGGGCAATTTATCTGGGAAATGGCTGATGTTGGTGCTTCAATCATCCTGTCACCATGGTTGTTATGGTGTCAGGATGATTGAAGTGCATTATTACTTTGTTACATAGAATGAAATGGTTCAACTCGCCATAATGCCGAATCAGGGAAAGGGAGTTATCACCGCTCCAGGTGGGTATACTAAGCAATCAAGAACCTCTCAGGAAACCAAGGGTGCCGGCAATGCACACACAGCTCCCGGTCCTCGCTCTGCACCGAGCAATCGCGGGTGCCCGGTGGCGATCGTGCCTGCTGGGCACGCGCACGGGACTCGGGGGCGAGCCGGCGTTCGCCACTAGTGGCCACTTCTAGAGACGACGTTGAGCTACGGGCTCTCGTGCAGGGGAGCCGACCTGCCGCCGTAGAACTGCGGCGGCTGGTCGACAACCAGTTAAACTCCTCCTAGACTTGACATGTAGCTTCATTTTTGGCACACAGCGAGACGTGAAGCGGCACAGACCACACCGAGTCCGATACCTCTCTCTTTTTTTAATTTTTTATTGGCGAGTAACAATACTTATGGTTAGATACTCGCCAATACCGAGTGTGATTTTGTGTCAATACAAAACAAAATTGGCAGATCACACTGCAACAAATAAAAGTGATTTGAACAGGAATGTGGTCCAAATCGAACGTGATTTCCCACACAGCTCCTATGTGTGTATATATAGAAAGGTCATATCGCCCTCTAGTGGGCAGTTAAAAATTAAAAATGTTATGCTGCGTACACACGGTCGTTTTTTGCGATGGAAAAAAAACGACGTTTTCTGTGAAGTAAAAAAACGACGTTTTTGAAACGTCACTTTTCAAAGACAATTTTGCATACACACCATCGTTTTTTCACAAAAAGCGAGGTTACGTTCACCACTCTTTTCCATTGAAGCTCGCTTCATAACTAGCTTCTGGGCATGCGCGGGTTGAAAAACGTCGTTTTAAACGACGTTTTTGCTACACACGGTGACTTTTTGTGAAACAAAAAAACAACGTTTTGAAAAACGACACAAAAAATTCAAGCATGTTGGAATTTTTTTTTGGTCGTTTTTTTTAAGACAAAAAACGATGTTTTGCCCACACACCATCAATTTAAATGACGTTTTAAAAAACGTAGTTTTTTTTTTCATCGCAAAAAACGACCGTGTGTACGCGGCATTAGAACTCACAGTACATATCAAGCCAAATGCAATATCTGCATAGGTGCCCTGGTCCCACCGATGATGGCAGATCACAGCCGCTGGAGGTGCTCACAGGGCTAAAGGAGAACTTTCGGGACCCTTTGGGTATAGGGCAGATGTGATATCAGTTGGGGGCGGACCTTCTCCAGCCCTGTGAGCACCTCAAGCGGCCGTGATTTGATATCATCGGCGGAACCAGGACACCTATGCAGATTTTGCATTTGGCCAGATATGTACTGCGAGTTCTAACATTTTTGGACTCCATGTACACTGGCACCCAGCAATCCTTCAGTACAGAGGGAGAATGGTGGTCTGCCTATGTAAATAAGGCAGATTGTCGTTCTGTCAGTACAGAATGCATTGGATTACTATAAAAATGCCATTGGCAGTGAAGGGGTTAACACTAGGGGGCGGGGAAGGGGTTAGGTGTGTTCTAACTGTATGGGGGGGGGGGGGGGGGTGGACTTACTAGGGGAAGTCACTGATCTTCTGTTCATACATTGTATGAACAGAAGATCAGCGTTTCCCCCACTGACAGGACTGGGAGCTATGTGTTTACACACATAGCTCCCAGTCCTCGCTCTGTACCGAGCAATCGTGTGTGCCCGGCGGCGATCGTACCCACCGGCACGCGCGCGGGACTCGGGGGCGATCGGGGACGCGCCCGCTTTAGAGCGGACGTATAGCTACGGGCTCTCGCCCAGCAGTGCCTACTTCCCGCAGTAAAATGACGGCGGGCGGTCGGCAACAAGTTAAAGCGTCGCCTGTGGAGATTTTTAAGTACCAAAGTTTGGCACCGTTCCATGTTGGTGCACAATTTTAAAGCGTGACATGTTGGGTATCTATTTACTTGGCGTAAAATCATTACATTATACAAAAAAAAAATTGGGCTAACTTTACTGTTTTTTGTTATTTTTTAATTCATGAAAAGTTCTTTCCAAAAAAAACGTGTTTGAAAAATTCTTGAGCAAATACCGTGTAAGATAATAAGTTGCAATGACCGTCGTTTTATTCCCTAGGGTGTCCGCTAAAAAAAAACATATATAGTGTTTGGGGGTTCTGAGTAATTTTCTAGCAAAAAAATGATGATTTTTACATGTAGGAGAGAAGTGCCAGAATAGGCGCGGTAGTGAAGGTAATAACCTCCTTAGGCCCCTTTCACATTGAGGCGTGGAGCCGCGGTGACGGTATAGCCGCGCTATTTGTAGCGCCGCTATACCGTCGTGTTTACCGCGATATTCGGGCGCTAGCGGTGAGGTTTTAACCCCCGCTAGCGGCCGAAAAAGGGTTAATACCGCCCGCGTTGCGGGCGGTATTACCGCGCTATTACCGTGGTTTCCCATTGATTCCAATGGGAAGGCGCGCTATAGGAGCGGTGAACACACCGCTCCTATACCGCGGTAAAGATGCGGCTAGCAGGACTTTTGGAGCGTTCCTGCTAGCGCACCGCTTCAGTGTGAAAGCCTTCGGGCTTTCACATTGAACACTACAGGGCATGATTTTTCATGCGGTATAGCAGCGCTATTTTTAGCGCTGTACCGCATGAAAAACGCCTCAATGTGAAAGGGGCCTTATTGTTGCTTTCTCTCATGCTGTCTCTTGACTTTTCTCTTGTGCAGCCTGAATCTGAAGTGTTTGAGATCACTGACTTCACCACAGCCTCAGAATGGGAGAGGTAAGACGGCTTCTTCATTATAACCTCTGCATTGATAATCACACGGCAGTTTTTTTTCCTTTGTTTAGGCCGATACGCATTCTTCCACATATTTTTGGTAATAAAGCGTATATTGATTGGTTTGCGCCAAAGTTATAGCTTCTACAAAATAGTGGAAAGATTCATGCCATTTTTTTTACTAGTAATGGCAGTTTTTTTAACTTTTTCTTAATTTTTTTTTTTTTATGATTATCGGGACTGCGACATTATGGTGGACATATTGGATACTCTTGACACATTTTTGGGACCATTGACATTTATACAGCAATCAGAGCTATAAAAATGCACTGATTACTGTGTAAATGTCACTGGCAGGGAAGGGGTTAACACTAGGGGGCGATCAAGGGGTTAACTGTGTTCCCTTGTGTGTGTGTGTGTGCTAACTGGGGGGGGGGGGATAGGACTGACTAGAGGAGATGACAGATCGTTGTTCCTAACTTGTAGGAACTCACAATCTGCCTCTCCTCACAGAACAGGGATTTGTGTGTTTACACTAGAGGTCGACCGATATGGGTTTTTCTCTGGCCGATGCCGATATTTGGAAATCGGGGCGGCCGATGGCCGATGGCCGATATGTGTTGCCGATTTTTGCGGCCGTTTTTTTTTTTTTTTTTTCTTCTCATCTCAAAAAACCTAGGGTGGAGAGGTGGGGAGGAGATAATTGTTTAGGGTGGAGAGGTGGGGTGCAGCCTGTCAGTGCCACATCAGTGCAGCCCGTCAGTGTCCACCACCAGTGCCACCTCATCAATGCCCACCAGTGCAGCCCATCAGTGCCACCTCATCAATGCATCCCATCATTGCCCACTAATGCATCCCATCATTGCCCACTAATGCATCACCTCAGTGCCAACCAGTGCCACCACCTCTGTGCCATCCACCACCTCTGTGCCATCCACCACCTCTGTGCCATCCACCACCTCTGTGCCAACCACCTCTGTGCCAACCACCTCTGTCTGCAACAGCCAATCGGCGGCCGCCGCTGCCGACATTCTACACTGTTAAAAAGTCCCCTGATGTGCTCCGTGCCCGGCCTCTGCCTACAAACCCCAGAATGCAGAGCGGGCCAGTAACATTCTGAGGTTTGTAGGCAGAAGCCGGGCGCGCAGCACGTCAGGGGATGTTTTTCTTTACGGTGTAGAATGTCGGCAGTGGCAGCTGACGATTGGCTGTTACAGGCGGATTGCCGCTGCGGTCACAGCATCAGGAAAGGCCGTGGCCTCGGCCTAGCTCCGGATCCGTGGCACCGCTAGCGCCATGTTAAATATCGGCCTAATTTGGAGAAAAATCGGCCGATGCCGATTTCTCCAAAACGGCCAAATATCGGCCGATATATCGGTCAACCTCTAGTTTACACTCGCATGTCCCTGTTCTGGCTCTCGTGTCCGCGCATGGCCAGCAGTCATCGTGCCCATGCGCATTGGCAACCTCGCAGTGAAGTGGACGGCCAACAATAGTGAAAGTGCAGCTTTAGTGGTTGTGTTTGCTCTCGTACCCCCTGATCTATTTCAAGGCTTTAGGTCACATGAGGGAGTTCAGGCATAGCATTTATTTTTGTTTTCCCTGGCAAACGAGGCATTTTTTATCTGGAGCATTGAGGTTGATTTACTAAAACTGAAAAGTGCAAAATCTGGTGCAGCTCTGCATAGAAACCAATCAGCTTCTAAATTCAGCTAGTTCAATCCGACGGACCGTTTTCATCGGTTCACCGCTGAAGTGGCCTGATGGTCTGATGTTAGAGAAAAATAAAGTGTAGCGCTACAGTAAATATTGTGACATTTACCTTGTACCATAAAGTCATATAGTATACCATATATAAAACACAACAGTGTATGGCAAATCAAATGGTGATCAATAACACATATTGAAACACAGAAGAGGAGAAATAAAACCCCTAAATGGAAAATATATATATGTAAATCTCACTCAGTGTGTCATGAGTGATAAGTGAAAGAGTAATTGGATGTGAATGTCCAATTAATTGGAAGTCCATGTGAGGATAGAATCCAAAATTGGAAGCTGGTATAGTTGCAAATATTCAATCCACAATAACGATATGAGTTATGTGACCTCTTGATTTGGTGTGATATTGTTGTGTCACCCGGGAGTGCCTTCACCAGTGGATGGGGAAAGATTGAACACTCTTACCGTGTCTTGTGGATCCAGGTCACCGTACGGTGGTGGATCTATAGAGCTAAATCACACCAATGGCATTGATGAGTTGTGTACACAGGAACCAGAAAAGTGTGGTGTTTAGCAGCTTTCATTCACTTATTATTATTAATATATATATTTTTTTCACATTTTGGCGCAACTTCTGGTACCCCCATTTTTTCACTGATGGTCTGATGTGCGTACACACCATCGGTTTCATTTACGATCAGGTCAAAATGCTGTGACGTAGAACACAATGACGTGCTGAAAAAACGAAGTTCAATGCTTCCAAGCATGCGTCGACTTGATTCTGAGCATGCGCAGGTTTTTGGACTGATGGTCAGGCGTCCATCGGTCCGATTTTAAAGCAAGTTTTAAAACTTTGGTCCGATGGGCCGTACACACGATCGGTTTGGACCGATGAAACTGGCCTTAAACCAATCGTGTGTACGCGGCCTGGGAGATTTACCCCCACTATATGACCAGGCCATTTTTTGCGATGCGACACTGCGTTATTTTAACTGACAATTGCGTGGCCGTGCGACGCTGTACCCAAATAAGATTTATGTCTTTTTTTTGTTCCCCCACAAATAGAGCTTTCGTTTGATGGTATTTGAAAAAAAAAAAAAAAACAATGAGCATATAGTTATTGCACAAAAGTTATAGCGTCTACAAAGTATGGGATATATTTTTGGAATTTTTATTTATTACCAGTAATGGTGGTGATTAGGGCCGAAACAACTAATCGATTAATCGATTATGAAATTTATCGATTACAATTTTCAGAATCGACTAATCGGCCAGTAACATAATGGTGTTAAAAAAACGAAAATTAGCCCTTTATAGTACAAAAAAAGCAAATCGCTACTGTAAATATTACTTTCACTGTCCCACGGTAAAAAATGAACCCCTTACAGTAGCGATTATTTTCTCTTTTTGTACTTATTTTTGTTTTTTTAACCCCCATTATGTTACTAAACATATCAGGCCGGGGTCACACCTGTTTTTTTTTGGTGCTTTTTTCAGAAACACACTACAGTTCATTTACATGTTTTCCTATGGGAAACGTTCACATCCAGGATTTTTTTTCAGCTGCGTATTTGGAAAGGGCAAGGGGTTTTTAACGCAAAACAGTGCTATATTTTTTAATTTTTTTTTGTTCAATATACTTCAATGGAGAACCGGCAGAAAAATGTGTAATGTGTTTTGTGGCAAAATTGTGTTTTGTAATCTGCCCAACAAATTGGCCCAAAAAAAATGTAAAATGCTAATTTTTTTTTTAAGGCTATTATCCGATTAATCGAAACAATAATCGGCCAACTAATCGATTATGAAAAATGTATAGGGAAAAAACGGGACGGCCGCACTCCACAAAAATGGTTCCTTTTAATAAAACTGGTCACAACATGAACTATTAAAAGGAACAATTTTTTTGGAGTGCGGCCGTCCCGGTTTTTCTCTATACATTTTTGCATACTATTGCAGTGCCTAAACCCAGGTGTTTGGACTCCACCTTGCAGTTCCCTGGGACCTCTGAGCGGTAAACTTTCTTTCTAATCGATTATGAAAATGATCATTAGTTGCTGCCCTAGTGGTGATCAGCAACTTATAGCAGGACCGCGATATTGCGGCAGACAATCTGACACTTTTTGGGGACCAGTGATCGGTGTACTAATGACACTGGCTAAGAAGGGGTTAACAGGGGCGATCAGAGGGTTAACTGTGTGCCTAGCCTGTGCTTTATTATTCTGTTGGAGGTGATTTTACTAGAGGAAGACATGGATTTTTGCAGGAACACAGGATCCATGCCGTCCCTACAGACAGAGCGGCAATCTGCCTTGTTTACATAGGCAGACTACCGTTCTGCCTCTCTGCAAGAGTACCGGCGGACATGGCGGATCGGTTCCAGCCGTATAAAATCGCAGTGGGAACGATCCATCGGTGGTGCGCATTTGTGCCCCTACCCATAAGTGCAGGATCACGTGTATGTATTTATACGTGATTCTGCACACTTAAGCTTTGACAAAGAAACGTGTAAGCAGATTTGGTTTCCATGCACAGCTGCACCAGATTTTGCACCGTCCAGTTTTAGTAAATCGGCCCAAATAATATAATTCTGTAATTCTGAGTTCTGTCTAATTGATTCATATGAAATGTAATCATAGCTCTTCTCTATTGCAGGTTTATTTCAAAAGTTGAAGAAGTCTTAAATGATTGGAAACTAATTGGCGAGTTCTCCAAGAAGACCCCAGAGAAGGTACATCTGTCATTTCACAGATGATTGTGAAACATTCTATTTATTTTATAGATTTAAAAAAAGAGCCAGGAGCTGCTGCTTCTTTTTTTTGTATGCATTTTTGCAACAGTCCATTGTCCACGTCTCATAAAGCTCTGACCATCATTTATTTTACAGGGAGAGTACACTACTGGAGTGTGGGAGGAGAAAGGAGATGACCTTTCATTTGCAGACTTCAAATTTAGTATCAAGCACCACTATTTGGTTCAGGAGACGGCTGAAAAGGAAGAGAAGGAAGATGGCGGAGAAGGTAACGGGATACTTGGCGCTCTGTATGAAGTGTCTGACTGAAAAACAGGCTGAGGGGAATTTATTAACCACTTCATCTCCGGAAAATTTACCCTCTTCATGACCAGGCCATTTTTTGCAATATGGCACTGCGCTACTTTAACTGACAATTGCACGGTTGTGCGGCGCTGTACCCAAATACATTTTATGTCTTGTTCCCCCCGACAAATAGAGCTTTCTTTTGGTAGTAATAAAAGACTGAAAATGTTGAACAAAATAAAAACATTATTTACTTTCTGCTATAAAACACATCAGATAAGAAAACTGAAAAAATTTAATTTAAGCCAATATGTATTCTGCTACATATTTTTGGTAAAAAAAAAAAAAAAATCCCAATAAGCGTATATTGATTGGTTTGTGCGAAAGTTATCACGTCTACAAATGGGATATATTTTTGGAATTTTTATTTATTTTTTACTAGTAATGATGGTGATCAGCGACTTTATAGCAGGACTGCGATATTGGACAAATCGGACACCTAACTGACACTTTTTGGGGACCAGTGACACTAATACAGTAATCAGTGCTACAAAATATACACTGTCACTGTACTAATGGCACTGGCAGGGAAAATACAAATCTTCCAGTGGATATATTACCAATTTGGGGCAGATAGACACAAGTTGTAGGAGAGCTACAAGGACCTGAATGGCGCAAGTGTCTGCAGGAGGCAGAGAAACAGCATGACACCAACCTTCCCAGTGGTTAGCTGTGCATGGGGGCATGTCATCAGAAGTCTGACCATTGGAGCACAGACAGGCTGTGCTCCCAAGTAGAATTCAAAGAAGAAACCTGACCAAGCTGGGATGGGTGAATAATGTGCTTCTATACCCAGTTTGGTCAGTTTGAAATTGGAATGCAGAGGGCCTGTTAGGATCACTAGGTATGTCACGCAAAGGAAGTGATGCAAAGAGAACAGGACACTTTCTCATACAAGTAATTTGCATCACAGATACATATCAGGAATATGAAATGTTGGGCTTCATGCTAACATATATTTTAAGTCTCTAATTTTACAGTTTCATATTTAATTTTTTTAAAAAGCATCAGGTTTGCTTGCCCAGTAATATAATCCTAATCGTATTTAAAACTGATTTCCTTTTTCTAGATTCCCTTCCTGTGTCCATGCAAGATCTGCTGTGTACAAACAATGACTTCCCTGCAATTGCTCATTGCCTGGTCCGATGGTACGTACTTTCACATAGTGGAATAACCCGATGCAATATAGGTTGAGATTCGGGTTGCACTGATACCTTATTTTTATTGCTAAGTACAAGTACCGATACTTTCATCAAGTAATGGAAAAAGAGTACCGCTCCAAACCCTGCGACCTATCTTGTGCTCCCGCCCTGTAGCACTGACAGGTGCAGACTCTGCGCTAATCCTTGGAAAAAAGAAATGTTTCTGGACTGCCGCACTCTGATTTATTGAAACAAAATGAACAAAGGATAAAATCCAAATCTGTATAGCATCCAAAAATACATGCGACACTGCAATCAATGGTAGAGAGTGGACATAGGGGACAAAAGGCTAACATGTTTCACATCAAAATGAAACATGTTAGCTTTTTTGTCCCCTATGTCCACTCTCTACCATTGATTGCAGTGTTGCATGTATTTTTGGATGTTATACAGCTTTGGATTTTATCAAGTACTCACCAATACCGTGCGATTTGTGTCAATAAAAAAAAAAAATTGGTGCAAAATGCACTGCAAGGAAACGCATGCAATTTTCCCCACTTCTCCTGTGTGTGTAGAAAGGGAAAAGCGTTTTTTCTTGTGAAAAAAAAAGAAAGGGAAAAGCGTCGATAAGAATATCAGTATCCATACAAAGCATTTGCACGAGTATCGGTACTCGCACAAATGCTCCCAATACCAAAATGGATACGTTTCGGTGCAATTTGCGTCTATACAAAATTAATGGGCACAAATCGCACTGCAAAGAATCGAATGCGATTTTTTAACAAAAATGCGGTGCGACTCCTGTCTGAATCCAATGCGATTTCCCCAAATGAGTGCTCCTGTGTGTATAAAGAAAGGGAAAAGCACCATCTAGTGGGCAATTTAAAAAAATGTTAGAACTCACAGTACATATCTGGCCACATGCAAAATAATCTACATAGGTGTCCCGGTCCACCAAGCAAATCAGGGCTGCTGGAGGAGAAGTTGTGGGATCCCTGTGGGTATAGAGTGGAAGTGATGTCAGTTTGGTGGTGCCTCTACATCTCATCCAACCCTGTGAGCGCCTCCAGCGGCCCTGATTTCCTATCATCGTCGGCAGACTGGGACACCTATGTAGATAATTTGTGGCCAGATATGTACTGTGAGTTCTAACGTTTTTTAAACTGCCCACTAGTTGGTGCTTTTCCCTTTATACACACAGGAGCACTCGGGGAAATCGCAAAGGATTCAGACAGGAGCTGCACCGCATTTTTGTTAACCACTTAAGACCCGGACCTTTAGGCAGCTAAAGGACCCGGCCAGGTTTTGCGATTTGGCGCTGCGTCCATTTAACAGACAATTGTGCGGTCGTGCGACATGGCTCCCAAACAAAATTGGCGTCCTTTTTTTTCCCACAAATAGAGCTTTCTTTTGGTAGTGAAGGAAATATGTCTCTATGAGGCATTAACAGCGCTATATGAATTTATATCAATTGAATTAAAAAAGTTCAAAATCTGCTTTTGTGAGGTGCAAAAATCAATCAGAATCTCCTATCCTAAGGATAGTAGCTAGCCTCAAATACTAAGGACAATGTAACAACAGCTACTATACACTAAAATCAAATAATGAAAAACAATCTTGAGTGTATATGACACGCATATGTCAATGGGGTACTTCTTTTTTAAAAATACAAATAAAAGTAGAAATAAAAAATAAAGCACATAGTCTGTTGATCTAAAATGTTCTTTGTGGGAAATAAACTTGAAATTGGTTGAAAAGACACAAATCCAGGCTTTCCTTCACTTGTAGTCCCCCTCTCGGTTTTGTACTCACCAGATAGACATGGTGTTAATCGCCTTCAGATATTGGGATCTCCCTCCTGTGGAGTTCAGCCCAGCCCAGCAGCAATATTTCTCCTCCAAAAAGTATGGATGGGGTTAAATGCGTGTTTGCAGCAAGAGCAATCATGTGGACAAAAACATAGGGAGAGAGGACATAGCGTAATACTGTCTTTATTATATAAACAAACCCTGTTTAAAATTGTGCTTACAGAAATAAAAACAAAATTGTGCACATCGGTTGCAATGTTACTGCTCACTCTGCTAGCCTGGCGTCTCCGCTCCGTCTCCAGCTGATGTGTCCCGGGTGTAACTTGCTCCGTCTGTACGATACGTTGTGTAGCCACGCCCTCAGACGGAGCAAGTTACACCCGGGACACATCAGCTGGATTTATTTTTATTACTAATGGTGGCGATCAGTGTTTTTTTTTTTTTTCGTGACTGCGACATTATGGCGGACACTTCGGACAATTTTGACACATCTTTGGGACCATTGTCATTTTCACAGCAAAAAATGCATTTAAAATGCATTGTTTATTGTGAAAATGACAGTGCAGTTTGGGAGTTAACCACAAGGGGGCGCTGAAAGGGGTTAAGTGTGACCTCATCTCTGTTTCTAACTGTAGGGGGTGTGGCTGTAGGTGTGACGTCATTGATTGTGACACCCTATGTAAGGGAACACGCAATCAATGCGGGCGCCACAGTGAAGAACGGGGGAAGTCGTGTTTATACGCGGCTCTCCCCGCTCTTAAAATCCGGGGACCGATCGTGGGACTCCAGAGGCGATTGGGTCTGCGAGTCCCGCAGTCCCGGAGCTTCGGACCGGGTTGCGTCACGAGCACGTGCCTGTGACCCCACGGCTGGGCTTAAAGGGCCACGTACAGGTACGTGGATGTGCCCAGCCGTGCCATTCTGTCGACGTATATCGGCGTGAAGGGGTCCTTAAGTGGTTAAAATTGCATGCGATTCTTTGCAGTGCGATTTGCGCCCATTCATTTTGTATAGACGGCAATCGCACCGCAAGTTATCGATTTTGGTATTGGGAGCATTTGGGCGAGTACCGCTACTCGTGCAAATGCTCTGTATGGATACGGATATCCTTATCGGTGCATCCCTAGTTGCGATACCTTAATTGCATAAGATCTTAGTATGTAGTATAATATATATTATGTATTATTATCTAATAGTGTAATATAAGCCATGTAGACCTTAAAGCATATTTCAAGTAAATCTTTCCAGGAATGATCTACTAAAAATTCTGTTTGCTGGGCTGTCATGCTGCCTGATGGCTTCAACAATTTGAGTCCATGGATCAGAAAAACCATAGAAAACTTGCTTGTTTTGGTAAAGCGACTCAAGTATTTAACTACTGCAGCCAGGCCATTTTTTGCGATTCGGCACTGCGTCGATTTAACTGACAATTGGGTGGTCATGCGACACTGTATCCAAACAAAATTGACGTCCTTTTTTTTTTTTTTATTCCACAAATAGAGTTTTTTCTTTTGGTGGTATTTTCTCTTTGGTTTTTACTTTTTGCACTATAAACAAAAATAGAGCGACAATTTTGGAAAGAAAAAACAATATTTTTAACTTTTTGCTATAATAATTATCCCCAAAAATATATCTAAAAAAAAAAAAATATGTCTTCCTCAGTTTAGGCCGATATGTATTTTTTTTTTCCTACATATTTTTGGAAAAAATAATCACAATAAGCGTATATGGAGTGTTTTGCGCAAAAGTTAAAGTGTCTACAAAGTAGGGGATGGATTTGAGGCTTTTTATTTTTTTTACTACTACTGACGGCGATATGCGTGTTTTTCTTATTTTTTTATTATTATTTATTTTGTGACTGCGACATTGCGGCCGACAGATCCGACACTTTTGACACTATTTTGGGACCGGAGACATTTAAACAGCGATCAGTGCTAAAAATAGCCACTGATTACTTTGTAAATGTCACTGGCAGGGAAGGGGTTAAAACTAGGGGGTGATCAAGGGGTAAATGTGTGTCCTAGGGAGTGTTTCTAACTGTGGTGGGATGGGACGGCCTGGGGAGGAGACCGATCGTTGTTCCTAAGCAGTAGGAACAACAGATCATTCTCCTTACACCTGACAGAACAGAGACCTGCCTGTTTACATTGCTAGATCTCCGTTCTGTCTCTGTGTGGAGCGATCGCGGGGCCCCTTATACTCCTTAAAATGCCCGCCATACAGCTACGGAGATTTGCGCAAAAGTGTTATTGTGCTGCCGTCGATCATCATCGGCGGACGGATGGTCAAGTGGTTAAGCAAGAAAGCCAGACTACTAGCATTTTCAGAAGCACCAGCCATGGCAGCCTCAGTTTTTCTCCTATGGCATTGTAACAACCGGTGAAATTTAGTTTTCACGAAAGACTCCCAGAACAAAACAGAGCGCTACTGTGGTTTTAGATGTCTAGTCTGCTGCAGTGTAAGAGCGCCATCTAGTGAGCGAAGCTTTGTACTACAAGTAGATGTGATGAGATGGTAATGTTTAGAAGTATATTTCTGAAGACCTGTCACCATATAAAAAAATAGCAGGTAAAAGCACAAAAGTCAAGTATTTAAAATGCTTACTTGTGTCTATTTTCTTTGCATAAATGTTTTGTTCACGTGCAATGTGCCTTTGAATTTAATTGAAATTGTGAACACTCCATGGAGAGTCAATCCCCAGCAAAACTCCCCCCCCCCCTCCCGTTTTAAGTGCACTCCCTTCATCTGGGAGTGTCTTATTGCTGTCTTTGCTGGCCCAGCTCCTCCTCCCTCCCCCTTACCTCTTTATATTTAAATTTGTTTCCCACTACCCAACAAATACAATTTAAAACACTACACATAACATACAAAGCCATTTACAACTTTCTCCGCTGCTACATCACCAATCTTATCTCTATCACATAAACTGTCCTCTCTGCTCCTCCCAAGATCTCCTGCTCTCTAGCTCCCATGTCTCCTCTGCCCATGCTTGTCTCCAGGACTTCTCCAGAGCCTCTCCCATCCTCTGGAACTCACTACCCCACCCTGTCCGGTTAGCTCCTACTCTGTCCACTTTTAGGCGATCCCTGAAAACTCATATCTTCAGGGAGGCCTATCCTGTCTTCAGCTAATAACCAAATCTTCGACATCCCTCGTCAGTTCATCTCTCGCAGTTACAGTATAATATGGTGAAACAAAAAGTAGTAAGTTCGCAGGAGCAGGGCCCTCCTAACCCTCTTGTATTAAATTGCAATGTTGCTGTATTGTCTCCCTTTGTAAAGCACTGTGTAAACTGTTGGTGCTATAGAAATCCTGTATTATTATAATAATAGTATTATGTTTTATGTAGCTGCCAGAGGAGGAGCACAGGGAAATACTATAGAGCAGTTATTGTATTTTCAGCCAGGTGACGTAAAACACGACGTGCAGAGAAAAATGAAGTTCAATGCTTCCGAGCATGCGTCGTCTTGATTCTGAACATGCGTGGATTTTTGACCGATGGATTTCCCCACAGACGATCGTTTTTTTTAACCATCAGAAAATTTTAAAACGGGTTCTATTTTTTTTCACCGAAAACCCCCCCCAAAAAAAAACGATGGGGCCCACACACGATCGGTTCGTCCGATGAAAACGGTCCATCGGACAAACCGATCGTGTGTACAGGGCATAAGTGTTCCTTTTTTCTTACTGACCACCAATGTAAGGGGTATTCTCATTGAACCCAATGAATTCGTTTTAGTAAGGGTTCTCTGATGCCTTAAAGCGGAAGTAAAACCATTGATTTAATTGTTTAAAAAAACAGTTACTTTCCCGGCATGCCAGAAATACTCGTACACTCCACCGGATTCCCATCTGACAAATCTCTGGAATTTTGTCCGAAGGGCGTTGGCGGTAAACTTGTTCTGCATACAGACGGCAAAACTTTGTCAGCGAACATACACAAAACTATGTGGGTTTTTTTCAGCTCTTTAGCGCCACCCTTTGGGCAAATTATGCTAATGTTGTCTTATGGTTGGCATTGGTTCGGAGAATGCGTGTTTGTATTTCAGATTTTTTTCCGATTGATTTGTGTACACACGATGGGATAATCCGACGGCACACATTTGTTGTCAGAAAATTTGAAAGCATGCTATCCAACATTTTGTTGTTTGAGATTCCGACAACAATTGTCCGAAGGAGAGTACAAACGGTCGGATTTTCCGACAAAACCTTGCCATCACACATTTGTTGTCGAAAAATTTGATCGTGTGTACGGGCCTTAACTGTCTAAATTTGTTGTGCTCTCAACCACACTGTCAAACCATCCAATGGCTGGTGTCATAGCTGATCACATGTGCAGCATCATGGCAGTTGAAGATTAAACGGAGGCCAAGATGGCAGCTTCCTTGGCTGAAAATGATAGTAGGGTTTACTTCCACTTTAAGGACTTTACAACCGATGAATGACAAAATACGCCCTCCACTTTGTGCGATGATATCTGAATGATGGGTGCAGCTACAGGCATCATTCGGTTATCACCGTCTTCAGCCGGCGATTCTGTGCACAATAAGAACAATCAAAGCAGCATTTCTGCGGCTTGATCGTTCTTATAGGCAGTGGGAGGGGATGTCTCCCGCTGCCATCCGGTGCTTCTCCGGCCTTTCCCGTGCCATCGGGGACCCGGAGAGCGAATCGGCCGGCGTGCGGGCATTGGGGGCATTTGCGGGAGTACAAGTACTCCCGCAAATGCTCAGTATCGGTACCGATACTGGTATCGGTATCGGGACAACCCTAGTTCATATCTTTTCTGAAGCTGCTCCGGTCGGGTACCACACGGAGCTGTCAGCGGCGGCTTTGCTGTGGAGGTGGATGCAAGAGAGGCAGCCGACAATGGAAGCCCCATAGTAATTCTTTAGGTGACGTCACTTCCCATTCATTTGCCAGCCGCTGTCGGCTGTCTCTTCTGCAGAGCTTCTGCCGCTGGAGACTGGACCGAATTGGCTTCAGAAAAGGTATGTATAGCGATTTTTCTTCTTTACAGGGCTGGATAGTCTTAGATTGTGGATGCCTGTAGATTTAGAGATTTTAGCATTAGGGTGAACTTCCACTTTAACAAAGTGTTTCAGCAGCAAAATCTTTTTTTGTCAGCAGCTATGAACACTGCAGCTGCTGACTTTTTTTTAATAAGGACACTTACCTGTCCTGGTAACCAATGTTAAAACCCCCCCACCCCCCAAGGCTGATCGGCTCGGGTGCAGGCACCGCCATTGTAGCTAAGGAACACCGGCAGTGGAGCCTTCAGGCTTCACAGCCGGTTTCCTACTGCGCATGTGCAAATCACATATCGCTTTCTGAATGGTCCTGTCATCTTCTGGGACACACGCAGGTCCCAGAAGGCAGCGGCGGGGAGTAGGAGTAAATTACGCCCTGGGCCGTGGCCGAGATAGGACAGAAGTACACTCAGTACTCAGGTACGAAACAAACAAAAAACAAAACGAATTATGCAAAAACAAGTGGTGGAGGGGAGGCCTTTCCTTTAACCACTTGCTTACTGGGCACATACACCCCCCTCCTGCCCAGGTAAAATTTCAGCTTCCGGCACTGCGTTGATTTAACTGACGTGCTCTACAGCGCGTGCTGGGAACGCCCAAAGGGGTGGCCGTCAAAAGACGGCATGTTGGATATTCAGACCTGCGCTGTTGCCGTCATTTGACGGTAGCACGGGTCTGAAGTAGTTAAGATAAAGTTGTAAAAGTGGGTGGAACTCCGCTTTAAGTACAAAAATTAAAAAAGCTTTTTTTTTTTGCATTTGGTTAAAAGGGCAAGCGGATTACCCTCACTGCCAGCGGGTTTCCCCCACTGACGGCTTAAATGTAATTATGGGTTGTTAATGAGTGGGGATGCCGAGTCCTTAACCGATGACTCATTCAGCTTTAAGTGGGGTTCCCCTATTAACAGCTGAAGTGTAAACTGAAACAACTGGAGCTGTGAAAAAAAAAAAGCAGCCAGGCTGTGTTTATCAACAACATTGCTCAGCCGCTGGAAACAGATGGATAAGAAGAAACATTGTCCCCCCCCCCCCCCACCTTTTAGGACTAGACATGTGCATTTCGTTTAGTTTCTAATTCGTTTTTTAACGAAAAATCGGAAATTCGTTAATTTAAAATTTTCGTATTAACGAATTTTTAATTTCCGAATTTTCGGACTTCCGAAAATTTCGAATTTTCGGAATTCCGAAAATTCGAGTTTTTCAATTTTCGTTTTTCGTTTTTTCCGAATTTTCCGAATTCCGAAAATTCAAATTTTTCAATTTTCGTTTTTCGTTTTTCCGAATTTTTCAATTTTCCGAATTTACGAATTTCGGATTTTCGTTTTTTATTTTCGATTTTTTTAATTTTCATATTTTTTAATTTTCAAAATTCCGAATTTTCGATTTTTTCGAAATTTCGAATTATTCATTTTCTATTTTTCGAATATTCAAATTTTTCATTTTCGATTTTTTAAATTTTCGAATTTTCGAATCTTTATTTTTTTTATTTTTCGAAATTTCTAATTTTCGAATCTTTCATTTTCGAAATTTCGAATTTTCAAATTTTTCAAATTTTTTATTATTCGAATTTTTCATTTTCGAAAATGAAAAATTCCAAAAATTCGAAAAATGTGAAATTTTGAAAATTGGAATATTCGAAATTCTGAAAATTAAATAATTCGAAGATTCGAATTAGAGAATTCGAAAAACTGAAAAAAATCGAAAATTCGAATTTTCCAATCTTCGAATTATTTAATTTTCGAAATTTCGAATTTTCTAATTTCGAAATCTCGAATTTTCAAATTTTTTTCACAAATAAAAATGTCGAAATTCTAAATTTTCGAAATTTTCGACTTTTTCAATTTTTTGGAATTTCGAATATTCCAATTTTCATTTTTTTTTATTTTTCGAATATTTCACTTTCGAAAATTAAAAATGTGAAAATTCGAAATTTCAAAAATTTAAAATTCGAAAATTAAATAATTCGAAGATTCGAATTAGAGAATTCGAAAACTGAAAAAAATCGAAAATTCGAATCTTCGAATCATTTAATTTTCGAAATTTCGAATTTTCTAATTTCGAAATTTCGAATTTTCTAATTTCGAAATTCCGAATTTCGAATTTTCACATTTTATTTCACAAATAAAAAATTATGAAAATTCAAATATTCGAAATTTCGAAATTGTAACATTAAAAAATCTAAAGTTCGAAAATCTAAAATTCGAAAATGCTAATTCTAATTTTTGAACTTCCGAAAAAAAAATTGTTTTCATTTTCGTTTCATTCGTTTTTTTCGGAAATTTCGTTTTTTCCGTTTTATTCGTTTTTTGCTTTTTCGGAAATCCGAAAATTCCGAATTTTCGAATTTCCCGAATTTCCGAAAAAAGCAAAAAAACTAATAAAACGGAAAAAAATAATTTTCCGATTTTCCCGAATTTCCGAATTTCCGAAAAAATAAAAAAAACGAATGAAACAAAAACGAAAAAATTTATTTTTTTCATTTTCCCGAATTTCCGAAAAAATAAAAAAACGAATGAAACAAAAACGAAAAAAAATTTTTTTTCATTTCCCGAATTTCCGAAAAAATAAAAATAAAAAAAATAACATAAACGAAAAAAACGAATTTTTTGTCAGTGCACATGTCTATTTAGGACAGCTACTTGGGAGATGATTGTCTCCGCCCGCTACAGGAATCATCACAAATCGGATACAATTTAAAGGCATCTCTCTTTTCTCTGACCTTCAGTTGTTTTGTTTTGTTTGAAGATTAAAAGAGGATTGCTCAGCGCTGGATTAACTCTGTGTGGCAAAACTGGGCACAGATGATAGGAAATCTTATACTCTACATTGTGACATCAAAATTTTTTTTTTTTGTGGGTTTACATCCATTTTAATGTCTTCTATGAAGGAGGTGGTAGCCTCCTTACGGTCTTTTCTGGGGCCTTCTTCCTCTGGTCCCAGAACTCAAGAGCCTACAGCCTCGGTTAGACCCCCTCCTCGGTCCGTGATTCACACTATACCTCAGATCTGGAAGAAGGGGAGAACCCGAGCTCCTCATCTGATGGGGATTCTGCATCAGTGGGGGAGGCAGGTAAGTAACCCTACATTTCTTGTTCCAGCAGAGGATATTGATGAACTTTTAAAATCAATTGGCTTGGAACAGATTGAGATGCCACAGCAAATCCCACAGGATAGAATGTATAGGGGGCTTCAGGGGCCGAAGTCAAGGACTTTACCAGTTCACCAGTCACTTAAAGATGATGATTTTTTTAGAATAGAAATAACCTGACATGAGGTTGTTCCAATCTAAAGGGCACAAAAGAAGATTTCCTTTTCAATATGAAATTGAAGAAACTTTCTTTAAATGTCCTAAGCTAGATGCCCCAAGTCACAGGTTTCTAAAAAAATCAGAAGACTTGTGAGTCCTTAAAGAGCAAATGGACAGGAAGGCCGACTCTTTGCTGCATAAGGCCCCTTTCACACGTGTGGACCGTATGTCTGCTTTTTCATCCATCTGTTTGCGGATGAAAAAGGGACATACATTGGTCCCTATAAGATTGCAGGTGTCAGCTGATGAACATCCGTTGACACCCGATCTCGTCCGCCTCCGCAAAGATCCGATTTTGCAGACGGAAGAAAACCCTAATTTTTCTTCCATCTGCAGAGCGGATCAGATGAACACGGACATACGGGGACCGCCCTGTAATCCGTCGGCTCAGCGAGGATCAACGGAGCGATCCCCGCTGAGCATACGGAGGATGATCATTACTGATCCACCCCGTGTGAAAGAGGCCTAAGGCCTGGGATACTTCAGCTTTTTCCTTGGGTCCAGCTGTAGCATCCACCTGTGTGGCTATTAATTTAGATGTATGGGTTCAGCATTTGGAGAATCTCCTTTCTTTTTTAAAATCTTTTATTTATTGAAAGGGCAAAGAGTCACGAAATACAGCATCCGTCAGAAACATAATAAAGGAAAAAATAAAAAATACAGGTACAGCGGTGTAGAGTTAGTTGAGCAGTATCATATAACAACGACATGGTATCGGGAATGGACTGACAAACTTATCTATCCTTAACAACTAGCATCCCCAACTTGGAGAGACTAATAAATTGGAATCGGTCCCTACTCCCGCTGGGACAGAGCGTATCTTCTGCTGAAATTCAACCTGTATCAACGGACGGTTCCGCGAGTCCCGCCCCCATTTTCAAATATTCCAGAGTGGCAGGACAGAACAGCATAGGCCATGGGGATAGAGATTGGAGCCCCATAAACCTGAACATAGAGAGACAGAGAGAGCAAACAAAGAAAGGGGAGGAGAAGGAAGGGGAGGGGATAGAAAGGGGAGGGGGAGGGAGAGTGAGGGAAGAGCGGGCACAGGGAGGCAGTATACATGCGAGTCTCAGGCCCTGAACGCTGACCGGGAGGTACCCTCGTCGCCCCCACGCAGGGGCCACACTAATTTGACACGTCACTTTCCAAAAGGGCCCGACCTTCATCCGAAAGAACAAACATGTTCCATGCCAACCAGGTCTTGGTATATTGCTTGCGCTGATGGCGGGCTGTGAGGATCAGGTCCTCCATTCTACTAATTTCACCCACCTTTTTAAGCCACAGGCTGATGGTCGGGGGTTGTGTGGACTTCCAGTGCAGGGGGGATGCATGCTTTGGCTGCATCAAGTAGATGACGAATCAGTGACTTTTTGTAAGTTTTACGTAAGAGGTTGGAGGCATGGAGGAGGAAGAAAGCCGGGTCAGCCACTATGGGGCGTTCCGTGAATTCCTGCACTGTTTGCTGAATGGTCTTCCAGATGGAGAATCTCCTTTCATCCAACACCCCCAAAAAGGAGATTAGGGAGTCTCTCCCACTCATTGCCAAGTCAGTGGTCTTCTTGGCTGATGCAGCTGCAGCCTCTGTGAAAGCTGCAGCTAGGTCTTCTTCTCTCATTAATTCAGCCAGGCGAGCGATCTGGCTTGAATCTTGGGAGGGGGACCTGGTCTCCAAGAACAAGCTCTGCGGCATTCTCTTTGAAGGCAAGCTCTTATTCGGTTCCTCCTTGGTGGAGGTCCTAGCTCGTTCCTCTAAGAAGTGTAAACAGTTCCCTTCTTCTTAAAAGAATAAGCCACAGAATCTACAGGTTGGAAATCAAGTCTTCCCCCTCCCAGAGATTTTTTCTTACTCCCCTGCTGAGAAACCAAGGACGGCAAGCCATGTTGCATCTAGTTTTCATGTGGGAAACAGAAGGGGTCATATCCCCTGTTTCAGAAAATTAAAAATTCCGGGGATTTTATCCCCACGTCTTTTTGGTTCAAAAAGCCTCCGGTGGCTTCCGGATGGTCATCATTTTAAGCATCCTGAACAGATATATTCTCTACAGATGTTTCCGGATGGAAAACATTTATTCTGTAAGGAATCTATTGTGGATCTTCGGGACGCTTATCTTCATGTTCCAATCTGCCAGAACCACCGAAGGTTCCTCAGATTTGCGATTCTCATGGACAACGGGCCGAACCATTGGCAGTTCAATGCCCTCACGGCAGCGCCCAGAATTTGTACAAAGATCATGGCCGACGTCATGGCCTTTTTTCGGATACAGAGTGTATCGATCGTCCCATATCTGGACAATTTTCTGATCTTTGCCCGAGACAGAGCGTCCCTTATCCGGAATCTGCAGTTTGGTTTTGCGGACCTTTCAGAATCTGGGGTGGAAAGTCAACCAACAGAAGTCTTGTCTGGTACCCTCCCAGAGCATACTTTTTCTGGGTTATCTAATAAAATCTTCTGGAGCAACAAATTTTGAAACTTCGTCTCTCAGTGAAAGACTTCAAATTGCTCCCACAGACCTCCTTTTTTGCGGATCATGCAGTTATTAGGATTAATGTGATTGCAGCCATCCCAGGGGTGCCTTGGGCCCAATTACACTCCAGACCCCTTCAGGCGTTTCTCTTGCACTGGGATCACAGGAAGGATTCTTTAGATCAGCTGGTTCAGCTGCAAAGAGAGGATTTTCTCAATCTCTCCTGGTGGGAGCAGCGGCAACACCTGCAAGGAGGGAAGAACTGGGCGCAACATGCTCCAGTAAAAGTTACTACAGATGCCAGTCTGTGGGGCTGGGGTGCACACTACGGTGGCGTACCTGAACAAGCAATGGGGGCAATCATTCAGAGCCACTTCTAATTAGGGTTGTCCCGATACCGATACTAGTATCGGTATCGGGACCGATACCCAGTACTTGTACTCCCGCAAATACCCCCGACACCCAAATAGAATACTTCCCCCCGCCGCCGCCGCCAACGCCGTATAAGCGAATCCGACCCCGCCGCCGCCGCGAACATTATAGGCACCTTTGAATAGCTGTTTTCCCGCTGCGCATGTATAGACACTCCCCCTTGCTCGGATCTGTCCAATCCCGAGCAAGAGGGAGTGTCCTTAACATGGCGCACGGCAGGGAAAATAGCCATTGAAAGGCACTGCCTATAATGTTCGCGGCGGCGGCGGCTTTGTATATACGGCGGTGGCATCATCATTAGGTAGGGGGGGCATGGCTGCAATATGTGGGGGACATGGCAATATGTGGGGGACATACATGGCTGCAATATGTGGGACATGACATGGCTGCGTATGTGGGGGACATACATGGCTGCACTATGGGGGACATACATGGCTGCAATATGTGGGGGACATTGCTGCATTTGGGGACACATTTAAAAAAAGTATCGGTATTCGGTATCGGCGACTACTTGAAAAAAAGTATCGGTACTTGTACTCGGTCCTAAAAAAGTGGTATCGGGACAACCCTACTTCTAATGCTATCAAAGATTCTGTCCTGGGCAGAAATCCATATCCCCTCAATCAGAGCAGTCCACATCAGGGGTTCAGAGAACACGCTGGCCGACTATCTGAGCAGAGTGAGCGTCAGTTCCAGCTGTTGGGAGCTACATCAAGGCACGTTTCGGGAAATTGTGCTACGATGGGGGTCTTTCTGCAGTGGATCTTTTTGCCTCCAGTCTCAACAGAAAGCTGGTAGCATTTTTCTCACTGGAGAGCGAGACAGGGTCCTTGGGGACAGATGCTCTCTCCTTCCCGTGGAATTGCGCTCCGGCCTACGCCTTCCCTCCTTTTCCTTTCTTACCTCTGGTAGTTCGGAAAATTATGCACCATTGTACGGCAGCCCCAACATCCATGTTTTGCTCTATTGGCTGGTCTATTTGGGTCACTTATGAACCAGAGATATCCCAGACAAGCCCCCCCCCCCCAACCACCACAATTTGCTTAGGAATTACTTCAGTTCTAATGCATGCAGCCAGCTTTAGGAGCTGATTGACTTCCTGCAGTGGGTAAACGCATGTTACGTTGCACAATAATGTGCTTTGCATTGAGACAGCCCATTAGAATGAATTGACTGCCGGCGCACCCTAATGTGGTGAAAATTGAGCTTGATCTTGCATTTAACACAACGCACTACGTTGCTGTACCATACATTGCCGTTCATTGTGACTTGCTGTAGCGTATGTGCGTTGGACGACCAATAAAAATCATTAGCATTGCAATGCACGTTATGTGTGTTACTGTGGTAAAATGCAGGTTGTTATAACATGTTGGTGTAAATAAGCCCTCATTATTGCTTCGTTACTGAGTCACAGACCCAGAATGAGCACCTCTGAGAAATAATCATCACGGTAATAGCTTATTGAAATGGAAAATCGCTTTTAAACTCTCTGGCGTTGGCGTACAAAGTCTGTTATGCCTCTGGGTTTACCTTCAGGATATTAACTAATATGAAAATGAATGTTAATTATCTGAGATATTCCTATGTACAGCAGAGGGACAAGCAGGGCTTAATCCAAGCAACTACCTTAAAGAACAAGTTTGCAATGACAGCGCCCCCAGATGTCTGAGTCTGTCTAAAAAGTTAAGTGATTCTAAAGACAATTAAAAAAATTGCAAACCTCTTACACTTACCTGCCCTGTGCAGTGGTTTTGCACAGAGCAACCCGGATCCTCCTCTTCTCGGGTCCCCTGCAGGTGCTCCTGGCTTCTGCCGCGTGCCCCTATAGCAAGCTGCTTGCTATAGGAATACTCGTTCAGATTCACTTCTGAGCCAGCTCTGTGTATCCTCTGACACACAGAGCATGGCTTGGCCCTGCCCTCCTCACTGGCTGTGGTTGACGGCAGCAGGAGCCTGTACAATGAGAGGGAGAGCAGCCAAGAGGGACAATGCTCTTGTGCACCTCGCTGGATCAAGATCAGGCACGTGTTTAGGTGGCATGGGGGAGAAAGCTGTGTGCAGAAGGTTTTTCTTCCTTAATGCATAGATGGCAGAGTTGTAAAGTCAGAAGTGTTTTTTTTTTTTAATCTTAAAGCGGAGGTCCGGTTAACCGCTTAACGCCCGCCGCACGCCTATGTACGTCCACAGAATGGCACGTAAGGCAGATGGGCGTATATATACGTCCCTGCCTTCTAGCGGGTTGGGGGTCCGATCGGGACCCCCTCCGCTGCGTGCGGTGGGCGGCTTACCTTGGGGAGCGATCCGACTCGAGGGAGCCACCCCCCCATGATCGCTCCCAGCCAATCCTGTGAGCCCCCGCCGTGTCACTTCCTCTGCCTGTAAAATGTAAACATAGGCAGAGGAAGTGATGCAGCTCTCATCTCGGCGGTATTTTCAAACCGCTGAGAGGAGAGAAGAGTCACATTAAGTCGCACCTAACACTACACTGACACCAGTACACATAGGCACATTTAACCCCTTGCGATCACCCCCCCCCCACCCCCTGTCACACTGTCACTGAATGCAGTGATCATATATGTACTGATCACTGCATTTAGTGTCAGTGTGACAGTTAATGTGACAGCCAGTTAGTGTTGGGTCCAGGGTAGCCCTGTACCCCCCCCAATTAAGTTTTAACCCCTTGATCACCGCCCTAGTTAACCCTTTCACCCCCTATTACCAGCGTCACTAAGCGATCATTTTTCTGAACGCTGTATTAGTGTCGCTGTTGCCGCTAGGTAGCTAAAAAAATAATTTATTGCGATTTTTTTTTTTTTTTTTTTTTACTAAAGACATGTGGCTGAATAAATTTTGGCCTAAATGTTTGACTAAAATGTAGTTTATTCAATTTTTCTTATAACAAAAAGTAAAAAATATATTTTTTTTTTAAAAATGTCGCTCTATTTTTGTTTATAGCGCAAAAAATAAAAATCACAGAGGCAATCAAATACTATCAAAAGAAAGCTCTATTTGTGGGAAGAAAAGGACGCAAATTTTGTTTGAGAGCCACGTTGCACGACCGCGCAATTGTCTGTTAAAGCGACGCAGTGCCGAATCGCAAAAACGCCTCTGGGCATTTAGCAGCATATTGGTCCGGGGCTTAAGTGGTTAAAAAAAAATAATAATTAAGTCAGCAGCTACTAACACTGTAGCTGCTGACATTTAATAAGGACAGTTACCTGTCCTCGCCCGCAATGATGGGCCCCCCCATACCGATCCCTCGATCGGTGCAGGTTCCGCGCCACCATCCACACTAAGGGAAACGGGCAGTGAAGCCTTACGGCTTCACTGCCCGTTTCCTACTGCACATGCGCGAGCCTCGCCCTGACTTGTGAATGGGCGGCTGGTCTCTGGGATTACGCACAGTTCCCAGAAAGCAGCGTACCCCATTAACTAGAAGAGGATGAAGAAGACGAACCGCGGTTACAGAAGAGGCAGATTACGGATTTCCGCATAGTAACAGGTATTTCAGGTGAGTATATAAAAAAAAAATTCTGGGTGGAACTCCACTTTAACGCATTCTATGCATCAAGATAAAGACTTCTGTATGTAGCAGCCCCCCCCCCAATATTTACCTGCGGTCCAGTGATGTCCACGAGTGTCTCAGATTCTCTCTTCTGATTGGCTGAGACACAGGTCATTGGCTGCTGTCAATCAAAGTCAGCTAGCCAATCAGGGGAGAGGGGGGGCGCGGCCTGGTTGGAGCTCTGTGTCTGAATGGACACGGGGAGCTGTGACTCAGCTCAGATGCCCCCATAGCAAGCTGAACACAAGGGAGGGGCCAGGAGCACAGAAGAGGGACCCGAGAAGAGGAGGACCCGGGCTGCTCTGTGCAAAACCACTGCACAGAGGAGGTAAATATAACATATTTGTTATTTTTCTAGGGAAAAACATTGAGACTTTACAATCACTTTAAGGTAAAAGCCTTGTACCTTTTTAGTAGCGCTGTAATTCATCACTTTTTCAATAAAAAGTAATGGTGATATAACTGTATAGATGAAGTCTGGCCCTCATGGAATAATACACACATTATAATGTATGTGTTCCAACTATATGTCTGTCCTGGGAATATGATCATTTTAATATAATATACCCTAAGTCCAGGGTCAGGTCCGTGGGTCAGGAATTGATGTGAATGTTCCAGACTTCTTCATATAGTGCTCCTGAAATTTGCTGTCCAAATGACATAGATTGGTAAGGTTGTACTTCCTCTTGCATGGCTGCAGAGGGCAGTGTTGTAGTGCATTTCTCCTTCCAAAACAAATCCATTTTTCTATGGGGACTGTATAACGATCTGCAAAATAACTCTATTTTCTTATGCCGAACCTCTCCCCAATTTTCTTTTTTCCTCAAAAGTTAATAACAGAAGATTGCAACATTGAAGAACAGCTATCTGAACTATAGATCAAATATTATAGAGAGTAGGATTTGGGAACGCAGTGAAATTGTAATAAGCATACTTAAAATTTCAATAAATAGCAACATTGTGTAAAAACGTACCCTGGGGCCCCAGCAGAAACATTCAGAAGTAATAAAGTAAATATTAATTTGTTGAATTACCAGACATTGTTCAAATGACATATCTCTATATAAATGTCACTGTATGGAGACATGGCAAAAAAAAGCTGGAAGCGGATCGATTTCCATGCAAAGCTGCAGCTGATTTTGCACTCTTCAGTTTTAATAAATCAACCCCATTGTGATCCCAGATCTTACTGATAATATATTGATTATATATATATATATATATATATATATATATATATATATATATATATATATATATATATATATATACACACATTTTATTTTTTATTTTTTTAGTTACACAGTTTTAACCTAATTTTACATTGGTTTTCTGACACAGAAATATACATATTATGCATTTTCAACTATTTTCAACTATAAATTGAGTGGAAGAAACTGCAACATGGTAACCTGTCAAGCAGCAAAAGTCGGGCTGATGACACTTTGAGAAAATGGTCTGCTGTTTTGCTTCCCTTTGCAAATCGTCAATATGCTGGGTCTAGGTTGGCATAAATTGTCTATATTATTGCCAAATAAAAACTGTCATCCACAGAATGAATTTTGTTGGCTTATTTTCAAATTTTTCAAAACCATGACTCCCAGCCTCTCTCATTTAGAGGGACTGTCTCTCTTTTAGAACCGAGTCCCTCTTCTAGAAACAAATTCTTTTGTATGTCTTTTTGAACCAAATCCCTCTGTCCCTCATTTTGAAGAAAGTTTCTTTGTCCCTTTTCTTCCCAACTTCCCTCGTTTTAGAGGGACTATCCCTCTTTTAGAACAAAGTCGTTCTTCTAAAACCAAATCCCTCTGTCTTTCTTTTAGAACCAAATCCCTATTGCTCACTTTTAGAACTAAATACCTCCGTACTTCTTTTTGAAACAAATCTCTTTGTCCCTCTTTGGCACCAATTCCCCCTGCCCCGCTTCTGGCACACGTTTCCTCTGCCCCGCTTCTGGCACCGGTTTCCTCTGCCTCGCTTCTGGCACCAGGGGGAATTGGTGCCAGAAGCAGGGCAGAGGAAACGGGTGCCAGAAGCAGGGCAGAGGAAACGGGTGCCAGAAGCGGGGCAGAGGAAACGGGTGCCAGAAGCGGGGCAGGGGGAATTGGTGCCAAAGAGGGACAAAGAGATTTGTTTCAAAAAGAGGTATTTAGTTCTAAAAGTGAGCAATAGGGATTTGGTTCTAAAAGAACGACTTGTTTCTAAAAGAGGGATAGTCCCTCTAAAACAAGGGAAGTTGGGAAGAAGAGGGACAAAGAAACTTTCTTCAAAATGAGGGACAGAGGGATTTGGTTCAAAAAGACATACAAAATAATTTGTTTCTAGAAGAGGAACTTGGTTCTAAAAGAGGGACAGTCCTTCCAAATGAGAGAGGCTGGGAGTCATGGTTTTGAAAAATTTGAAAATAAGCCAACAAAATTCATTCTGTGGATGACAGTTTTTATTTGGCAATAATATAGACAATTTATGCCAACCTAGACCCAGCATATTGACGATCGGTGCCAGAAGCGGGGCAGAGGAAAATCGGTGCCAGAAGCAGGGCAGAGGAAACCGGTGCCAGAAGCAGGGCAGAGGAAACCGGTGCCAGAAGCGGGGCAGAGGAAACCGGTGCCAGAAGCGGGGCAGAGGAAACCGGTGCCAGAAGCGGGGCAGAGGAAACCGGTGCCAGAAGCGGGGCAGAGGAAACCGGTGCCAGAAGCGGGGCAGAGGAAACCGGTGCCAGAAGCGGGGCAGAGGATTCCCCCTGCCCACTTCTGGCACCAATTCCCCCTGCCCCGCTTCTGGCACCGGTTTCCTCTGCCCCGCTTCTGGCACCGGTTTCCTCTGCCCCGCTTCTGGCACCGGTTTCCTCTGCCCCGCTTCTGGCACCGGTTTCCTCTGCCCCGCTTCTGGCACCGGTTTCCTCTGCCCCCCATTTCTGGCACCGGTTTCCTCTGCCCCTCTTCTGGCACCGATTTTCCTCTACCCCTCTTCTGGCACCAATTCCCCCTGCCCCGCTTCTGGCACCAGTTTCCTCCTGCCCCGCTTCTGGGACTGGTTTCCTCATTTCGTTTGTCCTCTATGTGATGGGGGAAAAAAAAAAGTTATGTAAAAACTATTTTTTTTAATTTTTGAGGCCCCCCCACCCCTAAATATATATATATATATATATATATATATATATATATATATATATATATATATACACATACACACGAACGTAAACGCATGCGTCAGGGCGCCTACGTGTGAAAATGTTGCTTGCAATACACATGTTGCATATCTCCGTGTACGACAGAGTGAGAGCAATAATTCTAACGCAAGACCTCCTTTGTAACACTAAACTGATACCTATAGGTTTTTTTTTTAAGCGTTTCCTATAGAAAATATACGGTATTGAAGTTTGTCGCCATTTCACGAGCGCACATAAATTTAAGGTTTGGCATATTGGGTATCTATTTACTCAGTGCAACCTCGTCTTTTATAATTCACCAAAAATGTAGGTAATTTGTTTGCCCTTAAATTCACATTAGTGTGCGTTTCCTTAACCTTATGTAATATGGTGTGACCTAAAAAATTGCAACCACCACTATTTTATTCTCTAGGGTGTCTGCTTTCAGAATATATATATAATTTGTGGATTTTGTGTAATCTTCAGGCAAAAAATGTCTCAGAGTTAAAGGGGTTGTAAAGGAATTTTTATTTTATTTTTTTTAATAATAAGCATCCTTTACCTGCAGACATTTCTCTTTTCACTTCCTCATTGTTCGTTTTTGTTCAGAAGTTGCTCTATTTCTTCTCTGTTCTGTTCTCTTCCTGCTTGTCTGATTTTACTCACCACCGTGAAGGGAGACTTCACTGTGGTGGTCAGTGACGTTCTCGCCCCCTCCTGGGAACTACATTTGTGCGGCAGGACGCTCTCTACGTGTTAGAGACTTCAAGGAGGTGTGAATTACTGGGCGTGCCGCAATGCATACTGGGAAATGCAGTTCTTACATGAACGAGCGCCGCAAACCAAGAAGTGAATGAGAGAACAGAAACTAGAATGCTTGAGGTGATATAGATGAAGGAATTTATTAGGTATTTACTTGTTTGTTAACAGAATCATTACACTATTCTGTCTGTCTACCTTGCAGATATTAATGTTGTAATCCGCCTCCGAGCGGGGAATCCTGCGGGAAATGGGTGTTGCTAAATGAAGAGGAGTTGATTGACGGCTGCGAAAGGCGCGACACGCCTTTTCCGAAAAAACCCGAAGTGACGCTCGGGGGTTTACGGCGCCTGCGCCCGCCGTGTAGAGCTGACTGCGCAGGCGCCGTAAACACCCGAGCGTCACTTTGTTTTTTTTTCGGAAGGCGTGACACGCCTACCACAGCCGTCAATCAACTCCTCCTCGTTTACGAACGCCTATACCCGGAAGTTATCCCCCGCTCGGAGCCGCATTACAACGGATCATAAAAAGATAAGTAGCAAAAAAAAAAACAGCATACTGCAGAAGTTAGCAGTATGCTGGGGCAAATGAGATAGAGACAGAAAGTAAATTTTTGGATGAACCTCCTCTTTAATGTGTATACTGTATATCTCCAGTTTTAAATGACATTTCTGCCATTATCCCGGTTCTGGTGGTATGGTCTGTGTAACCTACATGTGTTCCTTGCAATATAGGCCAAGCACACGCTGTCCTAGCTCTGACAGAGAAGTGCTGTCTATTGTTATATATGAAATATACTGTATATTGCTGTAATGACACAAACAAAGGTGTCACATGTGTTCTTGTGAAATCTGGGCCAGGATGATTAATGACGCTCCTGGCCGCAGGGTTGCCTCTGTAGAGTAGGAATGATGCGGAGTCTCTCGTTAATTAGGATTATGCATCTTTTCCAGGTACGGGCTGCGTGAATTTGTAGTCATGTCTCCATCGGCTAACGACGCCGTCATCAGCGAATCGAAGTGCAATCTCCTTCTGAGCTCCATGTCTATAGCTCTGGGGAACACAGGATGGTGAGTTACACAATGTAAACACTGTACAAGAACTCCACTGAGCTGTATTTGTATGTAAACTGGGAACATAACATAAGGCTTCATCATTCTGGAAAAAACTACAACCTGTTATTATAAGAAGGAAAAAAAAAACATTCTGGGGTTTTAAAGCCTCTAACCCTTTTGAAGTATTTAAGTTTGGATTGATGAGTCTGCACAAGCAGCCTTCTGTTGTATTTTTGGCCTTGATGCATTTTAAGGATAACATGAAAGTGCGTTCAATAAAAACCCTCAAAGACCAACTTACAGTATCCAGAGAAACAATCTTGTTTTGCTCCGTCTTTATTTACCACTTAACCTCTGAAAGATTTACCCCCCCCCCCCCTTCGTGACCAGGCCAATTTTTGCAATACGGCACTGTTGCTTTTTTTTTTTTTAATAGAAAGACATTTTATTAGACAAATCAGCATTACATTACACATACATCACAGAAATTACATCAATGCAGAAATCAGAGCGTCAGGAGGATACATCACTTTCAGGGGCAGAACTCAAGTAATCAGTAGCAAGTGAGCATTGGGTAAAAATCAAGCATACATACGTAATTAGTATTTCTTGTCAGTTACTCCATGGCTACTTCAAACGTAGGAGTAGAAAAAAAAGGGGGAGGGGGGACCAAAACAACCTTCGGGAAGGGGGAGGGGGGTCAAACATCCTGCACACTTAGTCTGGAGGGGGGTCCGGGGCAGCACAGGTCTCCATCCAGGTAGAACAGATTTAGTCGAACTTCCCTGGGCACTGTCTATTCTCATAAGTCAACATGTACGAGGGCAGGACTGAATTCACTGAGCGCTGCCAGGAAGCACAGGTGCTCAGATTTCCATTTCAGCAGAATTTCCTGTCTAGCATAAAATAGGGAGACGGTCAGGCGTACTTTACAGCAGTGGTCATCAACCCTGTCCTGCAGGGCCCACTAACAGGCCGGGCTTTATGTATTACCTTGGGGGAGATGCAGACTGGAATACTGCAATTACTGAGCAGCAAATGACATCACCTGTGATGCATTTCAGTTATCTTGCAAACCTGGCCTCTTAGGGTCCTTTCACATGGAGCGGACCGTTTTTCGGTCCGCTCCGTGTGTGTCCGTCGGCTCAGCGGGGGTCTCCACTCAGCTGTCGGCGGACAGGGCGGTCCCCGCACACTGTGCAGGGACCGCCCTGTCTCTCCTCCGCTCTCCCCTATGGGGAATCGGATGAAAACGGTCCGCCGGACGGAAGAAAAATAGGGTTTTCTTCTGTCCGAAAAACCGGATCCAGACGGACGCGGATCTTTGCGGACGTTAGCGGATGCATCATCCGCTAACGGACGCAATCCCATAGGGAACCATTCTCCGAAGCCGGGGACTTTCCTATGGCCGCACTCGAGATCGCAATTTTCTTATGATTTATCGTGCAGCTCTACGGGGAATAGGTACTGTAAAGCAGTGGTCATCAACCCTGTCCTGCAGGACTTGTAAAAACGGACGAGCAGAGGCGGACGTGTGAAAGGGCCCTTAGTGGGCCCTGCAGGACAGGGTTGATGACCACTGCTTTACAGTACCTATCCCCCGTAGAGCTGCACGATTAATCATAAGAAAATTGCGATCTCGAGTGCGGCCATAGGAAAGTCTCCGGCTTCGGCCTAGCTCCGGAGCGGCGGCCATCTTGGTACACCCGGCGGTGTCTGTCTCGTAGGAAGTGACATTTCGGCGCCGCCATCTTGCTCCACCCAACACTACTGCACAGTAATGATAATGAGAAGGGGGGGGCAAGCGAACATCTTGTTACACCCAACAGTTATTTTCAACACAAAATGGAGCTTATGTGTTTAAATACATTATATGTCAATATGACAGACTGTTTAGAATTTTTAAAGCAGCAGCAAACCTTACATGCTTGCTAATGTGACAGAACACCTCTGATTTTCACATTTAGTTGAATCTGAAAAGGTCAGGTTTGCTGCAGCTTCTAAAATTTAACATGTAAACAGTCTGTCATATTTACATATACTGTATTTAACCACATAAGCTCCGTTTTTGTGTTGAACATAACTTTAAATAAATACAATTTGGAGAATTGCGAGAGAATCGTGATCTTCATTTTATACAAAAAAATTACGATTCTCATTTTTCCCAGAATCGTGCAGCTCTAATCCCCCACCACGTCATCCAGATGGCTCAGTAACAGAACTGTCGGGTCGCCTGTGTTACTTTAAAGTGGTTGTAAACTGTGTACAACCACTTTTATCTACAGGTAATCCTATATTAAGGCTTATCTGTAAGTGCTGGAAATATCTGTAAATGTATTTACAATATGCGCACTTTAGAAAGGGCATGATCGCGTTTCTAAAGGTATCATGCCGCGTGACTAGCAGCTCCTGTACGCATGTGGGGGAGTGACGTCACGCGACTTCCGCCAGTCACACAGCCGGAGTCCGCGCCGTGGCCCCTGAAGGAAGAGTGGTGAAGATGGACGCTTCCAGCCAGCTGGGACAGCGGTGACATAGCAGGCTTTGTTTTCAGGTAAGTGACACATATTGGGCTAGTATTATTATTATTATTATTATACAGGATTTATATAGCACCAACAGTTTGTGCAGCGCTTTACAACATCAGGGAAAACAGTACAGTTACAATACAATTCAATACAGGAGGGATCAGAGGGCCCTGCTCGTTAGAGCTTACAATCTAGAAGGGAGGGTCAAGTGGAACAAAGGGTAGTAGATGTGGGGGGTGATCAGATGGACAAAATTAAAATACAGTTGTTAGATGTGGGTAGGATAGGCTTCTCTGAAGAGGAGGGTTTTCAGGGATCCTCAAAAAGCTAATAGAGAAGGAGATAGGCGGATAGATTGGGATAAGGAGTTCCATAGGCTTGGAGAGGCTCTGGAAAAGTCCTGGAGGCGAGCATAGGAGGAGGTGATGAGAGAGCTAGAGAGCAGGAGGTCTTGAGAAGAACGATGAGAACGATTAGGTTGGTATTAAGAGACTAGGTCATTGATGTAGCTGGGGGCAGAGTTGTGGGTGGCTTTGTAGGTAATTGTTAGTATTTTGAATTTAATTTGTTGGGCGAGCGGAAGCCAGTGGAGGGATTGACAGAGAGGAGCAGCAGAGACAGAGCAGTTGGTAAGGTGGATGAGTCTGGCAGCAGCATTCATGATGGACTGAAGGGGGGATAGAGTATGCAGAGGTAAGCCAATGAGAAGGGAGTTGCAGTAATCGAGGCGAGAGATGACCAGGGAGTGAATTAAGAGCTTTGTTGTGTCATTGGTTAGAAAGGGGCGTATTTTGGAGATGTTGCAGAGGTTGAGACGGCAAGATTTGGACAGTGATTGGACGTGGGGCTTGAAGGAGAGTATGTAGTATGCGATGCATAGTAGCCTATTATGCTTTACCTTTGCAGGGAAATAAAGAGCAAGCCGGGCACGCACTGCGCTCCATCAACGGCCAGGCAATGTTTTGGGACCTGTGATGCGTCCCAGAACATTGCTGGGAGGAAGGGGCCGCCTAGGCAGACAGAAGTCAGTAGGAGGAAGATGGACAGGAAGTCCCGCTCCAAACCAGGTACCCCCCCCCCCCACCAAAATGACATGCCAATTGTGACATGTCACGGGGCAAGGAGTACCGTACTTAAAGCGGGTGGAACTCCGCTTTAAGAATACTGGACATCTGTTTATTGATCGTCAACCAGGTTTTCACACTCTGGAAGGCAACCATCGGAGTCTTCCAGGCCTGAGCTATGGTACGTTTGGCAGAGATAAAAGGTAGGAAGCTAATTTAGCCTCTGACCATATTTTGTGTGCATGGTGCTTGCATCACTGTTTGTTAACCCTTTCCTCTGTCCAGTTTTGATTTGATTGGTGGGGTAGTGAGGTGGAGGAAGCAGAGGTGCACAGAATGAATAAAGCAGAATTAGGGAGATCCTTGCACTGCGGGTTCCCGGATACAACTTCCTCTCCAACAAGGAGAACAGGGATCAGCACAAGAGTGACATCACTCAATCTCATGCCAAATCTGGTGAGGTTAACAATCGGTCATTGAGGCAGCAGCTCCTTATCCTCTTACCCGATCACACACTGCAGGCATTCTGTACTGCTATTGGACTGTAGACTGGGAGGGGGGTCGATTCAGGGAGAATTCAAAACAATTACTAAAACCTTTTAGGGTAGTGCTCAAGTGCAATTTATATTTTGTAGATGTGCCCTACTATATAAGCAGTACATTTTTTTTTAATTTTTTTATTATTGCTTTGTTATTCAAGTTCTTTTTAATTTGTGCCTGTTTTTCTCATGCCCTGTACACACGATCGGTTCATCCGATGAAAACGGTCCGATGGATTTTTTCATCAGATGTCCGATGAAGCTGACTTTCATCACTCGTGCCTACACACCATCGGTTAAAAAAACGATTGTGTCAGAACGCGGTGACGTAAAACACGACGACGTTCAATGCTTCCAAGCACGCGTCGACTTGATTCTGAGCATGCGTGGATTTTTAACCGATGGACGTGCCCACAGACGATCGTTTTTTTTTCTATCAGTTTTTTAACCATCAGATAATTTTAAAACAAGTTCCTAGTTTTTTAACCGATGGATAAAAAAACGATGGGGCCCACACACCGTTTTCATCAGACAAACCAATTGTGTGTACGCGGCATTACTGCCACTTCCTAACTCATCCGGTTTTATTAGTTATTGGCTTTCACCAGTTTTACAATAAGATGAGGATTATTACAAAACTCAGCTGTGTAGTGCTAAAATCACCCTTTATCACCCTGTGTAACAACCTCGTGAGCTGCTGTATCAAGAGAGAGAAGGAATTTGTTATCATTCTCCTCTCACACTACAGGCATATTGTATGCTGATACTGCCTCTGGCACCATACAGTATGTCCATACTGCCTCTGGCAATAGGCTCTATGGCTGGGCGTAAATGGCTTGATAATAGGAACGCGGCCTCACAAATTTACACATTGTATTTAATATCCTGGGTTTTTCTGATGTAGGAGTGGGTGATAACGAGCACCTCGGGAGACCAGATGTGTTAGCTATCACATGGGGAGATTTTTCAACATTTAAAAATAGGGGTGCAACGGATCAAAAAACTCACGGTTCGGATCGTTCCTCGGTTCAGCAAAAATAAAAAAATCTCCCCCACTGTAATATCCACATCATACCCCCCTCCCCCACTGCAGTGGCGTCACTCGGTGCAAAAAAATTATAAAAATGGTGTCACCCCCCCCACTCACTATGGTCCCCCCTCAGTACAGACACCCCCCAGTAGTTCAGACCTCAGTCGGTAACCCCCCCCCCAGTAGTGCAGACCTCAGACAGTAACCCCCACATAGTGCAGACCTCAGACAGTAACCCCCACATAGTGCAGACCTCAGACAGAGGCTTGTGTTTCCCTCGAGCGCGGGATCCTCCTCCTCTGTGGGTATGAACAGAGAGAAGGGCCGCCGCTGCTGGGTGTACCAAGATGGCCGCCGCTCCGGAGCTAGGCCGAAGCCAGGGACTTTCCTAGGCTGAGGCTCCGGATGCTTGCGGTTTCCATAGAATAAGAATCACGGTGGGGTAACAGGATGCAGTAAGTACAGAGCTCATGTCTTCAGTGTGGTGATGATTACCAGCAGTCTAAATGGCAGTCAGGAGTGGAAGACTGTGGCATGGAGATTGCAGACTTAGAAAAGCGTGGACACCAAACTGTAAAGCCAGATTTTTGGCAGGTAGAAAAGCTTTAGTATTTTTTAACTGCGTAACTAAAATTAGTTCATATACATACTGTGTTTCCCCCGAAAATAGGACCTACCCTGAAAATAAGACCTAGCGTTATTTTCCAGGATGGCTGCAATATAAGCCCTACCCTGAAAATAAGCTCCAGTTTAAAATGCTTGTAAAATCCTATAGTCCACTCTATTACAGTATTATATAATGTACAATGTGAATGTTTCTGTAATATAAGCTGACCTCCAGCTACTTTCCTCCTCTTCTCCCAGCTGTTAGCGGGGGATCTCACCCCCTGCAGTGCTCGGAGGGGGACAGACCGCTTCGGCGGGTCACGGAAGCTATAATGAAGGTATTTGGCACAATTTTATTACAGAAAGACACACATTGTACATAATATAATACTGTAATAGAGTGGATTATAGGATTTAACAAGCATTTTAACTCAGTTCACACTGGAGATTCCTGACGGGCAGGGAGGGAGAGGGGGAGAAAAGACAGCACATGACATGGTAAGACCTACCCCGAAAATAAGCCCTACTGTGTCTTTTGTTGCCAAAATTAATATAAGACCCAGGCTTATTTTTGGGGAAACAAAGTAGGTAATAGCAACAACAGAGTGATTGGGATTATGGCGGAACCCAAAACAAGGAAAAGTAAATAGATATTTTAAAATATACATTTTATTACATAAAACATCAACACATATAAGGTTCATTAAAATTATTAGCAGAGCATATTGCAGATTTGTTTTACTGGTCACTAAAATCGGTATACATGGAGTGGTAAATACTAGATGTCGTATCCCTACATGTTTCGCCAACAATGGCTTCCTTAGGGGACTTGTAAGGACCACCAATTTTTATACAGCTCTAATAACAATAAGATCATATACAGTGGAACCTTGGATTACGAGCATAATCCGTTCCAGGAGAATGCTTGTAATCTAAAGCACTCGCCTATCAAAGCGAGTTCCCCCATAGAAGTCAATGGAAACAAAGATAATTTTTTCCGTATTGACTTCTATGGCATGCAATACCGCACGTAGCCAGAGGTGGGGGGGCACCAGAGAGCCGTGGAAATACTCAGTGACAGCTCGGCTGATTTCGGAAACCCTCGGAAAGGTTTGGAAACCCTCCGGAATGGAGTATTTCAGAGCGATTCCTAATATTTTCGAACGTCTCGAAACACCTCCGAACCATTCCGAGTATCACTGGAGCTCCCGCACCTCTGGCCAAATGCAGTACTGCACATCCCATTAGCTTTAACTCTGCTAGTTTCGCGGGACAACACTCGCAAACAGAGTCAGGATTTAAAAAAAAAAAAGTTGCTTGTTATTCAAAACGCTTGTTAACCGCATTATTTGTAAACTGAGGTTCCACTGTACAAGTTATTAATTTATATTTACAAATGCAACAAATGAAAGGAAAATCATATATCATGGTTTAATATGTCCCCTCTCTCACCAAACACGCCAGAAGGGCATCAAAGGAAAACATTTTTTTTTTGCCTTTTTTTTTTTTTAGCCTGGTCCACACATATCCCCTGTGGTTACACAGAACCCCCCTGTGTTATATCCTCTGTGTTGTGACAGACACAAGACTCTGGTCTGGAGCAATGGATCTTTATTTCAGGTCCTCTGTACACTGAAACATGCATCTCAGGACAGTACATCTTATCAGCTTCTTTATGCTTTGTGCTCTCTCTAAGATGGCTACTGTGCCCCTTGACTCTTGTCATCACTGCTGGGTGGAGCTGGGTGGAGCCAACCTTAAAGTGCCAGTACATGTGGAACCCTTCAGGTATAACACCCCCCCCCCTCCGTATTCTGTGGATTGGCCTGGTGTTTTCCTTTGATGCTCTTCTGGTAAGATTGGTGGGAGAAGGACATGTTGAACCATGATATGATTTTCCTTTTATTTGTTGTATTTGTAAATATAATTACTAACTTGTATATGATCTTATTGTTGTTAGAGCTGTATGGAGATTGGTGGTCCTTATAAATGTCCTGAAAAAAACATTGTTGGCGAAACATGTAGGGATACGACATCTAGTATTGATCACTCCATGTATACGGATATTAGTGACCAGTAAAACCATCTGTAATATGCTCTACTAATAATTTTAATATGTGTTGATATTTTATGTAATAAAATTTCCATTCACCCTGTTGTTGCTATTACCAATTTAATAGGAATGAGGTGCTGGATACTTTAGAAGTCACTCAACCTATTCTCCGAGCTGTGGAGTTCATATACACTCTGCACTCCATACAGTTTCTGACCTTTTTTATATACAGTCAGGTCCATAAATATTGGGACATCGACACAATTCTGATGTTTTTGGCTCTATACACCACCACAATGGATTTGAAATGAAACGAACAAGATGTGCAGACACTTTAATTTGAGGGTATTTACATCCAAATTGGGTGAATGGTGTAGGAATTACAACACTTTGTAAATGTGCCTCCCACTTTTTAAGGGACCAAAAGTTAATATGACAATTGGCTGCTCAGCTGTTGCATGGCCAGGTGTATGTTATTCCCTCATTATCCCATTTACAAGGAGCAGATTGATCCCTGGTTCACACTGGTGCGTTTTGACATGCGATTTGGCATGTCAAAAATGCAGGAATTTGCCGGCAATGGCACTGTCCTAATCGGTGCGATGCCGCATTTGCGGCGCTGCACCGATTTCAAAAAGTAGTTCCTGTACTACTTTTTGCGATTTGGGGCCGCGATTTAAATCGACAACTGTGCAGAAACCTGCACAGATGTCTCTGAAATTGCGGCCGAAATCGGGACTGCCGGGCGGGAGTGAAGCCATGCGAGTTCAGCTGAACTTGCACGGCTTCACTCCCGCAGCCCAGTGTGAACCAGGGCAAAAGGTCCAGAGTTAATTTCCAGTGTGCTATTTGCATTTGGAATCTGTTGCTGTCAACTCTCAATATAAGATCCAAAGAGCTGTCACTATCAGTGAAGCAAGCCATCATTAGGCTGAAAAAAAAAAAAAACTCATCAGAGAGATGGCAAAAACATTAGGTGTGGCCAAATCAACTGTTTGGAACATTCTTCAAAAAGAAAGATCGCTCCGGTGAGCTCAGCAACACCAAAAGACCAGGAAGACCACGGAAAACAACTGTGGTGGATGACGGAAGAATTTCCTGGTAAAGAAAACACCCTTCACAACAATTGGCCAGATCACAAACACTCTCCAGGAGGTGGGTGTATGTGTGTCAAAGTCAACAACCAAGAGAAGACATCACCAGAGTGAATACAGAGGGTTCACCACAAGATGTAAACCTTTGGTGAGCCTCAAAAACAGGAAGGCCAGATTAGAGTTTGCCAAACATCCTAAAAAGCCTTCACAGTTCTGGAACAACATCCTATGGACAGATGAGACCAAGATCAACTTGTAGCAGAGTGATGGGATGATAAGAGTATGGAGAAGGAAAGGAACTGCTCCTGATCCAAAGCATACCACCTCATCAGTGAAGCATGGCGGTGGTAGTGTCATGGTGTGGGCATGTTTGGCTACCAATATAACTGGTTCTCTTGTTTTTATTGATGATGTGACTGCTGACAAAAGCAGCAGGATGAGTTCTCAAGTGTTTCGCGCAATATTATTATTATCGGCTCATATTCAGCCAAATGCTTCAGAACTCATTGGACGGCGCTTCACAGTGCAGATGGACAATGACCCGAAGCATACTGGGAAAACAACCAAAGAGTTTAAGGGCCCTTTCACACGTGCGGACCGTTCGTCTGTTTTTTACGGATGAAAAACTGACCGCAATGCATCCCTATGGGCTAGCGGACGTTAGCGGATGAGCATCCGCTAACGTCCGTTTCCATCCGTCTCCGTTAAGCTCCGTTTTTTTTGAACGGAAGAAAACCCTATTTTTCTTCCGTCAAAAAAACGGAACGGACGAAAAACGGATGTTACCGGACGATCCGTTTAACATCCGATCCGCTAAATGTTACCGGACGATCCGTTTAACATCCGATCCGCTAACATCCGTTTTTCATCAAAATATGTAATACAAATAAAGTTCTAACAAAAAAAAACGGAAGAACAAACGGATGAAAACGGATGACAACTGATGAAAAACGGACGAAAAAAACGGATCAACTGATGAAAAAAAACTGACCGAAAAAACGGTCCGCACGTGTGAAAGGACCCTAAGGGTAAGAAGTGGAATGTTATGCAATTGCCAAGTGAATCACCTGACCTGAATCAGATTGAGCGTGCATTACACTTGCTGAAGACAAAACTGAAGGGAAAATACCCCAAGAAAAAGCAGGAACTGAAGACAGTTGCAGTAGAGGCCGGGCAGAGCATCACCAGGGATGAAACCCGGCGTCTGGTGATGTCATCACGTTCCAGACTTCAGGCTGTAATTGACTGCAAAGGATTTGCAATAAAGTATTTAAAAGTGAAAGTTTGATTTATGATTGGTAATCTGTCCCATTACTTTTGATCCCTTAAAAAGTGGGAGGCACAAATACAAACTGGTGTAATTCCTACACCGTTCACCTGATTTGGATGTAAATTCCCTCAAATTAAAGCTGAAAGTCTGCAGTTAAAGCACATCTTGTTTGTTTAATTTCAAATCCATTGTGGTGGTGGAATAAATAAAGAAAAAATTGCGCTAAACCACAAAAATAAATTGAGAAAATGATTCCTAAAAGGCAGCAGTAATCATGAAAAACACAGACAACATAAGAAAAAGCAGAACTGCGCCAATAAAATAAAGGCAAAAAAACAACAAAACAAGTCCTTGTGAATAGAGGATAATTGTCCAATATTATGAAGATTGGGACAGACAACACCCAGGTGCTTGCAAATTCCAGTGAACCACCACCACATGGACAGAGTCTTACCAAAGGGTAATAAAGTGTCAGCATAAACCAGATTCCACAGCAGCTCAGGGGTATGCCAGACGCATGACAGGTCACAGATCATAGGCAGAAATCAGCAAGGTAAATCCAGGGACGCAATCATATAGAGAGTCCTCAGTACCGGTATGAGTTTCAATCAGCCCATCCATAGATCAAAAAAATGAAGGAACCGCACATAGTGTAATAACATCAAAAACGGTTTAATAACAATTAAAAACCTACTTACAAACAGAAGTTGTTTCGGTCATATAAAAACAAATGCCGGGCGGCATGAAGAGGAGCCCTTCCTCGTAGCATCGAACGCGGTGACGTCACTGCACGCCGTCTATCCAGACGCGTTTCGTCATAAAATGACGTTCTCAATGGGGATCCATGTGGTGGTGGTTCACTGGAATTTGCAAGCACCTGGGTGTTGTCTGTCCCAATCTTCATAATATTGGACAATTATCCTCTATTCACAAGCACTGGATACAGACCTGTTATATGCCCACTCCCCTCATTGTGGCCCGCGACTGGTTACTAAGTCGCTTTAAGTGGCCCTCGGCCTTCAAAAGGTTGGGCACCCCTGATGTAGAGGATTAACAACTTGGGTCCCACAGTGAGTATAACGAGCATTATTTACCTCATATACAGACCGATTTTACTTTTGTGGGTTTAGTAACACATTAATGGTTTTAAAATGGTTACATTCCTGGAATTGCGAACTGTCACATTTGCTTGTGCCCTGAAGAAAACTGTCAAACCATCAAATGGCTGTTGTCATAACTGTGCAGCATCGTAGCAGTTCCAGATCAAGCAGAAGCAGCTTCCTTGGCTGTAAAGGATAGGAGGGTTTAAATCTGCTTTAAAGCTGTCAGGAGATCGGCCTCTACAAGCTCAGCAGTGCCTAAAAAATGGAGAGCAACTGAGCATGTGCAGAGGTAGGTGAGACCGTGTATTGCTGGATTTTAAACAGTATAGGCACTTATTTTTAATGTTTTATATAGCTCTACCCATTACTTTTTTTCCCACAAATAGAGCTTTCTTTTGAGGGTATTTGATCTACGCTGCGGTTTTTATTTTTTTGCGCTATAAATAAAAATAGAGCGTCAATTTTGAAAAAAAATTAAATATTTTTTACTTTTTGCTATAATAAATATCCCCCAAAAAAGATATAAAAAATGTTTTCCTCAGTGTAGGCCGATACGTATTCTACATATTTTTGGTAAAAAAAACGCAATAAGCGTTTGATTGGTTTGCGCAGAAGTTATAGCGTCTACAAAACAGCGAGGGTTTTTTTTATTTTTTATCGTGACTGTGACATTATGGAGGACACATCGGACACTTTTGGGGGCATTGTAATTTTTACAGCAAAAAGTGCTATAAAAATGCACTGATTACTGTGAAAATGGCACTGAAGGGGTTAAGTGTTTCCTAGGGAGTGATTACTACTGTGTGGGGGCATGGCTTGGCGTGTGACGTCGGTGATCGTCGTTCCCTATGACAGGGATTAGACGATCAGTGGCAGTCACACTAGGAAGAACAGGGAAAGGTTTGTTTACACTTATCTTTCCCCGTTCTTCAGCTCTGTGACCCAATCGCGGGACACCAGCGGTGTTCGGGTGCCGCAGGCACGGTCACTGAGCACAGGACCAGGTCGCGAGTACGCTGCCGGTGGCGTGCTTGCGACTCTTGGCTGGGCTCTTAAATGCGACGTATGTGTACATGCTTTTGCCCAGCCGTGCCATTCTGACGATGTATATAACCGTGAAGGGGTCCTTAACCACTTAAGGACCGTCTCCAGCACATATACGTCGACAGAATGGCACGGCAGGGCACAAGCACGTTCAGGTGCGTCCTCTTTAAGTGCCTAGCCGTGGGTCACGGATGTGCACCTGCGACCCGCGGACCCGATCTCCGCTGGAGTCCCGCGATCGGTCCCCGGAGCTGAAGAACAGGGAGAGCTGTGTGTAAACTGCAGACCTCCAGGCTCTGAGGAAAGGGGTACGCCCCCGAAACGCGTCAGCCCTAACATCGACTCGAGATTCAAGCGATTATCGTGTTCTGCTGATGTTGTTGGACTTCTGCTGTATTGCCTTTGAAAGCCTGATTTTAACTCCAATTTGTGAGTACAATGATTGATTTTAACATTTTAATAAAATTCATTTAGCGGTATCACACTAGGTCGGTGCGCCCTCCGTTCTTTTCTCCTTTTTTTTTCTCTTAGTTTTATGAATTCCCAAGATTCTGAGGAGGGCTGCAAGACTCTGGAAGTTATTTTCTAATTGAACTATACAAACCCATAGTACTTTTCGAGGGGGAAAAAACACTGGAGCGCAGGAGAATTGTTTTTTGTTTGCTAAACACGGCTTCCCCGTTCTTCAATGTGGTGCCGTCATTGATCGTGTGTTCCCTTTTATAGCGAAACACAATCAATGACGTCACACCTACAGCCACACCCCTCTACAGTTAGAAACACATATGAGGTCACACTTAACTCATTCAGTGCCCCCTTGTGGTTAACTCCGAAGTGTCAGCCATAATGTCGCAGTCACGAAAAAAACGCTGATCGCCGCCATTAGTAGTATAAAAAAATAAAAATAAAAATAAAAATAAAAAAAAATAATAAAAATGCAATAAAACTATCCACTATTTTGTAAACGCTATAAATTTTGCTCAAGCCAATCGATAAATGCTTATTGCAATTTTTTTTTTTTTTTTTTTACCAAAAATAGGTAGAAGAATACGTATCGGCCTAAACTGAGGAAACAAATATATTTTTTATATGTTTTGGGGGATTTTTATTATAGCAAAAAGTAAAAAATATTGTTTTTTTTTTAAAAATTGTTGCTCTATTTTTGTTTGTAGCGCAAAAAAAAACAAAAAAACGCAGAGGTGATCAAATGCCACCAAAAGAAAGCTCTATTTGTGGGGAAAAAAAGGATCCCAATTTTGTTTGGGAGCCACGTCGCAGGACTGCGCAATTGTCAGTTAAAGCGACGCAGTGCCGAATCGCAAAAACTGGGCAGGTCCTTTACCTGCCTAAAGGTCCGGGTCTTAAGTGGTTAAGACCCTCCTACTGTTCGTTAAATTTGACTGACCACACCCACTATTTGATGTGATTTGGAGGGTGTGTGTGGGAGGGGTTTTGGGGGGTCGTGGTTGAGTTCCATCACCTATCGTTTGAGAAAAAAAAGCCCTGGCTATACCTGCAAAAGGGGCCAGCCTGAAGTCATGTAGCAGGAATTAATTTTCTCACTAAAGTTCCACTTGTTATGTTCCACTAATATTTTTTGTATCTATCTAGAGTTCAGCTCTAAAGATATCCTATTAGTAGCCGTACCTATTAAACTTGCCTTGTACCCTGTGGACTTCCATTTATCAGGAAACTACCTGTCCCATCATGCTTTGCTGATCTCTGTACACAGTGTTTAGCTTGGTACCCGCCGCGGCATTCCCAGATGGCTCTGCCCCCAGCTGCTGCTACCACAAACACGGCAGAACATTGTACTAGTGATTTGTGGCTGAACTAAATATTTTCCAGCAGGTCTTATCTTCTATAAATAACCTGGATACATTATTCTTTATTACGACAGCCACTTGAAAACCCCTGGGAGCCCTGTGCATGGCTCTCGCCTGAGGGCTGCTCCGTGTCCCAGTTAAATATGCACATATTTCATTGTATGAAAAGTTCCAGTATAGTGTTGTCACAATGCATTGTCAAACGCATCACTTTGCTTTCCTTATTGGAGTTTCAGCAGCTTCCAAAACTGGCATGTCCCCAAAGAACCTGCCTTAACCCTTTCTATGACGGATGTGGTCTCATCATGCAAGTGCTAGTCTATGGACTGCTGGCCAGGGCTCACAGGCTTTTACTGCACTTCTGCCAGCCAAAGACATGCTGATAGTGTTTGGTTGTCCAGGCGGTAGCTGCAGAAAAACCCAGGTACTTTGCGCTATGGTGACACTTAAAGGGGTTGTAAACCCTCGTGTTTTTTCACCTTAACCACTTCAATACAGGGCATTTTTACCCCCTTCCTGCCCAGACCAATTTTTAGTTTTCAGCACTGTCGCACTTTGAATGAAAGTTGCGCGGTCGTTCGACGTGGCTCCCAAACAAAATTGACACCCTTTTTTCCCCACAAGTAGAGCGGCGGTGATCAGGTCCCGCGGGCGCGGTCACGGAGAACAGGACCAGGTCGCGAGCGCGCCGCCGGGTGGGCTCTTTAAGGGGACTTACAGGTATGTGCTTCTGCCCAGCCGTGCCCTTCTGCCGATGTATATCGGCGTGAAGAAAATATTGTGTTTTTTTTCCAAATTTTCAGTTTTTTTTCGTTTACATAGCAAAAAATAAAAAACCTGGTCGTGAATAAATGCCACCAAATGAAAGCTCTATTTGTGAAAACAAAATGATAAAACATTTTCAGTTGGGTGCAGTGTAGCATGACCGCGCAATTGTCATTGAAAGTGCGAGAGCGCTAAAAGCTGAAAATTGGCCTGGGAAGGAAGGGGGTGAAAGTGCCCGGTATTGAAGTGGCTAATAGTTTTATTTTTACCCGTAGAAAAAGATTTTAAAAAACTTGCCTGAGCCCTTTCCATACCTTGTACCTGTGGCCATCTTTTGCACAACATCAGCTGTTGGCACAGACCACCTACAGGACTAGATCAGGAAGATCTCGGGGACTGCTTTTTTTTTTTTTTTTCTTTTTTCCCCTTGTTCAGAACGATTCATTTAATGGCACACTGAGGAGAAGGAGTAGCCACTCCTAGGGAACAATATTCAAATCTGAACTCATGTGCCTGGCAGTTAGAGACCTGGAGGCGCCGTAATTTGTAAGTAATCTTCCGCAGAAAGGGCCGTAGATTTTCCCAAATAGCATTTTGGTTATGTTAATGTGGCCATTTCACATGCAAATATTGCTTAATGGAGTTTTTTTCATTAACCCACTTGGCTGGCTTGCTGATATAATTCTATAAACTGGAAGATTAGTGCTCTCCAGATAGTAAATGACCTTTCTGGAAATGTACAAAGTGGCATTTGTTTCCCAGTAACCTGCAGTTGTTCTGCGTTTTTTAAATGTGCAGAATAAGCTTCTTGTATTGGGCTGTTTTTAATTTGCTTATTCTGAATCCCGCTGGGTTTCTCTGCAGCTATGTGCTGCCTCGTTCCCCAGGCGTGTGCAATTGTAGCACCTGGTGCTTCCACTTTTTATAATAAGGAATCTAAATAGCTGCAGAGGCAACTGAGGTGGGGGGGCTGATGTTGCTGGTGGAGAGATCTGATAGCGGCTTCATGCCCAGGAGATAATGCGGTATGATTGTGGAGAGGGGGCCGCGTGTGACCCACCTGCTGAAAATAGCAGGAGGCTCCTTGGGAGCTGCTCTCTACGTTTTTGCCATCCCGCTGTATGAATCAGTGCGAGACCTCCATCTCAGGGACGCATGACGCTAATAAATGTTGTTGTTTTGCAGCCAAGTTCCAATCTTTGTGCAGATTCATCAGAAGTGGAGGAAACTTTACGTGGGCGAGTGCCAGGGGCCGGGAGTGCGGACAGACTTCGAGATGGTCCATTTAAGAAAAGTGCCCAATCAATACACGCACTTGTCGGGACTCCTGGACATCTTCAAATCCAAAATTGTATGTACACAGTTTTTCACCAATGGGAGCAGACCAATGTTTCATATTCAGGGCCGTTTGAAGACATTTGGAGGCCCCAGGCAGCTCGGGGCCCCAGGCAAATGCTTGCTTTGCCTGTCGGGTTCCGACGGGCCTGTTCATATTGTAGGATACACCTCATTAAAGGGGTTGTAAAGGAAAACATTTTTTTTCCTAAATAGCTCCCTTTACCTTAGTGCAGTCCTCCTTCACTTGCCTCATCCTTCCATTTTGCTTTTAAATGTCCTTATTTCTTCTGAGAAATCCTCACTTTCTGTTCTATTGTCTGTAACTCCACACAGTAATGCGAGGCTTTCTCCCTGGTGTGGAGTGTCGTGCCCCCTCCCTTGGACTACAGGAGAGTCAGGATGGCCACTAACATACAGCTCCTTTCTTTATCTGCAACATAGAGAGCGTCCTGATTCTCCTGTAGTCCAAGGGAGGGGGCAAGCATGACACTCCACACCAGGGAGAAAGCCTCGCATTACTGTGTGGAATTACAGACAGAAGAACAGGAAGTGAGGATTTCTCAGAAGAAATAAGGACATTTAAAAGCAAAATGGAAGGATGAGGTAAGTGAAGTAGGACTGCACTAAGGTAAAGGAAGCTATTTAGGGAAAACAATTGTACCTTTACAACCCCTTTAAATAAAGTTTTAGTGAAAGCCCAACTCTGATGTCAGATTCCAACTAGATAATCCTGCTCCAGGTGGGCCTGCCGACAACACTTCACACAGGTGCCAGCTCAGTTCGTCAGACTGAAGCAATAAGTTCACTCTTCTAATAAAAAATAATAAATGCACATCTTTTAGCAGTTAAAAAATGTGCATTTATTAATGTGTTTTTTGTAGGGCATTGCACCCGTGGTCAGAAGTTTGCAGGTGCAATCGGAGGCTGCTGCAGGTTGTTTGTGTAGCTGTCTGCCCGTAGGAGGTATGGGCAGGCAGCTGCTAAAAGGCAAGAAGCATCAATGAACTGCCTAGAGCAGGGGTGTCAAACTGAATTTCATTGTGGGCCGCATCAGCATTAGGATTGCCCTCAAAAGTGCCGGTTGTATTTGTAAGATTAGATGTCCAGCGCATACCCCCCTCCCCCCTTACATTAGATGTCAAGAGCCCCCCCATCATCAGAAGTTGAGTCCCCCACCCTCCCTTACATCACAGTGCACCCCCCTTTCCTTATGCTGCTACTGGAAAGAAGCTGGATGCATTGCTTGAAAGCAGAAAGTAAGGGTCTAGAGTTGGACCAGAGGAGGGATGGAGCTCTGCTGCAGCTGCAGGAGAGGTGCGAGGGCCATATGAAATGGCCTGGAGGGCTGGATTCGGCCCGCAGGCCTTGTGTTTGACACCTCTGGCCTAGAGCAATGGGTAGGCAACCTTGTTCCTCCAGCTGTTTACTACAAATCCCATCATGCCTCTGCCTCTAGGAGTCATGCCTGTGTTTGTCAGGGTCTTGCAATGTCTCGTGGGATTTTTAGTTTCAAAACAGCTGGAGGGCTGAGGTTGCCTACCCCTTATTAGAGTGCTCTTCAGCGCCCTGGTAGTACTTTGAGAACTACAAGCTGTCAGCCGCAAAGGCTGACGCTACTTGTAGTTTATTCATTCACAGACCTCTGAGACGTGGTCGTGTGAGCAGAGCCCTGCATGGCTGCATTCTATTTAAATTGTGGCAGCAGGTGCCGGGAGAAGATCCCTGGCCCGCTGTCAGATTTAAAAGTGAGATCAGAGAGAGGCTGCCGGAGTGGAAACATGTTCCCAAAGGTGAACTTATCCTTGAAGCCTATGCAATGAACAGGAGTTTGGGCAGCTGCACTCTGAGAAGATTCACCTTAATTGAGTCGTAAAAACAACAAAACACCGCAGCATGACACTGTGGGGTAAGAGAAGTCTACGCGTTTCACACTACATCAACGCTTAATTGTGACTGATCTCAGAGAAATGTACAGAAACTAATTAATTGGGCCTTTATTTCTACAGCCAGATACTGCAAATGCATAGGGTGATATTTATCTTTGCTTGAGGTGTAGGGCACTCAGCCCAAACATAAATCACATGCTATTTGTCTGCAGAAGAGTTAAAAGATCTTGGAATAGAATTGTGGGTTGGTCAAGTTGTTTAACCACTTAAGGACCGTCTAACGACGATATACGTCGGCAGAATGGCACAGCTGGGCACTGGCCCGTACCTGTACGTCACCTTTAAGAGCCCAGCCGTGGGTCACGCTCACAACCCGGTCCGAAGCTCTGTGACCGCGGGACCCGCGGACCCGATCGCCGCCGGTGTCCCGCGATCGGGTCACAGGAGCTGAGGAACGGGAAGAGGTGTTTGTAACATACCTTCCCCGTTCTTCTCTGTGCTAATGTCAGTGATCGTTCCCTGTTTTAGGGAACGACGGTCAGTAATGTCACACCTACAGCCACGCCCCCCTACAGTAAGAATCGCTCCCTTAGGGCACACTTAATCACTTAGCGCCCCCTAGTGGTTAACCCCTTCACTACCATTGGCTTTACCACAGTAATCAGTGCATTTTTATAGCACTTTTCGCTGTAAAAATGACAATGGTCCCAAAAATGTGTCAAAAGTGTCCGATGTGTCCGCCATCATGTCGCAGTCATGAAAAAAATCACTGATCGCCGCCATTACTAGTAAAAAAAAAAATTATTAATAAAAGTGCCATAAAACTATCCCCTATTTTGTAAACGCTACATCTTTTGCGCAAACCAATCAATAAACGCTTATTGCGATTTTTTTTTTTACCAAAAATAAATACAAGAATATGTATCGGCCTAAACTGAGGAAAATATATATATTTTTTTACATATTTTTTTGGGGCTATTTATTATAGCAAAAAGTTTAAAATATTGCATTTTTTTTTTTTTCAAAATTGTCGCACTATTTTTGTTTATAGCGCAAAAAATAAAAACTGCAGAGGTGATCAAATACCACCAAAAGAAAGCTCTATTTGTGGGGAAAAAAAGGGACATCAATTTTGTTTGGGAGCCACGCCGCACGACCACGCAATTGTCAGTTAAAGCGACGCAGTGCGGAATCGCAAAAAAGGGCAAGGTTCTTAACCTGCATAATGGTCCGGATCTTAAGTGTTTAATGAAGGGACATATAAATATCATTCAGAATGATTGTGTTCCTACCCGGTCCCCAGGAAACCGATGCCAATTTAATAATATTAATTACCTTAAAAAAATTATTCAAGATTGGGTTGAGAGAATGGTCCCCCGACTAAGTAACATTTTTCTTATGATTTTTATGAGGTTTTGGGTGGTAAGACTTTGTAAAATAAAGTCCGTTTGAAGGTTGATGGGCTAAATACAGTGCCTTGCGAAAGTATTCGGCCCCCTCAACCTTTTGCCACATTTCAGGCTTCAAACATAAAGATATAAAACTGTAATTTTTTGTGAAGAATCAACAACAAGTGGGACACAATCATGAAGTAGAACGAAATTTATTGGATATTTCAAACTTGTTTAACAAATAAAAAACTGAAAAATTGGGCGTGCAAAATTATTCAGCCCCCTTAAGTTAATACTTTGTAGCGCCACCTTTTGCTGCGATTACAGCTGTAAGCCGCTTGGGGTATGTCTCTATCAGTTTTGCACATCGAGAGACTGACATTTTTGCCCATTCCTCCTTGCAAAACACCTCAAGCTCAGTGAGGTTGGATGGAGAGCGTTTGTGAACAGCAGTTTTCAGTTCTTTCCACAGATTCTCGATTGGATTCAGGTCTGGACTTTGACTTGGCCATTCTAACACCTGGATATGTTTATTTGTGAACCATTCCATTGTAGATTTTGCTTTATGTTTTGGATCATTGTCTTGTTGGAAGACAAATCTCCGTCCCAGTCTCGGGTCTTTTGCAGACTCCATCAGGTTTTCTTCCAGAATGGTCCTGTATTTGGCTCCATCCATCTTCCCATCAATTTTAACCATCTTTCCTGTCCCTGCTGAAGAAAAGCAGGCCCAAACCATGATGCTGCCACCACCATGTTTCACAGTGGGGATGGTGTGTTCAGGCTGATGAGCTGTGTTGCTTTTACACCAAACATAACGTTTTGCATTGTTGCCAAAAAGTTTGATTTTGGTTTCATCTGGCCAGAGCACCTTCTTCCACATGTTTGGTGTGTCTCCCAGGTGGCGTGTGGCAAGCTTTAAACAACACTTTTTATGGATATCTTTAAGAAATGGCTTTCTTCTTGCCACTCTTCCATAAAGGGCAGATTTGTGCAGTATACGACGGATTGTTGTCCTATGGACAGAGTCTGCCACCTCAGATGTAGATCTCTGCAGTTCATCCAGAGTGATCATGGGCCTCTTGGCTGCATCTCTGATCAGTCTTCTCCTTGTATGAGCTGAAAGTTTAGAGGGACGGCCAGGTCTTCGTAGATTTGGTCTGATACTCCTTCCATTTCAATATTATCGCTTGCACAGTGCTCCTTGGGATGTTTAAAGCTTGGGAAATCTTTTTGTATCCAAATTAGGCATGTGCATTTCGTTTCGTTCCGAATCGAAATTCGGACGAATTTTCCATTATTCGGACATTCGGATGCATACGAATTCCCGAATTGCTATATTAGCGAAAAATTTCGACCGTTTTCGGAATTCGTTCATTTTCGACCGAATTTCGAAAAAAAAAAAAATGGTCGAAATCGAATTTTTTTTTTCGAATTCCGAATCGAATACCCGCGGACTAAATTCGATCGGAATTCGAAAAAAAAAAAAAAAAAAAAAAAAATATTTTCGAATTTTATTCGAAAAAAAAAAATTCGAAAAGAGACTATTTGTTTTCTAATCTGGTTGAAATATTTTCGATTTCGACCGTTTTTTTTCGAAATTCGGTCGGAAACGAACGAATTCGAAAAACGGTCGAAATATTTTCGATTTCGACCGTATTTTTCGAAATTCGGTCGAAAACGAATGAATTCCGAAAACGAATTCAACACATGTAACGAACCTAACTTAACGAAATTTATTAAATGACGAATTGAAACGAAACGAAACGAAACAAATTTTTCACTTTTGCACATGCCTAATCCAAATCGGGCTTTAAACTTCTCCACAACAGTATCTCGGACCTGCCTGGTGTGTTCCTTGTTCTTCATGATGCTCTCTGCGCTTTAAACGGACCTCTGAGACTATCACAGTGCAGGTGCATTTATACAGAGACTTCATTACACACAGGTGGATTCTATTTATCATCATTAGTCATTTAGGTCAACATTGGATCATTCAGAGATCCTCACTGAACTTCTGGAGAGCGTTTGCTGCACTGAAAGTAAAGGGGCTGAATAATTTTGCACGCCCAATTTTTCAGTTTTTTATTTGTTAAAAAAGTTTTAAATATCCAATAAATTTCGTTCCACTTCATGATTGTATCCCACTTGTTGTTGATTCTTCACAAAAAATTACAGTTTTATATCTTAATGTTTGAAGCCTGAAATGTGGCAAAAGGTCGCAAAGTTCAAGGGGGCCGAATACTTTCGCAAGGCACTGTATAAAAATAAATTCCCGGTTTTCCAGTTACAGTCCTTAAATAAGGTATTATTATAACTTTGGTGTTATGTAATTTAATGTACTGGTCATGATCACGAATACCAAAAAAAGGGGAAGGGTGGGGTTTTTGTTGAAGGTGCTACCTCCCAATGGAGGGACAATACCACATCCATAAAATCCTAAAAGCACATATTTATTCTCATACATTTTCTTTAACACAACACATAGGTAAAAGTACAAATAAAGTAATATATGGTTACAATCTGGATGTTCTGAACGTAATCGTGTTTTTGGACACCATTCCCAAATAACAAACATGTTATACTTGCCTGCCTTGTGCATTGGTTTTGCACATGGCAGCCCCCGGTCCTCTTCTTTTTGGTTCCCCGTTGGTGGTCCTTGCTCCGCCCCCCTGCCAAGTACCCCCCATAGCAAGCCTCTTGCTTTTTGGGGCTCTTGAGCAAGCTCACTCTCAAGCCAAACTCTTGTGAATGGACATTGTCTATTCACACACAGAATACGGCTCTGCCCCACCCCCTGCTCACTGACTCTGATTGGCAGCAACAGGTTTTTCTTGGATAAAGGCAGTAAGAGGATGCTGGTAGGAGAAAAAAAATCAGACAAGCTCATCATTATGCTGCTTCCTCAGTCACAACCTGGGAGCGAATACAGGACAACGTGGGCTTGGGAAAGTGTTGGCCATCAGATTGAAGACATCAAGTGGCAGAAAAAAGTAGTGCGGGTAAAATCTCTGGATTGTGGTTGAATATTGCAGCAAAAAACGATCTGGTTATTTTATCATTTAGTGGTCTTTGTTAAAAAAAAAAAAAAAAAAATACATTTTTGTTTTCTTCCCTTACATTTTTTAGTAACTTAAACTTAATATTTGTGCCATCTAATCTTGGTAATGTAATTGTATTTCATGCCATATTATAAAAAAAATTATATTTAGCTGGGAAAAAATAACAATGTTCCCCTAAGCAATTAGGGATTAAGATTAAAATTTAATTTCTGAAGCTAAATATTTATTTCTAAAGCTACACTTGTACAATCTCCTTTAGATTTACCACCACCATGTAGTGTAAAGCCTGATGCACACTACAGTTTAAAAAAAAAAGACCTACAGCTCTGGTTGAGAGCCACCGTACTAACCATGCAAGGTTAGTCCAGTGATCTCCCCTACTGAGCTGTTGTGTTCTGGCAGGGGGACGCCCGGGAGTCGGTCGGCTGTTAATCGTCTGGCATGCACGTCCGACATACACATGGGCAGAATGTTGGCCGGTATTATTTTGTACCCTCAAATGTCTCCAGACATTCTGCCCGTGTGTACAGGGCTTTATGATCTGTCCGATTTGATACTAATTGAATGAATTGTTCAGGATTGTCCTGATGCATAGTTTTGGTCAATATAATGTATAGTGTATGGCCGACTTAATATTGATATACTGGATGTTTGCTATTAGTGTTAGTCTTATGTGAAAAGTTAAAATATTGTCTGTTTGTAGGGCTGTCCCCTTACTGCACTCCCACCTGTGAACATTGCAATCCGCTTCACCTATATTCTGCAGGACTGGCAGCAGTACTTCTGGCCACAGCAACCTCCAGGTAGGATACTACAGAACCCCCCCCCCCCTCCCAACCAACTACCACAGTGTCCTTGTTTTTCCTCCTGCTTTTCTTTTTCCCTTTTGTGTATCCTTTTATTTCCTTATGTTTTTTCCTTTTTGTCTTTTTTTTTAATTATAAAGTTGTTATTTAGACCAGGGGTGTCCAAACTTTCTAAACATGGGGTCAATTTACAGTTCTTTAGACTCTAGGGGGGCCAGACTGTGGCTAGTGGAAGTAGAAAATGTCCTGTTGTCAGTGGGAGTTGCCAGGCTCATTAAAACCAGGGACAGTATGTAAAAAAAATATGTTTTTTCTTTTTACATCTGTCCCTGATATGTCCAAAACCGTCATTTTGATATGAAAATCCCGACATTTTGATATGAAAATCCCAAGATTTTAGCTGCCCCGCCTCTGCTCTGCCAGCTGGCTTGGTGACCATCTGTAAGCCTGGGGGCCCATAATCTTCTATTGCCCGGGGGCCCCATGAGTTGTCAGTCCGCCCCTGCCATATACCCTAAGTTTACACAGGCTTTCCCTGAAATCGCAGCAACATTTGTGCGACTTTAAAGTGTGAAGGGGGCCTTAGAGTACTGGGTGCTGTAGCGACCACCAGCTGGCTTCTGGAACCAATACGATATGTAGATATTTGCCAGCACACCAAGGATCTTAAATTTTGTCCAAACGTTTTTTTATTCAAAGAATTATCACATCAAAAAATGGTGTAGTGCAATGTTTCGGTGGCCACGTAGGACCCCTTCGTCAGGCATGTGATAATCACATGCCTGACGAAGGGGTCCCATGTGGCTACAAAACGTTGCACTACACCGTGGGACCTCTTTGTCAGGCGTGTGATCATCGCATGGGGTCCTTCGTGGCTCCGGAAAGTTGCACTACATCGTTTTGTGATGTAATATTTTCTCTTTTTGTCCATGGACGGACACAGCCTTCACAAGTCTTGACATATGGGTGATGTTCCTGTTCTTAGGAGACCTCTCCTATGAACAGAAACATAACCCAAATGTCAAGATTTAAGGAGCTGTGTCCGTCCATGGACGACAGAGAAAAGGATTTTACGGTGAGTACAAAAAATCCTATTTTCTCTTTTCATTCATGGACGGACACATCTTGACTCCTATGAACAGGAACATAACCCATATGTCAAGACTTGTGAAGGCTGTGTCCGTCCATGGACGACAGAGAAAAGGATTTTACGGTGAGTACATAAAAATCAATTTTTTTGAATAAAAAAATGTTTGACGAGAATGAAGATCCTTGGTGTGCTGGCGAATATCTACATACAGTAGGTTGAATAGTGCAAAGTGTACAGATCATGACAATTAACAGCCACAAAAACAATAGTCATAAAAGCATATAGACAATACTTGCCAGGAACTCATAAAGTCACCCTGGCCGGTTCCCTGCCCCCTCTCCAACAGAATATCGGGTCAGGATATACACTATAAAAAAAGAATTGAAATAGCAGTGCCATACATACATGATGGAATATACAAATATTAACAAATGTGTAAATATATACAAGAATGGAAGCGGGAGCTACCGGCACATATAATGTACAGAGTCAACTAAGACTCTGTGGTGTATAGGCATGCTAAAGGATTACTTTTATGACATACTAGGTTAGACTAAGGCTGGCCATAGACAAGTCATTTTATTTCCTTCAAAACACTGATTGAATGAAAGAAAACGGCTCGTGTCCCCTGTCCACACACCCCATGTACCACTAGCTTAGTGATGGTGAGCCTTGGTACCCCAGATGTTTTGGAACTACATTTCCCATGATGCTCATGCACTCTGCAGTGTAGTTGAACATCATGGGAAATGTAGTTCCAAAACATCTGGGGTGCCAACATTTGCCATCACTAGACATGTGCAGACTGGAATATTTTGTTTTGTTTTTTCGTTTTCGCTTGGAAAATAAATTTATTTAGTTACTCCCGAAAATCGTTTTGATTTATTTCGTTTTTCGTTGGGGAATAGCTTTCGTCCGAAAATCCAATAATACTTGGTTTCTGTCGAATGGTCAAAAGAATATTCGACGGAACGTCGAATCGTACATTTCCATTCGAATATTTCGCCTACAAGAATTCTAATGTTGTATGACTAGTAATAATGTCGAATCTATTCTCTATAATGTCGAATCTGTTTTCTCATAAATTGAAATCTATTCTCTGTAATGTCGAATCTATTATTTCTATAGTGTCGAATCTTTTCTCTATAATGTCGAATCTTTTCTCTATGATGTCGAATCTTTTCCCTATAATGTCGAATCTCTATATATCGAATTTTTACCACAACGAAAACGAAAATAAAGCATTTTTTATGTCGGATCTTTCGGTTTTCGTTTCTTGCACTTTCGTTATCGTTTGTTAAAACGATAACGAAAAAAACAGATTTTCGGACGAAAATGCATTCTAACGAAAACGAATGCACATGTCTAGCCATCACTGCACTAGTACAACTGAGCAAGACTGAAGGGAAGGAGTCTGGATCAGTTAAAGTGTTAACTGCAAGCATCTATAGAAAAAGTTGAAATACATTTTCTGTGAACCGTCTGTCCTGTCAACATGTCAAAAATGTTTAATTTGGTTCATCTGGTGTTCTAATCCAGACAGCATAGACCGTTCCTGACCTTTTCTTCTCTTAAATCCAGTCAAGGCAATAGAACATGTTTAATATTTTGATTGGCTGGTGAAACGGAACAGCATGTGCCTTCTACAGTATCTCCATACAGCTCTCATTTTATGAACTCAGATGTTGTAAAAAAACACAAAAAAAAACAGGGGTTCGAGAGGCCCACAAACTCGCACCAGGGAAGTGTATGCCCATTATCTGGGATGGCAGATTGGCAAGCAGAGATCACGAGGTTGCCGACCTGCTCCCCCCCAGAGCATCAGAGTGCATGAAGCCGGCATCGACAGTGGAGGAAGCAGGAGCCACATAAACTGACCCTCTGTAGTGCCGGCTCCTGTCCCAGGTGCTATATACAAAGATACAAAGTGCACTTAATCTGGGATCTTTCTAGCAGCCTGGAGAGCGATGCCAGCAAAAGCATATCCCACTGTAGTGTGTACTAAGTGTCATTTCTGTCTGCTGCCTCTTCTGCTATCTACACAAGTCGCTTCTGTCCAGTCAGCTGATTTACAGCCTCAGCTCTGTTCTTGTGTGCTGTGTGGAAGTTGGGGGGGGGGGGTGTCCCTTTGCTGTAATATATGTGTGTGTGTGTGTGTGTGTATATTAATATGTGTGTGTGTGTGTGTGTGTGTATATATATATATATATATATATATATATATATATTGGTATTAATAGAGGCACTGTTATGTCTTTTATAATAGACATTGATGCTGTTATTGGTGGAGAAGTTGGAGGACTGGAATTTGGAAAACTTCCATTTGGGGCCTGTGAGGATCCAATAAGGTGGGTATAATGGATGGGGGGGGGGGGGTGGGTGTTGTTTTAAAAAGATACATTTTTTTGTTAGTAGGAACAACTTTTTTTACCAAACATACATAGAATATGGTTATATAAATCTGAGCTCCAGCTTTTACCTTCTGGCATCCATATTGGTCCCGGTGATCTGACAATATGGTACCTCCTATCGATATGGTTCCCGTCTTGACTGCGCAGGCGCAATCCTTGCCGGCGGAAATCGGCGAAATTTGAGGTAAGTGGCCAGTCATCCTCACGTCATGCTCGCTGCGCTCGCTCGGCCTCTTGGCTTTTTTTTTTAACATCCTGCAATCCACAGGGATGTTAAGGAATGAGCCTGGATGCCGCCCGATGGTTTGGAGATTTCCGTGGGCTTCCTCCGCATCTGCGCAGTCAGGCAGGGAACCGTCCATCACGATGGGGGAACTAGATCGACAAGACACCGGCTCATCTTCTGCACTGACAATACTTACAGATTCTACAGCACACTGTGAGCCTTTCATAGAATACATTAGACACACGTAGAGAATAGTGGCGCTGTTGCCAGCGCAATGTAAGTAAGTTAAAAAAAAACTCTGTTACATTGGTCCTTTTAACGTTATTACTGAGTGTATAGAGACACTTTGGGTGGATGGGGATAAAACGGGAAAGGAATGGGAATATAAGTCCTGTATATAAAAATTAAACAAAGTCCATGTTCCAGGGCAGGCCTTCAAAGGGGAGATGAGAGCAGACTCCAATATGCAAAAAGGGAAAAGAGAAAGAGGGCACCTTTGGGTTAGGAACAATGTAATTTTTAATTTACAACAAGCACATAATCCACTTATATCATAATTACTGTATATCTGGCAAAAGAGTCTTTTTTCTGGCCCATAAAGTGACATCCGTCCGCACTAGATGACAGCTGTAATGGTGCTCCTATTCCTCTCTGTCTCCATCCGTGTCCTAGGAAATCCGGATGGTGAGGACATTGGGAACGAGGCTTGGAGTGCAGCGTTAGGTGCGATGACGTCACGGGCAGCAGCAGTAGTGACGACGTTTGGGGGAATGCGCTGTAGGTTACTAGGTGCGCACCTTTTTAAAGCATAGTCTGGATTTCCTAGGACACCTACGGACGGATGGAGACAGAGAGGAATAGGAGCACCATTACAGCTGTAATCTAGCATGGACGGGCGTCACATTATGGGCCAGAGAAAGGACTCTTTTGCAGGATATACAGTAATTATGATATAAGTGGATTATGTGCTTGTTGTAAATTAAAAATTACATTGTTCCTAACCTGGAGGCGCCCTCTTTTTCTCTTTTCCCTTTTAGAATACATTAGAAGCTGCAGCAAATGAGATGGAGCCCGCCTTACTTACTGGCTGGAGGACATCCAGCATCATCCTAGACTTTTCCTCCTCAGGCTGACTGGCCCACTCTTTCTTTGCTAAATTTAAACTCTTTCAGGCAGGGAGGCTCAGTGTCACATTTGGGTGTCACCTAGGGCAGTTTGCATGCAAATGAAGCCCGCCTAGGAATGGCCACTCCTCCATACTGATATAATGCCATTGAGGCATTTTGGGATTTGCATAACTACCTAGAGCAATCCACTGCATGCATCTGGGCTAAGGCAGAGGCCATACATGGTGAAATTTGTACGATTCCCCCATAAACTTATACGACCCGTGGGCGTAGAGTGGATGTGACATCTAACAGCATACTTGGACGCCGGAGTGTGTCCCCACACGTTATTGTAGTGTAGGTCAGCGGCCTCTCAATACACCATATTTATCCCAGACTGACCAGCATTGGCCACTCTATGCCCAAGGTTCGTACATTTTCGGCTTCAGTATTGCTAGGTGACAGTTCTCCCTGGGTCATTTTTGCCACTACTAGTGATTTATTATAAACTTTTGCGGACCTGCATATCCAGGACACGGCTCTGTTCGCTCTTTTCTTGTTTTCAATATTCTATGGAATGTTATGCATAAGAGTTTTTTCAAATATACACATGACTGATCTTTCTACATATGCCTGATGAAGGAGATTCAATTCTCAGAAACGTTGGGTGGTCTACCAAGAAACTGTGTCAATCATTGTGGTTATTTGTTGATATAAACTCACATGCAGTAATGTACCGTATATATATTTAAATATAAGCCGAGACACCTAATTTTACCACAAAAAAGGAAAACTTATTGACTCGAGTATAAGCCTAGGGTGTACATCTGCATGCCTCATTGTGCCCATGTGCATGCCTCACTGTGCCCATGCCTCACTGTGCCTCACTTTGCCTCACTGTGTCCACACTGTGTCCATGTGCACGCCTCACTGTGCCCATGCCTCACTGTGCCCATGCCTCACTGTGCCTCACTTTGCCTCACTGTGTCCACACTGTGTCCATGTGCACGCCTCACTGTGCCCATGCCTCACTGTGCCCATGCCTCACTTAAATTTACCTTGGGAGTATATAGAAGGGGTGCCCGGCTTTGAAAAATCGGTGCTCCCCAGCTGTAGGTTCCCCAGACAGCACACTTGTAGAAGAGAACTGGTGCTACATTTGTGCCAAGTATCGGGTCCAGGAGACCTATGGGGGCTGGTACCGGGTCCCCAAAATTACTGGAGAAATTACCGTTTAACATGGGAGTCTATGGAAGGGGTGCTCGCCTTTGAAAATCAGTGCTCCCCGGCCGTAGGTCTCCCGGACAACAAACTTTGCACACTTGTAGAGAATGAGTGAGGCTATATGTGTGCCAAGTTTGGGATCTAGCCGGGAACCAGGTCCCCGAAGTCTGGGCAAAAAGGTGACTCGAGTATAAGCCAAGGGGGGCATTTTCAGCAATAAAAAATGTGCTGAAAACTCGGCTTATACTTGAGTATATACGGTATACGTTCCATTGATGTGCTACATTTTTTATTCTTGCTACTATGTATGTATTTTAACAATAAATTATATATTTTTTTGACATATGTTTATACTCATGTGCCTAAAAAGTCCAGTCAGGGGATTCTCCTTTCTTCTTGTCTAAATGGACAGATGAAATGCATTTATGGGAACTGTTTTACCTGCCAATGAATTTGTATTGCTATCTTTCCACCCCTGAGAGTAACACATATCTGCCACACAGCACGTTCCTTTCACATTGTTTCTAGTATATGCATTTGTAAAAACAAGCAAACAAAATTCCTCTGTGCAGCCCCCCCCCCCCCCTTATACTTACCTGACCCCGATCAGACAAACACTTTAGCCAGAGGAAATCTCACCCAAGCTCTACCGCTATATAGTATATTTGGTGTATAGAGTAGTCTGTAGTCTGGCTAATTAAGCTCACAAGTGATCCATAGAAAGTACAGGATGGCAACTCGACAGCTTTTCCATAGAAAATATTTATTGAAGCATTACAGCAGTAACATCATCCGAAAAGCTGACGCGTTTCAGCCTTAGGATTTCATTAAAGCATAAAAATATAACAATAAAAAAAATTTACTTAAAGCGGGATTCCGGGCATAGTTTTTTTTTTTTTTTGTTTTTTTTTTTACAATCCACAATACATTACATTCAATATTATTTTACAATTCTAAAAACAAAACACGATCGGTACATAAAACAATGTGAACACTTACCTGATAACTGCTCAGCAAGCCGTTTCCATATTAGCTGTGGGCATGAGAAGCCCAGTTCCTGTGTCTTCCTGGATTTCCCTAGAGCCGTGCGTGCTGGGATTTTTAGGCACAGTAATGCCCGGAGACTCCTGGGAAATGAGTGTCTCCGCGGAAAGACTAATGAGGCGAGGATAGTAAAACATTTGATTGATACTGGCAGGATCAAGTCGGAGAAAAGGGAGCATACTAAAAAATGCAGAGAGCCCCAGTATGAAAAGACAGTCCCATTGCAACAGAAATAAAATATATTTTATGGCTGGGGGAAGGCAATGATTCATGTTCCTGCTTAGGAATCGATGCCTTCCCTTTGGACAGAACAACAATCTTCCTTGTTTACGTAGGGAGATTGTCGTTCTGCCTTTGTAATCTGCGTCTGCAGTACCGGCTGCTGGGCTCCTGTGTGATCACAGCGGATGCAGGTCGCCGGCGGTACGCGCCCCAGACCCGGAAGTGTCCGATCACATACTAGGTACGTGATCTGGTACAGAGCGGGGTCACCCAGCTGCAGTATATCTATGGTGGCCAGTCATGAAGTGGGTTAAACTTCTCTAGCACAGACGAGTGCTTATGCTGTTAGTCCTGTGTAGATACAGATGATAGAAAGCAAATGCCGAGATGTTATTGGATGCCATGATTATAGCTTTTGCTTTGCGCTTTGCAGCTAATAGCCAAGTTAATTGTTATGTGCATATGTTTTTTTTCTTCTGAATTTTTAAAAATGAGTTTTCTCCGATCGATGAAAGACGTTCATAGAATGCTTTTATATCGTCAACAGTGTGCTTCTGCCCTCTGCTGGTCTCTGCGGTTTAACTCCCTTTTACACAATGAGGTTGATTTACTAAAGGCAAAAAAACTTTGCAAGTGCAGTTGTATTCTTTTTTCTTGGAGCTTAGTGAATGCGGTGAAGCTTCACATTGTTAATAATACCCAATCAGGTGCAAGGAAAATAAACAACATTTTTGCCTGCACATAATAAGGATGATGGAAATCTGCAGAGCTTTACACAGTAACTCCAAACGGTAAAGGCAACTAAAAAAAAAAAAAAAATGAATATAGCATAAAACATTACCACACAAGTCATATGGAATTGAATGTTATTAACCCCTTCCATACAGGGCATTTTCACCCCCTTCCTGCCCAGACCAATTTTTAGTTTTCAGCGCTGTTGCACTTTGAATGACAATTGCGCGGTCATGCAACACTGAATGAATGAAAAACGTATATAGCGCGGCACATGCAAACTAAATCGCCTCTGGGCGCTTGTTGTTCCTGTCTCCTTTGATATCAAAAGAGATGAGTCTTGATCTTTCTCCTGAAGGCTAAGTGATTCTCCTCCAACCGAATGTACCCAAATTAAATCGTTATGTTTTTTTCCCCACACAAATAGAGCTTTCTTTTAGTGGTATTTGATCATCTCTGCGGTTTTTATTTTTTGCGCTATAAACAAAACAAGAGCGACAATTTTAAAAAAAACACAATTTCTTTCTCGTACATCACGGGACACAGAGCAGCATATTCATTACTATATGGGTTATATGGAGTACCTTCAGGTGTGGACACTGGCAATCTCAAACAGGAAGTCCCCTCCCTATATAACCCCCTCCCCTAGAGGGAGTCCCTCAGTTTTTTTGCCAGTGTCTTAGGTGTTGGTCACGGAATAGCTTTGCCTCCACATCCTTGGGATTAAGGCGGGCTAACCGGATCTGTCCAAGGAGCCTCAGTGCCAAAGTGGACAGTACCCGGGCCCCAAACCGTGGGGTTTTGCCTATAATGCTCCTCTCTAGAGGGCTGGACCCTGGGCCCAGGACTTGGAGTTTTCTAAACCAAAAGATCCTGTTTGCCAGGGTGCTGTATAGGTCCAGGACAGCGGTTCCTTCCAGGATCCCAGTGCCTGAAGGTCTACTACGCTACCCACGGAGATGGGAGAAGATTGCACCGTTTTGCAAACGTCCTGCGGCATGGAGCAGGTAAGAGGGGAGCCTGCGGGACTTGGTTCGACGGCAGGCTCTCCAGGGGAGATCTTAAGGGGGGTAGCCTGAGTATGCTCTGCATTGGCACCATGGTCACTATGTCTGATGGACAGGATGCCCTGAAATGTTCCCCCCCCATCACTTGATCCCCCTACCTATCTATGTATGTTTGCTAGCTACCTGCTGCTCGCTGGTTGAAGATCTTTTAAAAAAAAAAAAAAAGACAGATCTGTCTCTAGGCTAAAGGGACTCCTTAGGGGCCTGTTTTTAGCCTTACCTAGCCGGGATTCAAATTTGCCGCCTGATGCATCCTCCAGCCTGCATTCCTGGGCTCCAGAGTGCGTCTCCTCCTGGGCTCTCCTCCCCCGACAGTCGCTCGCGCACATGCGCGCATGCATATAGAAAAATGTTTGCGCCGTTCGGGAGGGGGGGGGGCGGGGAGCGTGACTGCAGTGTAGAGTGGGCGTGCCTTCAATTGCTGTTATACACAGCAGGCGCGTTCTTAGCTCAGTTCAGAGCTGAGCTGGAAGAGAGAGGACGTAGAGCTGGCAGCACAGTGACTCCCGGTGGCGAGAAGGGGTACTACATGCTGGAGTCAGCTCCAATACTTTTGTTAAGCCAAAAATCCCCTTGGCAACAGGTTGAATGCTGGCAAACATGTTGGGGGTGGGGCTGTATGTTGTGAAAAACAATAATATTATAAAGGAAAACATACTGAGCCCCACCGTTTTTGGGCATTAGTGATCCTATTGTCCCCTAAACCTTATTTTTTTGTACTCCTGGCTATAACAGTCTGTTGTTGTAGGCGGAGTCCCTCGGTTTTGTATTATGGCTTCCAAGGGTTCAGGATCAAAACACAAAAAAAAAAAAAGAAAAGGCAAAGACAAAGGGGTTCCTCCTCTGGTTCTGATGATATGCCAATACTTTCCCCACAGGTTATTCCTATAGGGGTCACCTTGGATAAGCCATTAAGGGGGTCTGGTGCTGAGGCTGGCCCAGGTCGGCCCAACCCTGTGTTATCACAGAGGAGATGCTAGCCGTCACCCTAGGGGGGCTAGAGAAAAAAGTTAACGGCTATGATCGCTGGCTCTTTTTCTGGCAAGAAGCGGACTAGATCCCCATCACCAAAAGGTGTATCCTCGGATGCTGAGATTCTCTCTCCGGAGGAATTAGAATTTCAGGAGGATCGGTTGGACCAGAACCTAGAGGAAGGATCTACCACTGAAGAATCGTTTTCAGCCTCCCAGACGGAGAGTCTGTGGGTCCAGTCTTTGACAGACATGGTCCGCTCGGCATTTAATTTGCCATTTCCAGAGCCTCAGGTTCCTGCGGTATCCTCTTTGGGTTCTTTTAAAAGCGCCTTTAAGCAACGCAGCTTTTCCGGTCCATCCTCTGTTAGAGGAATTGGTTTTTCCAGGATTGGGACGACCGGACAGAACTTTTTCTGCCGCCTAAAGCTGACGATAGGGTAGTCTTTATGCACGTCTGCCAGGAAATATTTGTGCTTTCAGGCACTCTTTCCCCTGACCAATTGCTCTTTAAAAGGGGCCCGGATGGCTCAGTCGGTAGAGCATCGGACTTTTGGTCTGAGGGTCCAGGGTTCAAGTCCCGATTCGGGCGCTGCTTTTCAACTACCCGTGAGGTCCTTGAGGCCACATCACCCTGAAAGCGCCCAATCTCGTCTGATCTCGGAGGCTAAGCAGGGTCGGGCCTGGTTAGTGCCTGGATGGGAGACCGCCTGGAAGGTTTTCTGTTATTTACCCTATGGAAAAGACATTTTTCTAAGAAAGGGGCGCTCCCAACTGTGGACGCAGCCATCTCATGGGTGAATAAATCATTAACTGGCCTGAGGGGAAACATACAAATGTTTAAGGTCCCGGTCGATAAACGTTTAGAGACACTTTTTCTAGCATCCTTGGCTACGGCAGGAGCAGTGGTACAGCCAGCAGTGGCTGCAATTGGAGTTTTGTCAGGCGTTAAAGAACCAGACAAAACAGATGCTTAAAGACATCCCTGCCCAATAGGCAGAGGAGTTATTGGATATTCCCAGAGCTCTGTGCTTTGCGGTAGAGGTTATAAAAGACTCCATCCAGCAGGCGTCTCGTTTGTCACTATTTTTAGTGCATATGAGAAGGCTCTTATGGTTGAAGAACTGGGCGGCCGAGCCCCATGCAAAAGACTACTGGCAGGTTTGCCCTTCCATGGAAAGATCTGGATAAATACATTCAGACTGTTTCAAGTGGCAAAAGTACCCTTTTACCAGTCAAAAGAAGTTCCGGGGTCCTGCGTTTAAAAGGCAGCTCCCCCCGGTTCCAGGGCCCTCAAATTCCAGGCAGTATCGGACCTCCTGCGCGATCAAACTTTTAACAATGGATCGCAAGGACAGGCTTCTGGGGGCAAGGGGCCATGGTATCTATCCCCGACAGAGGGGGTCCGATCATCTGTGGCCACAGGCTACAGATTAGAATTTCTAAAATTTCCTCCACAAGAAAGGCCTCAATGCGGGCGGCATTGGATCATCTGCTTTACCAGGGCATAATGGTAGAGGTACCAGCCCAAGAACAGGGGCTAGGTTTCTATTCCAATCTGTTCGTCATACCAAGGCCCATCGGCGATGTCAGACCAATTTTGGACCTAAAAGGTCTAAATGCTTACCTAAGGGTTCGCTCTTTCCGGATGGAATCCGTTCGGTCAGCAGCCGCCACACTCCAGAAGGATCTGGCTTCTATAGACATAAAGGATGGTTACCTTCATGTACCAATCTTTCAGCCACATCAAATATTTTTTTTTTTTTACGCTTCGCAGTGATACAGCGTCACTTCCAATTCGTGGCGCCCCCCTTCGGGCTGGCTACGGCCCCCGGGTATTCACAAAGGTCCTAGCTCCAATTCTAGTCAGTCTAAAGGATCCAAGGGGTCTCGGTCCTAGCATACCTTGACGACCTCTTAATCATAGATCACTCGCTTCCTTGGTGGAATGCGCAGTAGCCCTCATGGTTCAGTACCTCGAGAGGTTCGGCTGGGTCCTAAACCGGGGAAAAATCAGCATTTCAACCTACAAAGCAGTTGGAATATCTCGGCATGAGATTAGACACAGAACAGAAGATGAGTGTTCCTGCCCCTGGTAAAGGTTGAGGCTATCAAAAGATTGATTCAGTTGGTTCTAAGCAAAAGAGAACCAACTATTCGCCTATGTATGCGATTACTAGGCAAACTAATGGCCATGTTCGAGGCGATACCGCACGCTTCCACACTCGTGTCCTACAGACAGCAATTCTAGCAGCTTGGAGCAAGGGAGCAAAGGCCTTGGAGTTTCCTTTGACGCCGTCATTAAAGGTCCGGCAGAGTCTATGCTGGTGGTTAAACCCTCAGAACCTTCTGAAGGGGAGTCTTTCTGCCCAGTGGTCTGGAAGGCTGGAGAGCGGTCTTGAACGGGTTCACTCGCCAAGGAACTTGGGCAGAGGCGGAGAGGCAGCTGCCCATCAATGTCTGGGAGATCAGAGCGGCTCGGCTAGCCCTCCTGGCATAGACATCCAGATTACAGGAGTCCTCGGTGAGAAGTCATTCAGACAATGCCACAGAGGTGGCATATATGTGAACCACCAAGGGGGAACCAAGAGTCAAGCCACTCAGAGGGAGAGGAGCTTGGTTTTTCGGTGGGCAGAGGTTTATGTACCCTGCATATCGGCGACATTCATTCCCGGGGTGGACAACCTGCAGGCGTACTTCCCAAGTCGCCAAACCCTGTCGCCGGGGGAGTGGTCTCTGCATCCACAAGTTTTTCAGACAATCTGCCAGAAGTGGGGAGTGCCAGACGTGGATGTCATGGCATCAGGATTCAACAAGAAGCTAGACAGGTTCATGTCTCGAACGAGGGACCCTATGGCCTGCGGAACCGATGTGTTGGTTTGCCCGTGGCATCAATCATAACTTCTATATGCATTTTCCCCGCTGCAGTTACTACCCCGCCTGTGGCGCAGGATCATAGCACAGGCCGGTTATCCTGGTAACCCCAGCTTGGTACCGGAGGGCATGGTACTCACTAGTCCTGAAATTGGCAGCGGGAGGCCCTTGGACTCTTCCTCTATGGCCAGACCTACTCTCACAAGGCCCGATCCTCCACCCTGCATTACGGCGTCTAAATTTGACGGCCTGGCGGCTGAATCCCTGATTCTCAGGGGTAGAGGTCTGTCTAGGCAGGTAATCCCTACCCTCATTAAGGCTAGAAAGCCGGCCTACAGGGTAATTTTGTTACAGGGTTTGAAGGGCCTACGTAGGCTGGTGTGAGGCTAAGAGATGGGTTTCCCGCAAGTTTACCATTGATAGAGTATTAAGTTTTCTCCAGCTAGGAGTGGATAAAGGCCTGGCATTAAGCACGATCTAGGGACAGATTTCAGCCTTATCAGTGTGGTTTCAGAGGCCGCTGGCCACCCACTCGCTGGTTAAGATCTTCGTACAGGGAGTCTTACGTGTTAATCCTCCGGTCAAATCACCACTTTGTCCATGGGACTTAAATCTTGTTCTGTCAACTCTACAGAAACAACCCTTTGAGCCGTTGGCTGAGGTACCTTTGGTTTTACTGACTAGAAAGTCGGTATTTCTGATCACCATAGTTTCGGCCAGGAGAGTATCGGAATTGGCAGCCTTATCTTGTAAGGAACCATATCTCATTTTACATAAGGATAGGGCGAGTTTCCGTCCTCATCCTTCCTTTCTACCAAAGGTTATAGCCAGTTTCCACTTGAACTAGGATGTGGTACTTCCATCCTTCTTTCCAAAACCCACCTCTAGAAAAGAGGGGTTGCTGCATACGTTGGATATTGTCAGGGCCATAAAGGCCTATCTTAAAGCTACAGAGAAGGTTCGGAAAACAGATGTGGTGTTCGTTTTACCGGAAGGGCCCAAGATGGGTCAGGCAGCTGCTTGATCCACCATCGCAAGATGGATTAAACAATTCATCGTTCAGGCCTGCGGTCTGAAGAGGTTGCCTCCTCCTTTGTCGGTAAAGGCCCATTCTACCAGGGCCATGGGCACCTCCGGGGCAGCACATCATCAGATCTCTATGGCTCGAATATGCAAGGCAGCAACGTAGTCATCAGTCCACATGTGTACAACATTTTTATCAATTGGACGTAAGAAGGAATGCGGATACAGCCTTTGGGCAGGCAGTACTACAGGCCGCGATTCAAGCTCCTCAGGATCTGAGGGGGCTCCCTTGATTTAGATTTGAGATTTACATTTCTTGTCTAAGTTGGATTTACTAGTATTTGAGTATACCTCTAAATTAAATCCTTTTTTGGAAGATGTCTCCCTCCCCTCATTAAAGCACTGCTTTCGGACATCCCATATAGTAATGAATATGCTGCTCTGTGTCCCGTGATGTACGAGAAAGAAAAAGAGATTTTTTAATACAGCTTACCTGTAAAATCTTTTTCTTGGAGTACATCACGGGACACAGAGCTCCCACCCCTCTTTTGGGGAACATTTTTGGGAGGCATACTGCTTGCTACAAAACTGAGGTACTTCCTCTATGGGAGGGGGTTATATAGGGAGGGGACTTCCTGTTTGAGATTGCCAGTGTCCACACCTGAAGGTACTCCATATAACCCATATAGTAATGAATATGCTGCTCTGTGTCCCGTGATGTACTCCAAGAAAAAGATTTTACAGGTAAGCTGTATTAAAAAATCTCTTTATTTTTTACTTTTTTATTTAATACATATCACATTTTTTTTTTTTTAAACGTTTTTTTTTCCCCTCAGTTTAGACCGATACGTATTCTTCTACGTATTTTTGGGGAAAAAAAACGCAATAATCGTATATTGATTGGTTTGCGCAAAAGTTATAGCGTCTACAAAATAGGTGATAGATTTATGGCATTTTTTTTTTTTTTTTACTAGTAATTGCGGCGATCTGCGTTTTTTTTTGTGTGACCGTGACATTGCGGCGGACATTTCGGACACTTTTGACACGTTTTTGAGACCAGTCACATTTACACAGCGATTAGTGCTATAAAACTGCACTGATTACTGTGTAAATGTGACTGGCAGGAAAGGGCTTAACACTAGGGGGCGCTGAAGGGGTTAAAATGTTCCCTAAAGTATGTTCTAACTGTAGGGGAAGGGGGACTCACAGGGGGAGGAGACCGATGTGTGTTCCTCTGTACTGGGAACACACATCAGTCTCCTCACCACTGACAGGAGGTGGATCTGTGTGTTTACACCCACAGATCCACACTCCTGCCGTGATCAGCGTTAATCGCGGGTGCCCGGCGGCAATCGCACAGAGAAACAAACATAACAGCTATTTCTTCAGAATAAGGCCCCTTTCACACTGGGGCGGGAGGCGTGGTGGCGATATACTGTCGGATTTGCCGCGGGATTCGGCCGCTACTGGTGCGGTATTAACCCCCGCTAACAGCCGATAAAGGGTTAATACCGCCCGCAATGCGCCTCTGCAGAGGCGCATTGCAGGCGGTATTACCACGGTTTCCCATTGTTTTAAATGGGAAGGAGCGGTATACACACCGTTTCTCTCGCTGCTCCAAAGATGCTGCTTTCAGGAGATTTTTTTCTCTCCTGCCAGCGCATCACCTCAGTGTAAAAGACCTCCGGAATTTAGGTTTTTCAGGCGGTATTTAGGCGCTATTTACACAGTAATTAGTTCATTTTTATAGCACTGATGGCTGTATGAATGACAATGGTCCCAAAATGGCGTCAAAAGTGTCCGATGTGTCCACCATAATGTTGCAGTCGCAATAAAAATCGCAGATCGCCGCCATTACTAATAAAAAAAAATTATAATAAAAATGCCTTAAAACTATCCCCTATATTGTAAAAGCTATAACTTCTGCACAAACCAATCAATAGAAGCTTATTGTGAGTTTTTTTTTTTTTTTGCAAAAAATATGTAGGCCTCAACTGAGAAATTTTGCTTTTTTTTTGGGGGGGGGGGGGGATATTTGTTATAGCAAAAAGTAAAAAATATTGCTTTTTTTTTTTCAAAATTGTCGCTATTTTTTTGTTTATAGCGAAAAAAAAAAAAAAAATGCAGAAGTGATCAAATGCCACCAAAAGAAAGATCTATTTGTGGAAAAAATACGTCAATTTTGTTTGGGTGCAACGTCGCACGAATTGTCAGTTAAACCGACGCACTGCCGAATCGCAAAAAGTGCTCTGCTCAGAAAGGGGGTAAATTCCTCTGGGGCTGAAGTGGTTAACACATTCACAAAGCTCGGGGGAATAGGAGTACAACTGCACTTGCAAAGTGTACAGTTTGTTTGCCTTTAGTAAATCAACCCCGATGTTTACTGCCCTGACCACTGAATCCAAGCAATTGCCATTTGTGTTTTTTTTTTTGTACCTCTTCTGTTCATTTGGTTTATTATTTTGTTCATGAAATAAAAAACCTGTAATATTTAATTTTGCGTTGTAGGCCATCGGAGATGTACACGTTTCACCTACTGCGCCCTCTAATGGCAATTCACGCACAACCTTTACATTAGCCTTTACCTGCTACTATAATCAGTGATTTTATTGGCCTCTTTTCCATAACTGTTAAATGTTAGCTGAGGAAATGGCTCATTGACTTTCCTCCAGGGTAATCATGCAATATAAGTGGACAATGTGGCCATTTGCACAGAAGTCTGACCTTTTTTAGGCTAAATTGCACATTGAAATCGCCAGATTAAATGATACGTTGGACACAATAATTGGTGCAATCTGCAGGTAGGTTTTCCATCTTGCGAGGAAAATATATATAAGTGGTGAATAAATAGATGCAGAATAAGAAGCTGGTAAGAAATCTAAATGACCGAGCTTCCAGGGTGATATTTTAGATCGCCGCAATGTTCCTTGTTTCTGCTCTTATACACTAAAGTGTCACCATACCTGCAATGATTCTGAGCCTGCTGAGAGTGGCAGACTGGCACTGCAGCTAGCGGTAAGCTGTCTGCCACCTGTGTGATGAACAACAACATTTTTATTTTTTTGCTAATTATACATCAAATGTTCCTACTTTTGTGCCAAGCGCCCACTTAAGTCTGTGATCATATTTGTAGGTATTCTTTACAATTGCAGGTTTTTATTTGGTCCATACAAAAATATTGCTTCTCCCCTTTCACACTGGGCATGGGAGGTGTGATGGCGGTATAGCGGCGCGTTTTTTTGCGCCGCTTTACCGTCGTATTTACAGCGATATTCGGCCGCTAGCGCTGCGGTGTCAACCCCCCACTAGCGGTGGAAAAAGAGTTAATACTGCCGGCAATGCGCCTCTGCAACACCTGGATGTGTAAGGTGGCAGGAGTGCCCAGAGCTTTGCAAGATGAATTTGATCATTGCCTGCCAGACAGGAAATTACACAACCTACCATATATAATCGAGTATAAGCCATTTTTTTTCCCCAGCACTTTTTTTGTGCTGAAAATGCCCCCTCTCGGCTTACACTTGAGTCACCTTTTTGCGCCTGATCTCCCGAACTTTGGGGACCCGGTACCGGCCAAACTTAGCACACATGTAGCCCCACTATTCCTCCACAAGTGTGCAAAGTTTGTTGTCTGGGGGACCTACGGCTGGGAACACTGATTTTTTTTTTTTCAAAGCCGGGCACCCCTTCCATAGACTCCCATGTTAAATGGAAATTTCTCTGGTGACTTTGGGGACCCGGTACCTGCCAGTCCTAGGTCCCCTGGACCCCGAACTTGGCACACATGTAGCTCTATCTCTTCTCTATAAGTGTGCAAAATTTGTTGTCTGGAGGATGGCTGGGGAGCACCGATTTTTTTTTTTTTCTTCAAAGACAGGCATCCCTTCCATAGACTCCCATGTTAAACATCAGTCTAGTCATGGGCACAGTGAGGCATGGGCACAGTGAGGCATGCAGATGGACACCCTAGGCTTATACTCGAGTCAATACGTTTCCCATTTTTTTGTGGTAAAATTAGGTGCCTCGGTTTATATTTGGGTCGGCTTATACTCGAGTATATGCGGTAATCTTTTGCAAGGAAAAACTAGTGGAAATCTCTTATACAAGCAACAATGTCACTTTAAAATATGTACTTGATGTAATAATAATAGTTATATTAAAGCGTCCTTTTTTTTTTTTTTTTATTAAAGTGTAAAGCATGTTATACTTGCCTGCTCTATTTAATGTTTTTGCACAGAGCATCTCTCCTGGCTTCTCCCCCTGCCAAGTGCCCCCATAAGCTGCTTTCTATGGGGGCACTTGTGCGGGCTCACTCCCGATCCTAAGTATATTCATCTATTGACAAGTCACAGACAGCAGGGCCCGGCCCCACTACCTAGTCATCGGATTTGATTATTTTAATTGGACGTTAAAACTGGTCGTGTGTGGGCTCCAGAGCATTTTTCTCGACGAGAAAAAAGTGCATTAAAAATTTAGAACCTGCTCTATTGTTCTCATCGTTTTTCACGTCGCCGTTTTTCTCGCCGTGAAAAAACGGTCGTCTGTACGCTTTTAATTATGGGGGGAAAAAAACGTGCATGCTCAGAGGCAAGTTATGATACGGTAAATTAGCATAATCAGCTCAAAGGGTGGCGCCATTCGAATGGAACTTCCCCTTTATAGTGCCGTCGTACGTGTTGTACGTCACCGCGCTTTGCTAGAGCATTTTTGTTTTTCACGATCGTGTGTAGGTAAGACAGGCTTGAGAGGAATCGCGTCGAGAAAAACATAGTTTTTTACCATAACATGAAAAACGGTCGTGTGTATGCGGCATCAGACTATGACGGGGAAATTGGCCAATTTACTCAAGCCTGAAAGCAATGCAGTTTCTGCTCTGCTGTCTCTTTAGATAAACGAAAGTGCTCTGAGGAGCCTTTGTAGTAAATGATTTTTTTTTGTATATCAAATAATGTGAGTGTGTGTGTGTGTGTGTGTGTGTGTGTGTATATATATATATATATATATATATATATATATATATATATATATATATACAGGGCTTTTTTTCAGGGGGAACTTGGGGGAACTCAGTTCCACCACCTCTGGCTCAGACCCTTTGGCGACTGCTTACCATAATCACTTGTAAACACAGAAGTCTGGTTTCTGTGTTTACAAGTGACAGCTCTGCACTCTGTGTGTAACCCCCCTGAACTTTGCATTCTGTATGTAATGCAATCCTGGTATTTAATGCACCTTTAAGACCCTTCTACTGTTTGTGAAATCTGAACGGGTCGTGGTTGAGTTCCTGCACCTATTTTCTGAGAAAAAAAGCTCTGTATATATATATATATATATATATATATATATATATATATAAAATGTATGTGTGTAAGAAAAAATGTTACTGCACTGATCCAAAGATTTTATAAAAAATCAATTTCATGCAGTGTTGTTAAACCATGTGCACAAAACCTAGAAATAACGTGCTATGTCAAGTGCAAAAACACTAGCAATGTGTTATATGAATAAACGTGTGCACATTTATATACCAGAACTCAATGTTGAAAATAAATAAAAATTACATTGAATGTGCTATAGACCAAGTACTAAAAGTGTAAATTAATTGTCAACATGGAACAGCAAGTGACAAAATCAATGCGCGTGCTCCAATGATGAAAATTCTACCTTATGTCATTATATACCAACAGCATTAGGTTGTAATCAAATGTAACTTACAAATGTGCAAACAATACTAAAAAATTCCAATATTAAAACAGCAACCAATAATGAATATGGTTGGAATCGCGCTAAACGTGAGTCTATGACCAATAAAGGGCACAGTGCGTGCTGTAATTATTATAAACAAATTAAATATATATCATGTGAACACACAAAAATAATTAATTGTAATAAATAGCACACAGGTGTGGATTCAAGTGTGAATCCACCAAATATCACCAAAAAAAACTCACTAGTATTAAGTAACTGTGTGAAAGAAAACACCACACCTGAGTGTAGTTCAGTGAAAAAGACGTTTAGACTAATGAAGCCACACAAGTATTAAAATAAATGAAAAATTAATCAAAAATAAAACTCCACCTGATGGACACAGAGAAGCAAATTCAAAGTCTATGATATGTTGAAAAAGGTCTATATGGTGAAATCCTCAGATGAAATAATAAAATATACCGTCTCCACCTTTATGACGTGTATGTAAACAAAAAAAGAGAAAGTCTCAAGCTGATACAGATGCGTCAATCTCCTGAGTGTCGATCACATATGGACTTGCACAGATTTGAAACTGCAGAATCTCAGTGCCATAAAAACAAAAACAAAAGAGACTCGCATAGTGTAAAACCTTATGGATAACTGATATAACTACACCCGTGTGGGACAGTCTTGCGACCGGGGGAGGGAATAGTGCGAACCCACCACCACTGCACACACTGACCCTTACCAGATCTGGACCCCACAGGGTAAATATAGGCACTCAGAGGAAGGGATCGTTGTTCAGCAGCCATAGGACATCAGCAGATGACAGTATTGATGATACCATGTAACAACATAAAACCGCACATAGTGTAAAATCCAATGGTATTTAATATAAAAAAGGTAAAGGTTGCACTTACAAAAGATGAAAATCAATAAGGCATTAAAAAACAAGGTGCCGGCCGGCTGGATGGTACGCGTGCGTCCTTCCGTCTGGATGCGGTGATGTGAGAACGTCTCCTCCCAACGTTTCGTCTTTCCCGTGATCAAGTCTTTGAAGACGAAAACGTTGGGAGGAGACGTTCTCACGTCACCGCATCCAGACGGAAGGACGCACGCGTACCATCCAGCCGGCCGGCACCTTGTTTTTTAATGCCTTATTGATTTTCATCTTTTGTAAGTGCAACCTTTACCTTTTTTATATTAAATACCATTGGATTTTACACTATGTGCGGTTTTATGTTGTTACATGGTATCATCAATACTGTCATCTGCTGATGTCCTATGGCTGCTGAACTACGATCCCTTCCTCTGAGTGCTTATATCTACCCTGTGGGGTCCAAATCTGGTAAGGGTCAGTGTGTGCAATGGTGGTGGGTTCGCACTATTCCCTCCCCCGGTCGCAAGACTGTCCCACACGGGTGTAGTTATATCAGTTATCCATAAGGTTTTACACTATGCGAGTCTCTTTTGTTTTTGTTTTTGTTTTTATGGCGCTGAGATTCTGCAGTTTCAAATCTGTGCAAGTCCATATGTGATCGACACTCAGGAGATTGACGCATCTGTATTAGCTCGAGACTTTCTCTTTTATTGTTTACATACACGTCATAAAGGTGGAGACGGTATATTTTATTATTTCATCTGAGGATTTCACCATATAGACCTTTTTCAACATATCATAGACTTTGAATTTGCTTCTCTGTGTCCATCAGGTGGAGTTTTATTTTTGATTCATTTTTCATTTATTTTAATACTTGTGTGGCTTCATTAGTCTAAACGTCTTTTTCACTGAACTACACTCAGGTGTGGTGTTTTCTTTCACACAGTAAGGGCTCTTTCACACGTCCGTTCAGTTCGTCCGTTTTTTGGACGTCCGTTAACGGACCTCAATGCTTCCCTATGGGTTAGCGTCCGTTAGCGGATGAGCATCCGCTAACGTCCGTTAACATCCGTCTGCGGTAAGCTCCGTTTTTTTGGACAGAAGAAAACCCTATTTTTCTTCCGTCAAAAAAACGGATCGGACGAAAAACGGACGTTAGCGGATGATCCGTTTACCATCCGATCCGCTAACGTCAGTTTTTCATCAAAATATGTAAAAAAAAAAAAAGTTCTAAAAAAAAAAAAAAAAACGGATGAAAAAAACTGATGAAAAACTGATGAAAAACGGAACGGAAACTGATGTAAACGGACGAAAAACGGATGAAAAAACGGATCAACTGAAGGGGGAAAAAACTGATCTAAAAAACTGAACGGACGTGTGAAAGAGCCCTTACTTAATACTAGTGAGTTTTTTTTGGTGAATTCACACTTGAATCCACACCTGTGTGCTATTTATTACAATTAATTATTTTTGTGTGTTCACATGATATATATTTAATTTGTTTATAATAATTACAGCACGCACTGTGCCCTTTATTGGTCATAGACTCACGTTTAGCGCGATTCCAACCCTTTTGTATATTATTATTTATGTTGTATAACATTTTTGAATCGCAGCTTTCCACTTATTGTTTGTTCACTGGGTAAGCGCAATATTTTTCTTTTTGTTAAATAATGAATATGGAACAGCAAAGACAAAACAAATTCACAATGTATTCCAATAAGGGAAAAAAAGGGGAAAGTTCAATGCTGGTGGTGCTTCTTATAAAAGATAAGTAATTAGAGCGTGCCACCATCACCAACGGCTGAACTGAACACTCACCAGACCCCGAACTATAAAAGGCCTCAAAGTATTTGCTCCTCTGACAGCCACTGGGTATATCCTCCTCCTCCCTCTTGCAAGATTTCCCTATTGCCTCAAATACAAGGGGCTCATCATGGTGTAGTACGTAAAAATGATTGTTTATTAAAATAATAAAAACAATGCACTAACAAGAAAAGTGCCTCTGACCGGCACTGAGTCTCCTTGGCAGTGTCGAGCGTTATAGCCGCTCACCAGTGTTTGTGTTGTTTTTCGAGTGGCGTGCGTTCCTCGCTTTGATAACTTTTTATATATATATATATATATATATATAATATATATACCGTATTTATTGGCCTATAACACTCACCCTAACTTTAAGAGGGAGGTTTCAGGAAAAAAAACTTTCCACGCCCCCTGCGTATAACACGCAGGCACAGTTTACTCTCTATTTCCAGGGTAAAAACAAGAGTGTTGTCTGCCAAATATATATATATATATATATATTTTTTTTCAAATAAGTTTATTGAATTTTCCAACTGATACAGCAATAAGGCAATTACAGTACACTGTACATAACTAGAGGATACATAGTGCTGATACTGAAGCTAAGTGTACACGGTCTATTGTCACCAGTATACAGCCCAGAGTAACAGAATCACAAGAAACATGTAAACTGCTGATGCTTTATAGGGGGGAGGGTGGGGGGGAGAGAAGTCCGCTAGTTCAAGGAGCCCCTGGCAGGGGGCGAGGGTGCGTAATGAGGGTGTATATAGGGTAGGGGACCGTATCGCCCGGAGAGTAGTAAATTGGACCAATGAATGCATACCCGTCAACCGCCCACCACCAGGGGGAACTAAGCTGTGGGCGGGAGGGTATCGTGATAAAGGGCCAGGTGGAAGAAGGTTGGCATTGTCCTTGAGTTAAAACTATCCCAATCAACGGGGCAGGAAGCATGGGTATCGCAATACACTAAACTGTTATCAGGAAGAGTGGTCTATCCGTTCCAGATTTTCACCATCTTAGGAGCATTACCAAGCCAGTGTTTTCTAAATCTAAACGCGGCAGGACCACGTCCACAGTAATGGGGTAGGGAAAGAAAGGAGGGGCCCTGGGAGCATCTAACTCGGTAATCAGTTTGCAGCGACCTCGTGGTGTTGCTACAGGGGGTTAGGGGGGGGAAGTCAGGATTCCCGGGGGTTAAGGGATTCTCTGTAATGAGTCCAGCATCCCCATGTGTATCTGAATTTCTCGGCCGTATCCCTAGCTTGGTGGATAATCCTTTCCATCTCTTCAATTCTAATGACTCTATCCTGCCAGTCACCAATAGTGGGGGGAGAGGGCTCTCTCCAATGTAGGGGGATGCATTGTGACGCAGCATTAATCAAATGTAGCATCAGGGACTTGTGGTAAGTTGATTTAGGTAGTGAGGTGTGATGAAGCAAATATTGTGCCGGGGTAAAATCGGGTGTATATGTAGTAATTTGGATGATCAGGGTGTGGACTTCCACCCAAAATGGTTGAATTCTCGGGCAGTCCCACCATATGTGTAGGAGAGTGCCTTCGGCTGAATTGCATCTCCAACAGGTAGGGGGGACGCCGGGAAAATATTTATGCAGTTTGCTGGGGGTCCTGTACCACCGCGAGTAGATTTTATATCTATTCTCTTGGGCCGAAACGTTTATGGATCCTTTGTGCGTGTTGGACCAAATCGAATGCCATTCATCGTCAGAAATGGAGACAGCAAGGTCTGCCTCCCATTTATGATGGATGTCCGCATTAGGCGTTGTATTTGGTGTAAGAGCTGAATAGAGGGCAGAGACCAAATGTCGTTGTGGTTCGGTGTGATTACAGAGCTTCTCGAAAGGCGCGAGGCTTCTAAACCATAGGGAGAACGTTGGCGCACTTCGGAAAAAATTGTTAATTTTAGGGAGCTGCGGTGGCTCAACGCGATTGGCACTGCGCTGACAAGCCGTTCACCTCTGCAGCTAAGGGTTTGGATCCTGGTGGGTGTGCTATGCGAGGTAAGCCTGTGCTTAGTACGCCCACCCCCCTCCTACAAAACCACCACACTTACACGCACTCGAAATTGGGTTAACATGTATGCACTTTGGCCACGAGGTCTCTAAAAAAGAGAGGCGAAGGACTAACAGGGCTGGCTGAGTGGGCTAGATCCTCTCACTCCCTCATAGGGGAGTCCCTCTGCCCCGCTGGGTTGTGTGGGAGGACCCCCTCACACCCGCCATTGCCACCCGGGGGCATGGAGAAAGATGGCAGATTGCCTCTGGGGGAGGTCTGCCTACTCCCAACTCCTGCAGTCCGGCTCCTCTCTCGAGTACACGCACAAAATACATAAAAAAAATAATAATAATAATAATTTGGAAGAATTTGTAGCAGGGTATATCAAAACTTGGGAATTTCAAGGTCATGTCTGACTGTGAGAGAAGTGTGTCAGAATTGAAGAACTGGCGTGCCCGTAGCGTAGGGGTAGTCTGGGATAATTGGGAGCCCGAAACCTGGATGTCATCCGGAAAGCCGGGATTTTGAGTCGGGGGAGTCATGGGGACGGGGAAGGGAACGGTACCCGTGCTTTTATTCCTAGCCCTAAAGTATGATAGGGTAGGACCGATCAGAGGGTGGGACGTGCATGACTTGGGGGTGAGGGCTGGGTCTATCCAGGGAAGGTGGGACATTCTGAATTCAGTGAAGGCCTCTTCGAGCTCTACCCACTTCTTGTCAGTCTGGTGTACGTGCCAATCGACGATTCTCGTCAACAGACATGCATGGTGGTATCGAGTCAGGTCGGGTAGACCGATACCACCCTGCAGCTTGGGTAGGGTGAGCCTATCCCATCCTAGCCTGGCCGGCTTGCCCGCCCATAGGAAAGTTCTGCAGATAGACTTGAAGGAGGCCAGAAAGGCAGGAGGGAGTTTTATTGGGATTGCCTGTAGGAGGTATAGTAGTCTAGGGAGGACATTCACTTTTAAAATTGCTGCCCTACCAAACCAGTAGAACGCCCCCTTGTTCCAGTTGATTAGGTCTGTTTTTATCGTCTGCAGGGTGGGTAAGAAGTTTTTAGTGTATAAGTCAGACAGTCTCACCGGCAGTTTGACCCCTAAGTAGGTGAGTTCGCTGGGTTCCCATTTGAAGGGGATGTTTTGTTTACAAAGGTCCACCATGGTCTGTGGGAGGGATATATTAAGGGCCGTCGATTTCCCAAAGTTGATTTAAAGGTTCGATAGTGCTTTAAACAGTCAAAAATCTTTCAGGAGTTTAGGTAATGTAACTATTGGGTTTGTCAGGAACAGCAGGACATCGTCCGCATATGCTGCAATCTTATGGTGCTTTTTGTTGATCGTCACGCCTCTGATGTCTTGGTTATCTCTCAGTCTTCTAAGGAATGGTTCAAGGGTCAGGATAAAAATCAGGGGCGAAAGGGGACAACCCTGTCTAGTGCCGTTGTGTACCGAGAAGGCGTTCGAGAGTCGGCCGTTGACCTTGACCCTAGCAGTGGGGACGGAGTAAAGTGCCATGATCATTTGCAGAAACCGAGCCGGTAGTCCCGTTTTAAGGAGAGCAACCTCCATATAGTCCCCGGCCAACCTAGCAAACGCCTTCTCGGCATCGAGGGACAACAGGAATCCCTGTGTGCTAGAGGTGGACAACCAGTGGTGAATGTTGATCACCTTCGTGGTGTTGTCCCTGGCCTCCCTGCCAGGGACAAAACCCACTTGATCCGTCGAGATTAGGGTCGGCAGGAAGGGGAGTAGTCTGTTGGCCAGAATTTTTGAGTATAGTTTTACATCTATGTTAAGTAGAGAGATGGGGTGGTACTTAGGGACTAAAGTGGTATATTTCCCAGGCTTGGGGACTAGGGTGATGTGGGCTTTCAACAAGTCGATACCAGTAGGGGGGGGAAAGGGGATATTATTAAAGGCCTTAACGAACTGAGGGAGCAGCAAGGAGGAGAACGTCTTGTAGTAGCCCGAGGTCAAACCGTCCGGGCCAGGGCTTTTTCCCGGTTTCAATTGCTTCAAGGGCCCTTAGGGCCTCGCAAATATATATATATATATATATATATTGTAATTTATTTTGTGTGTGTGTGTATATACATATATATATATATACATGCATATATATAATTTTTTTATTGTGTGTGTGTGTGTGTGTGTGTACACACATCGAATTAGAATATTATGAGTTTTAAGTGATTCCATCCCCCTATTCCATCGTGGTTTTATTTATTATATATAGTGTTTTATCAACGTGTTGCACATTATGTGATCAACTGGTTATGATTGAGTTACTTACAAGTATCTTAGGGCCTCGCAAATATATATATATATATATATATATTGTAATTTATTTTGTGTGTGTGTGTGTGTATATATACATATATATATACATACATATATATAATTTTTTTATTGTGTGTGTGTGTGTGTGTGTGTACACACATCGAATTAGAATATTATGAGTTTTAAGTGATTCCATCCCCCTATTCCATCGTGGTTTTATTTATTATATATAGTGTTTTATCAACGTGTTGCACAACCTGTGATCAACTGGTTATGATTGAGTTACTTACAAGTATCATAATGTTGAGGCTCTGACCTTGCAGGCTTACCGTACTTATAAATATATATTCACTCTTTGGTTTTAGCTTTACATTGTCCAAGTCCGACTTTGCACCTTTAAATCGGGAGGGGTCAGAGGTTACCTGAAGTCTCACAGCGGCTGCCCTATCAGCTGGCTGACTTTTCCGTTTCCGAGTGTGCATGAAACCATCAGTGAAGCTGTTCTGTGCTTTATAACTGACAGTGATGCTCTGTTACTAGACCCTATTATGTATTTACAGTATATTGTCTGTGTTTTTCTCCTAGTGAACTTCACTTGGCTACCACATGGCCCTGTCTGACCGAAGGCATTATAGTGGATAATGATGTGTATTCGTGAGTACTACTATTTTAATATTAAGTGTGCCCGTGTTATACAAGATCCTCTTTATTGTTGTCTCTTTTTCATTAAAATAAGGGTTGGAGGACAAAGTTCATCACCACTTTTAGGGCACTTTCACACTCGGGCGCTGGTGGTCGCGTTAGCGGTAAAGCGCCACTAATTTTAGCTGCGCTTTACTGTCGTTTTAGCGGCGCTTTTTGGCCGCTAACGTGACGCTTTGATTTCAATGGTAGGAGCGGTTTAGCAGCGCTCCTGCACCGTCTGAAAGATGCTTGCAGGACTTTTTTTTCTTGTCCTGCAAGTGCACCGCCCCAGTGAGAAAGCATTTAGGCTTTCACACTGGGGCTGCAGAAGAGGAAGTTTACAGGCCCTTTTCAGGAACTTTTTCTTGGCGCAAAAGCACCTGTAAAATGCCTCCGTAAGAAAGTAGCCTAACTGTAGAGATCCCTTAGAGAAGAACAGCCAAAGCTTGTTTGACTGTAATTCTCCTGTGGATCCCAGGAGTGCAGTTAATTTTTACGCTCCTGTGACCCATTTTCAGCTGACAGCAGGCTGAAGCCCGCTTTCGGCTGTCATCACAGAGCCGGTCCAGACTTGGGCAAGATCGCAACAATAAAGTTGGAATCCACCCACATGCCTGGATTGGCACCCATATCAGCCTTTCAGCCAAATGCTGAGAGCCTGAGCCGGCTGTTCTCGCTCCCTCCACAGCTCAGCGCTCCAATGAGCGAGCGGGGACGGGGGCAGAGTACACAACAGTGACTGACTATCGCCAGCTCTCTGCTTGGGGAACTCTGAGACAGTGTTGATTGCTTGGTTCTCGGTGTTGGAGCCAGCAAGGAACAGAAACTGCATCCACCTCTGTAATTATGATTCTAAAATAAAATAAAAAGTCCATACTTCTCTTTCAAGCTCTGTTGAGCCAGTAGCGGGGGCTTGATACAAAGAATTTACTTTCAGTCTCACTACAAATGAATCAACACACAATAGGGTTGATTTACTAAAACTTAAGAGTGCAAAATCTGCTGCAGCTCTGCATAGAAAGCAATCGGCTTCTAGGTTGTTGTTTTTTTTAAGCGTAATTGAACAAGCTTAAAGCGGTTGTAAACCCGCATATACATTTTTTTTTTTTTTTACTCCTGCAAGAGAAAAGCCATAATGAGCTAATATGCACCGCACACTAGCTCATTATGAAATACTGACCTCGGAACGAGGTTAGAGGAACTTACCTGGTCCACGCCGAGCGAGATGTCCTCTTGCCTGGCGTGTCTTCCGGGTATCGCCGCTCCAGCGCTGTGATTGCGCATGGGGGTTTTCAATTCGCAAGGTCCGGCGGCTGCCGGTCCTTTAGCCGAGAATCCCCCCCTGCGCATGCCCGGCGCATTGCGAGGGGAATATCTCCTAAACTGTACAGGTTTAGGAGATATTCTCCTTACCTACAGGTAAGCCTTATTATAGGCTTACCTGTAGGTAAAAATAAAAAAAAAGGGTTTACAACCACTTTAAGTTAAAGGGGTGTTCCACCCAAATGTAATGTTTATTAAAAGTCAGCAGCTACAAAAAGTGTAGCTGCTGGCTTTTAATAAACATTCACTTACCTTCTCCACGTTCCAGCGACGCGCCGACCGGGGCTCCGCTCCTCTCCCCCCCTCCCCGGCCGGCGTCTTCATTCTAGCTGTGGGCACCCAGCCGTGACAGTCTTCGGCTTCACGGCTGGGCACCCACTGCGCATGCGCGAGCCGCACTGTGCATCCGCTGATTGGACAGGCGATCGCCTAGGACCTGTCAGTGTCCTAGGCCATCGCCTACAGGGAGGGGCTGCAATAAGTCGATTAAGCCTAATCGCCTTACCAGCCCCTCGGCAGAAGCAGGAAGTGGGACAGGAAGTCCCACTCCTCCTGAAAGCTACCACTCCCCCCCAAAAAAAATTACATGCCAAATGTGGCATGTAAGGGGGTGTGGAGTGGAATAAGTGGAAGTTCCATTTTTGGGTGTAACTCTGCTTTAAGACACTCGGCTACCATGCACAAGACTTTGTACTCTCCAGTTTTAGTAAATTGTCCCCAGTATGTTGTTATGTTCATAGAAGGCTTACCGCCTTTGTGCCCCTATTATGTACACAGAAAGTTCAGCTGAGATTTCCTAGCAGTAAACAAGGAAAATTCATCCTATAGTGACCTATAAGTCCCCTTTCACACTGAGGCGTATTTAAGTCGCTATAGCGCTAAAAATAGCGTATAAATAATGCCTTAAATAATCCTGCCCCAGCATTTTCAATGTGAAAGCTTAAGGCGATGCGCTGGCGGGAGGAAAAAAAATCTCCTGCAAGCATCATTTCCTGCAGAATTCGATCGGTAGGTCAACTTCAATACAACCTCCCTGCTTATACAGTACAGACCAAAAGTTTGGACACACCTTCTCATTCAAAGAGTTTTCTTTATTTTCATGACTATGAAAATTGTAGAGTCACATTGGAGGCATCAAAACTATGAATTAACACATGTGGAATTATATACATAACAAAAAAGTGTGAAACAATTGAAAATATGTCATATTTTAGGTTCTTCAAAGTAGCCACCTTTTGCAGCAGACACATCTCTAGAACAACTGTTAAGAGAAGACGGTGTGAATCTGGCCTTCATGGTAGAATATCTGCTAGGAAACCACTGCTAAAGAAAGGCAACATGCAGAAGAGACTTGTTTTGGCTAAAGATCACAAGGAATGGACATTAGACCAGTGGAAATCTGTGCTTTGGTCTGATGAGTCCAAACTTGAGATCTTTGGTTCCAACCACCGTGTCTTTGTGCGACGCAGAAAAGCTGAACGGATGGACTCTACATGCCTGGTTCCCACCGTGAAGCATGGAGGAGGTGTGATGGTGTGGGGGGGCTTTGCTGGTGACACTGTTGGGGATTTATTCAAAATTGAAGGCATTCTGAACCAGCATGGCTACCACAGCATCTTGCAGCGGCATGCTATTCCATCCGGTTTGCGTTTAGTTGGACCATCATTTATTTTTCAACAGGACAATGACCCCAAACACACCTCCAGGCTGTGTAAGGGCTATTTGACCAAGAAGGAGAGTGATGGGGTGCTGCGCCAGATGACCTGGCCTCCACAGTCACCGGACCTGAAACCAATCGAGGTGGTTTGGGGTGAGCTGGACCGCAGAGTGAAGGCAAAAGGGCCAACAAGTGCTAAGCATCTCTGGGAACTCCTTCAAGACTGTTGGAAGACCATTTCAGGTGACTACCTCTTAAAGCTCATCAAGAGAATGCCAAGAGTGTGCAAAGCAGTAATCAAAGCAAAAGAACCTAGAATATGACATATATTTTCAGTTGTTTCACATTTTTTGTTATGTATATAATTCCACATGTGTTAATTCATAGTTTTGATGCCTTCAGTGTGAATCTACAATTTTCATGGTCATGAAAATAAAGAAAACTCTTTGAATGAGAAGGTGTGTCCAAACTTTTGGTCTTTACTGTACGTGGATAGAAATTTGCCCCCTGCTGAACTAACCAAATTCTCATCCATCTATGGCCGCCTTTAGTCTTTTGTTTCTGTACTGTTGTCCATTGTTATCTTCCCAAACACTTCTTTTCCATTACACTGCACTGAATCCGTTTTTATGTTTTCTTTCCTGAATAGGGACTTGGATCCTCTTCAAGCTCCACAGTGGTCTGTCCGAGTCAGAAAAGCAGATAACCCTCAGTGCATGCTGGGTAAGCAGCCATCAACTAAACCTTATGACATGCTGTGCTGTTTGCAGGATGACAGTGAAAGGAAAAATTGAGGAAAGGGTTGTCTATAGCAACCAGTTACAAATTGGTTGTAATTTTTTTTTTTTTTTTTTTTTACTGCAGGTTATGTAATTAACTGGTTGGTATGAACACATTTTTTTTTCTTTTGTGTTCTGCCTCTATATCTTTATAGGAGTGTACACATTTAAAGTGTATGTCTGGAAAAAATAAACCTTTACGCTACATCTTGCAATACAAGCACATTTCTCCATGTTTTGTCTCTTTAGGGTTCATTTACACTTGCTTCGGACAGGCTTTGTTAAAGCTTTCTGAACGCCAGTCAAAGCTTCTGTCACTAAATAAAATGGTTCGCTTAGAGTCCTGTTTATACCTTCTTGCTTTGCTTCAAAAATTATACCCCATGTAGCTTCAGTGGTGCTTCAAAGCGCCTTGAAAGCCTCCATAGAAGTCTATGGCAAAGCTCGCTTGAAGCCCCATTGAAGCTCCACCAAAGCCTCATTAAAGCACCAAGCAAAAGGAAGTTGTAAACAGGACTGTAAGCTAACCATTTTATTTAGTGACAGGAACTTTGGCGTTTAGAGAGCTTTAACAAAGCGTGTTCAAAGCCATGTTTTTAAACAAGTGTAAACTAGCCCTTAAAGTGGTTGTAAACCCTGACATATTCCCAATGATATGACTGCCATCAGGTGATACACAGAGGTGAGCACAAATCCTCCTACATAAGTTGTACCTGTATATCAAAGTCCAGAATTTATAACACTTGTCTGAGCTGTCAGAAAGCAGAGGGTAGAGAGCTAAAATGATACATTCAGCAGAGCTCAGTAAGGAGAACTCTGAGAGCTGATTGGAGGAAAGGGAACCCCCCCACCCTCTCTTCACACAAGGAAAGAGCTGAGGCTGTCAATCAGCTGGAGCTCCCACCCCTGTCACCATTTTTCTTTAAGAACACTTGTCAGGAGTGATTCATGCTGATAGCAGAGGAACGAGGCAGCAGAGAGAAGTGACACTTGGTGCTCCTAATTGAGACAAGTACACACTATAGAGGGATATTTTTTGTTCATATTTCATGACTGAGGTTTACATCCACTTTAAAAATGCTGCAAATAGGGACAATTAGATGGGTTGTAAAGGTACAATTTTTTTTCCTAAATAGCTTCCTTTACCTTAGTGCAGTCCTCCTTCACTTACCTCATCCTTCAATTTTGCTTTTAAATGTCCTTATTTCTTCTGAGAAATCCTCACTTCCTGTTCTTCTGTCTGTAACTCCACACAGTAATGCGAGGCTTTCTCCCTGGTGTGGAGTGTCGTGCTCGACCCCTCGCTTGGACTACAGGAGAGTCAGGATGCTCTCTACATTGCAGATAGAGAAAGGAGCTGTGTGTTAGTGGGCGTCCCGACTCTCCTGTAGTCCAAGGGAGGGGGCGAGCATGACACTCCACACCAGGGAGAAAGCCTTGCATTACTGTGTGGAGTTACAGACAGAAGAACAGGAAGTGAGGATTTCTCAGAAGAAATGAGGACATTTAAAAGCAAAATGGAAGGATGAGGATGGAGGCATGGAGGCAACTGGAGGCAACTTCAGCAACTTACAACGTGACTTAAAGTTGCCTTCAGGACAGGCGACTTTGGCTGTTGCCAATCACAGAATAGTCAGCTCTTTGTGAGGGGGGGAGGGGGTTTGCCTGGATAAACTATTTTCTTTTTCCTGTAAAGTCGCCTCCGATATAGGTGGAAATCCGAATTGGAGGCGACTTCCATTGAAATCTATGGGTACAAGTTGCCTAGAAGCCGCCTTGAAGTAGTACAGGAACCTTTTCTGAAGTCGGAGCGACTTCAGTAGTGTACATTAAGGCCGCGTACATGTTCGATCGTGTGTACGGCCTAGCGGACAGGTTTTCAGCGGACAAAAGTTTCTAAATATGCTTAGAAACTTGTCCGCTGGAAACCTGTCCGTCGGACATGTTCGATGGTTAGTACGCCCAACCATCGGACTGAAATCCCGCGCATGCGTCGAATTGATTCGACGCATGCGTGGAAGCATTGAACTTCCGTGTTTCAGCAAGTCAGTATCTTCTACGTCACCACGTTCTGGTCCGCGGGGATTTTGGTCTGATGGTGTGTACACACATCAGACCAAAAGATCCCATCAGACATGTCTGCTGGAAACGGTCCGTCGGACATGTTTCCGCGGACATGTCTCCTCGTGTGTACGCGGCCTTAGACGGCTCTCATTTACTTCTATGGCATTTCTTATGTCAAGCAACTTGGGGCAACTTGAGGACTTACAAGTGGGTTCCCAAGTTGCTGTTACTGCAGCCCCTTTGTTGTTAAATGTGTTGGCAAAATAAGAAAACAATGACCTGTATTTTAAAGGATCACTAAAGGAAAAAATTATATTTGCTAAAATGCCCTGCGGTATCCTATAAAGTCATAATAGTTTAGTGATTTTTTTTTAAATAGTTAAAAGGTCAAAATTACTTTGTATCTCTTACCTGCATCTATCTAGTTTCGTTTCTGCCTTTTACTTCCTGATTCTCGCCGCTCGTTCATGAGAGTGACGTCGCCGTCATGCTGGGAACTACGTTTCCCAGTATCCTTTGCGCATCGCGCATGCGCAGTTAAAAAAAAAAACGGGACGCGTGCTCTGTAGAAAGATTTGAATAGCCCGCCCACTATACCTCCCACTATACCGCCCAACGATGAATATTCAAGTTATTCAACCCACCCACCCACACAGCCAGCCAGACACAGCGATACCCTAATGACAGGAAGAAACAAAAGTTATTCAAAGGGAGGAGGTACTATGGTCTTAGCCACACAATGCTCACACCCCCTTGAAGTCTCTGCTGCACGTTCACACGCAGTGCTGTAGTTCAGAGAACGGGGACGAGCACGTCTTGGACCACAGTGAGAAGCTAGCCTGAGATTTTCACTAAGGAGCCAGACGAGCAGGAAGTGTGGAGGTCAGCAAAGGATTACAGCTACTTCAAAGCAAAAACGGACAATGAGGACATGAAAGCAGGACTGCTATAAGGTAAAGCAAGCTATTTAGCAAAAAATATTTTTTCCTTTAGTAAACTTTTAATATGCCATAATATTGAGGTTGTTGTTGCTTTGTCTGACCAAACTGGACAATAGTTCTTGTGTGCGGGTGCCAGCAGATTACTGTAAATCAGGGATGCCCAACCTTTTGAAGTGCGAGGGCCACTTAAGCGGCTTGTTAACTGGTCGCGGGCCACAATCAGTGGGGTGGTCGGATGGCAGGTCCATGTCCGCTCTGCATATGCAGAGCGGACATGGACACAGCCAGATCAGATTGGAGGTAGGACACAAGTCGGTTTACATCTGCAACTCCTTAGAGGTGAATGAAGGGTCCAATTGGGTCGGGCTGCTTTCACACTGATGCGCTGAGATTTACCCATACAGCGGGTGCAACGCAGTGTACCTTTGGCTTTTCTGCACTTTGCAATAGACTTCTATTATATTCTGCAGGTTTGTTGCACTTTCAGAAAGCTCACTAAACTTGCAGATAATAACAGAAGTGTATGGCTCAGTGCAGGTAACCCACAGGAGCACTCATATGCCCATACATACTGGAATTTTAGTAATAAACTGACCTTTAATAACAGTATTCTATTCAATCCCAGAGCAGGAGGTCACGGGCCACATTAGAGGGCTCCGTGGGCCACATGTGGCCCCCGGGCCACTGGTTGGGCACCCATGCTGTAAATGATGTACGGCGGACAAATATTATCTAGCCAGCCGGGCAAAATGTTTTTGGGCAATCACAGTCCTATGCCCTGGATCCGGCAGTGGCTGCTTCTGTTTGTGGAATGCATTCTCCACTGATTTGTTTAAGAAAAGAAAAAAAAAATTATCTGACAATCTAGCTGTCAGATCGCATCCATTTGTCCAACTGTCCTGTAATGTTTTTAGGATTGGTTTTCATCGACATTTCTTGACTTACATTTTTTTTATTTTTCAGGTGATTTTGTTACAGAGTTTTTTAAACTTTGCCGCCGTAAAGAGTCCACTGATGAACTCCTGGGGAAATCTGCTTTTGAGGAGAATGGAAAAGGTAGTTATTGAAGGTTTTTTTGTGGTGTTTGCATTGTTATTATTATTCAAATCCACACTCTAGCTCAACTATGAGTAGTTATAGGATTTTAACAGCCTAGTTTGAAGGTACATTTTGGGGTATACGCTTCAAGAGACCATGTCACATAAGCAGCTGCAGGGCGGGTGATAGGAGGGAGCCCAGTCAGCAGGGGGATCGGTGCGGCGAGACAGAAGCACAATTACAGAACGTCCACTGTGTCTGTGTCTTTTCCTCTAGCAGCTGAAAGCCGATTTCTCCCACTCTCCCTCCCAGTGGCTTTTAGCTGCTGGAGGGAGAAACGCAGACACAGTGCATCAGTTTGTAATTGTCCTCCCGTCCCACCGCACCGATCCCCCTCCCTGTGCTGCCCACATCTGATTCCCCTTTGTGTGCCTGTGACCCCCCAACCACCCGCAGCAATGGCGAGTGGGGGGAGGTGTGCTGGTGAATGTCATTTACTAGCCTCTTATTCTTATTCTGAATTGGACACGGTGAGCAATTGGTACCGATCGCTTTTGTGTCCATTAATAACTGAGTATTTAAAATGATGTATGCTATGCTTCAGTTTATGAATGAACAGGATCCTCCTGTCTCCTGTTTATTCATCTTCAGTGTAGCTGAGGCTAGAGAGAAAGGAACTAAAAGAATGTTTCCTCCATTCCTTTCTCCATCTCAAAGGTGAGATGTCAGGGGTCTGTTTAGACCCCTGATATTTCATCCAAGCCCCTCCACCCTCCAACAGCGTTTTTAAAAAAAAATTGTAAATTTTTTTTTTTTTAAATGTAAAAAATAATTTTTAAAATTGGAGAAAAACACATTTGTACAAACTGGAAAAATGATTCCTGTAGAGGATCACATAGTCGAGCCTTCCTGGAAGTGTTAGTTTTCCAGTAGACTTCAAGAGATTATTTCTCAGCAACAGAGCTGCATTCAGTGGTGCAGGCAGCATATGGGGTAAGTATTACATTTCTTCTATACAGATATGTGCTTTGCTCATGCTGTTTAGTTATGGGGCAGTAATTAGTGAATATTGCTGCCTAGATAGGTACCACATTCTATATATAATATGGCAAGAAACACCCCCAAATATGGGGAAAAGAAGGACTTTACTGGTACCAAGGGAAGACGCCACTTTAAAACAAATATACCTTTATTTACACAATTTAAAAAAAAAAGTGGTTTGTGATGTCATCAACTCAAAATTAGCAGGGAGCAATCAACCGGCTCAACGAAGGATGTCGACTAAGTGAACACCTATGATAACAGGGCCACTCCTCCTAACCTCTCATAACAGGACTATTGCGTTGCCACCTCATCTCTGCCTCCTTGGGCAAGCAGGAAGAGGAGAGACCCCCCCCCCCCTCCTTCACACACCCAGCTGGAAATTTATGGCAACGGCCCTAATGTCAGTGAGAAAGAGGGACTATGAAACACCCCCTGGCGTTATCAGCACACATGCAGCAACTCAAAAGCAAATCAAAGAGCAAATCATAGCTTCCTTAAAGAATATGATTGGTCCTGAAGAAGCAACTTTGTGAAACGTGTTGACCCATCTATATGCATGTTATGAAGATTTATACATACAACCTACATTGTTTTGTTTCATGGAAGATGTAATTGTACAATGGGGTAATATGCTATCCTCCAATTTTATCGATGGAAGATACCATTTCATGGGCACAATTTAAACCTATACAAACAGTGGGGGAGACCGTAGTTCTCACATTGTGCCTCGCTGTTGAGGGGCGGCTTTACAGTGTGCTGATGGTCCGGTTTTGTCTTTGTTGCAGGGCGGGTTTGGTGTGTTGAGCGGCCGGTTTTGCCTGTGTGAAATGGCGGGTTGCAACACCCTCCAGCAGCAGCGATGCACGATCTGAGAACTATGGTGTCCCCCCGCTGTTTGTTTAGGTTTAAATCGTGCCTTTGAAATGGTATCTCCCTTTGAGAGATCCCTCCTACGATGTGCGCATGCGCCATGGTTACGTCAGCCCAGCTAATCGGCAAATCAGCTGTTGTGCTATGATGTACGGCGCATGCGCTATTCGTCCCGGGCACTATTCCATGGGGGGCACTTCTCGATACAACACCAGCGAACCCCGGCATTTGGCCCGTGTCCCTTAAGAGGACAGAAACCTTTTATGTGATTCTTTGACCACACAACTGCTTTCTTATATTTTTAAAAAATTCAGCGAGAACAAAAGACCTTGCAGAGGTCACGTCATCTCATAAAGCCAAGATTCTGAGTCAGCCCGGATTCACACTCTTGCGATGTGGGAATTGGTGCGATTCCAGTTCCTGCATCACTTCTCCTTTGCAGGCAGTTCACACTGCACTCTGCAAACTGCTGCGGGTGTCAATACAAAGTTAATGACACCCCCAGATTGGTTTACAGATCACCCTGTGAACTGCGAATTTGGACAAGAATCGGATTGCATGGGTGTGAACACCCATGCGATCATAGGTGTGCGCAGCCTTTGGCATTAGGATGTGCACCCCAAAGCTCAAACACACTCTACCGATCACTCACGATGTTCATTCAGAAAGGAAAGGGGCTGGTAAATGGCATATTTACTGGCCCCTTCCCCCACTCATCCTAAAACATCCACAGCAACAACCGGTGGGAGAGGAGGGAAGCTGGCAATGTTGTGGGGGGAAGGAGGGGGATCCAGGTCAGTAGGGGGAATCTGTTCTGCACAGGGTGATTAGGGTATGCCTGGGCACATCTGGCACACCCTGTGCGCACGCCTATGCATGCGATCTGATTCCAGTGCGGGGGAAAAAGTCCCTGAACTTTTTTTGTGCAAATCCATGGCGAGTTCAGCCATACAAACTGTATGGCTGAACTCGCATTGTACAGACATCGCATGTGATCGGCACAGCAATGCAGGTGCGAATAACATGTGATGTCTGTGTTCGCATATGTGTGACCCCAGGCTCAGTCTCGGTACATAATGATGCGGTGCGAATCTGATGCGATTTCACAGTGCGATTTTTGTTGTCACATGTGAGATTCTAATGCCAGCGGATGAGATTTGCACCGAACCTGCACTAAACTTGCACAAGACACCTTTTTTAACTAGATCAGAATCGCACCGCATTGATGTGAATGTCCTTCATTGAAAACAACGTGTTTTCAGATGGCATGCAAATCCCTGCCTTTAGATCGGATCTAATCCGCGTCAGTGTGAACCCGGGACTCAAAGTTCAGACAATTCAAGTGCACTTAATGAGTATGATTTCCGTGTTCTCCCCATGATCTCTGGTGCAGTTCTGTCTGATTTCGAGAGCAGGAAAAAAAGGAATTTTGATTTTATTAGCACATTGTACAGATTTGCAGCGAGGCAGAATGAGCCAGTTGCTAAGCAGCACCTCGCAGATCTCTCTAAATTAATACTTCTATGCAGTCGGCTTTCTCTTACAAATGTCCTTCTTTTCTTTTTCTTTTTTTTTTACAGACTCGGCTGATATCAGCCAGGCTCTATCCAAGCTCACCGAACCAGCGCCAGTCCCCATACACAAACTCTCTGTCACCGGCATGGTCAGCAGTGCCAGGAAGAAGATCCGTAAACATCGCGGCGCTGACGAATCCCCGTTAAGCAGCGATGTCCTGAATGCTGTTTTATCTGTAGGTTTTTTATTTTAACGTTTTATTTTTTTTCACCTGTTGTATATTCTCAACATGACCCTAATTTAACGAATTCATCTTAGCAGCTAATACAAGTGTTAATTAGGAGATGCTGCAGTGTTGGTTGAGTGTGAATTAATCATATCTGTTGTTTACCTTGTTAACTGTTCGGCCTCCTGAATATATTGGGTATGTTATGGCGTTAGAAACATTTCTCTCTGCTCCTGAAACCTGCCAGCTGCATAATAGGGCTATTTTTACCTGTGCATATCTACCGTGCTAATCAGCTGGGTAATGGTGTCAGAAAACAGGAAATTGAATACATACTGTGTGTATGAAAATATGTGTATATGTGTGTGTGTGTGTGTGTGTGTGTGTGTATATATATATATATATATATATATATATATATATATATATATACACATACATACATACATACATACATACATACATACATACACTGCTGTCAAAAGTATTGGAACGCTTGCCTTTATACACACACACACACACATGAACTTTTAAAGAGGAAGTAAACCCTCAGAAAAAAAAAAGAAATATACCCTGCAAGACAAAGGCATAATGAATTATGAATTACTTACCTGTGATCGAAGCCCCCGCATCGGTCCTCGTTCCCCTCTTCCGTCGCCCCCATCTCTCCCGGAGTGACTTCCAGGTATCGCTGCTCCAGCGCTGTGACTGGCTGGAGCCGCGATGACGTCACAGCAAGATTGCCGTTTTATAAACGACATGCTCAGTGCGCCTGCGCCGCTGTCTACTGCGCATGTGCGTAGACATCGGTGCCTCACTTTTTTTCAAATATCTCCTAAACTGTAGGTTTAGGAGATATTTCTCGCACCTACAGGTAGGTAGGCTTACCTGTAGGTAAAAGTGGTCTGTAAGGGTTTACAAACCACTTTAATGGCATCCCAGTCTTAGTCTGTAGGGTTCAATACTGAGTTGGCCCACCCTTTGCAGCTATAATAGCTTCAACTCTTTTGGGAAGGCGGTCCACAAGGTTTAGGAGTGTCTATGGCAGTGTTTCTCATTTCCAGTCCTCACGCCCCCCCCAACAGGTCATGTTTTCAGGATTTCCCTCAGATGAAAAGGCTGTGGGAATTACTAAGGCAGTGAAACTGATCAAATCACCTGTGCAAAATAATGGAAATCCTGAAAACCTGACCAGTTGGGGGGGCGTGAGGACTGGAATTGAGAAACACTGGTCTATGGGAATGTTTGATCATTCTTCACGAAGCACATTTGTGAGGTCAGGCATTGATGTTGGACGAGAAGGGCTGGCTCGCATTCTCCACTCTAATTCATCCCAAAGGTGTTCTATGGGGTTGAAAAATCCTGATGACGCGAGGATCGCGAAATGCAAAGAAAATTGACACAGCATGTCTGACATTGGAGCTGTATGTTTTCCAATTTAAACAGCTGAGACGCATGCCGTGGATTGTATCGCTCTCAGTGACAGGCCCGACCGCTGCCTCTCCTCAATCTGCGTGTATACCTGCCCGTTTACACCAAGTTTTTACCCTGTAAGTGTAAGTAATCTTAAAAAAAAGAAGGTATCACACCATTTCCGTTTTTGTGGCTTATTGTGGAGGAGCCTTTTGAACTTTCCAGATGAGAGAACCTGTATTTGGAATATACAGACATCAATGGAGAGCAGTTTGTGTTGATTTATCTTGGGGATTGATCCTGTTCAGAGAGAGGATCCTGTTAAAGAACCCTGTACATGCCTGATGGTCTTTTATGGCCGTATACATTCGGTGAGCGCATTTGATTGTCACATCGGGTGAAGCACTTTATGTATGCATGGTGGTTGGAGAACACAGATTTGGATTATAGCACCTTATACTGCGAATCTCATATCTGCTTTTATTTGAACTTTAATTAATATTTAACCACTTAATGACCGCCTCCTGCACATATACGTCGGCAGAATGGCACGACTGGGCACAAGCACGTACAGGTACGTCCTCTTTAGGTGCCCAGCCGTGGGTCGCGGGCACGCTCCCGCAACCCGGTCCGAAGCTCCGTGACCACGGGACCCACGGAAACGATCGCCCCCGTTCCTCTGGGGCTGAAGAACGGGGAGAGCTGTGTGTAAACACGGCTTCCCCGTTCTTCACTGTGGCGCTGTCATTGATCATGTGTTCCCTGATATAGGGAACCACAATCAATGACGTCACACCTACAGCCACACCCCCCTACAGTTAGAAACACATATGAGGTCACACATAACCCCCTACAGCGCCCCTAGTGGTTAACTCCTAGACTGCAATTGTCATTTTCACAGTAAACAATGAATTTTATATAGTATTTCTTTGCTGTGAAAATGACTATGGTCCCAAAAATGTATCAAAATTGTCCGATGGGTCCGCCATAATGTCGCAGTCACAAAAAAATCGCTGATCGCCGCCATTAGTAGTAAAAAAAAAAAAATATTAATAAAAATGGCATAAAACTATCCCCTATTTTGTAAACGCTATAAATTTTGCGCAAACCAATCGATAAACGCTTAGTGCAAATTTTTTTTTACTTTTTTGGGGGATATTTATTATAGCAAAAAGTAAAAAATATATATTTTTTCCAAATTGTTGCTCTATTTTTGTTTATAGCGCAAAAAATAAAAACCGCAGAGGTGATCAAATACCACCAAAAGAAAGCTCCATTTGTGGGAAAAAAAGGACGCCAATTTTGTTTGGGAGCCACGTTGCACGACCGCGCAATTGTCAGTTAAAGCAACACAGTGCCACGTCCTTTACCTGCATAAAGGTCTGGATCTTAAGTGGTTAAAGAACCCTGTACATGCCTGATGGTCATTTATGGCCGTAGACATTCGGTGAGCGCATTAAATTGTCACATCGGGTGAAGCACTTTAAGTTGCACTTTTAAAAGCACGGTGGTTGGAGAACATAGATTTGGATTACAGCACCTTATCCACTTGCTTACTGGGCACATAAACCCCCTTCGTGCCCAGGCGAAATTTCAGCTTCCGGCACTGCGTAGCTTTAACTGACATTTGCGCGGTCGTGCGACGTGGCTCCCAAACAAAATTGGCGTACTTTTTTCCCCTCAAATAGAGCTTTCTTTGGGTGGTATTTGATCACCCCTGCGGTTTTTATTTTTTGCGTTATAAACAAAAAAAGAGCGACAATTTAAAAATATATATATATTTTTTACTTGTTGCTATAATAAATATCCCAATTTTAATTTTTAATTTTTTTTAAGGCCGATACGTATTCTTCTACGTATTTTTGTAAAAAAAAATAAAAAATCACAATAAGTGACTGCTTTGCGCAAAAGTTATAGCGCCTACAAAATAGGGACAGAATTATGATTTTTTTTTACTATTTTTTTTTTTACTAGTAATGGCGGCGATCTGCGATTTTTATTGGGACTGCGACATTACGGCGGACACATCGGACACTTTTGACACATTTTTGGCGCCATTCACATTTATACAGCGACCAGTGCTATAAATATGCACTAATTACTGTATAAATGTGACTGGCATTGAAGGGGTTAACACTAGAGGGTGAGGAAGGGGTTAAATGTATTGCCTGGGTGTGTTCTAACTGTGTGGGGGGAGGGGGTGACTGGGGGAGGTGACCAATGCTGTGTCTCTATGTACAAGAGACACAGATCGGTCTCCTCTTTCCCTGACAGGACGTGGAGCTCTGTGTTTACACACAGAGCTCCACGTCCCTGCTCTGTCACCGCCGATCGCGTGTACCTGAGGGACACCGCCGCTGCCGGGTACACGCATCGAATCCTCGGTCATGCGACAGGACTGTTTTTCCCCACCGCGCGCCACCCAGTGGCGCGCGCGGGGAATTACAAATACATCACATCCAAAGACGTGACCCTGGCACCTCAGGTCCGCGCTGTTGACGTATTTTGTCAATAGCGCGGACCTCTAGTGGTTATACTGCGAATTTCATATCTGCATTCATTTGAACTTTAATATTAATTTAATATAAATGCTTAATTACGGACATTGATTTTACACTTGTCCCATTTTTCATTGCTTTCACTGTATATTAGTTTTCCCTAATTTTTGGAGCTGCACTTGTTGTAAATGGCATTTAGGTTATTGGCGCCGCATCCAATGTTTCTATTATTCGCAGATATATAAAAATATATAATGCAGTAGGATCATTGGATGAGTACAGAGACGGCATCTTTCAGTGTGTCGGGTTCCTGGACTGTGTATTAGTTTCTCATCCACTGCAAGGCAAGTAGGTAAAAGTGTTAATTGGTAATAATTAGTAATTTCAAGAGCCACTCACATTACACATACAATTTGTTGATTAGGCTTCATCCAAAGGACACATCGTTACATTTCTTATCATGTGGCACAATAGTGCCTAGAAATCTGGACGGTGTTTAAGCTGAGAACTTGTGCATGGGGAAGGCTAATTAGAAAGCAAACCCCCAGAGGCAATGTATCTTGGCCGCACTCCTATGCATGTCAGCCTGTTTTAGGGAGGCAGCAGGTTGACATAGAGAAATGGCACCATGTGATCGTTAGGGATGCCAGCATAGTAGAATCCTCTCCCAATGATCTTCTGTTTCATTATTAAATCATCTTTCTATACTCTGAGAAAATGTTAAACATCAGGTGCATGGAGCACAGGGAAGATATTGCGTGCAACAAACTGAACAGATTTTGCAACCCTCACCAGACGTTGAGCTACTCGGGGAGGATGATTTACTAAAGGAAAATAAACAGTGCACTGCAAGTGCATTTGCTCTAGATCTGAGGGGAAGCTCTGCTGGTTTCTATTATCCAATCGTGTACAAACAAACATGCTGTTTTTTATTCTTTGCAAAGTGAAGCTTTACCTTATTTACTAAGCTCTGTAGCAACAGTTTACAGTATTTTCCCTTAGTAAATCATCATTACAGTTTAAACAGTGCAGCGCAAAAAACATAAAATCAAATAACTAGAAAAAACGGTGTGTAAAGGGAGAAGTCTATGGGCCAGATTCAGAAACAAGATACGTCGGCGTATCTCGAGATACGCCGCGTAACTTCTAAGATGCGGCGGCGTACCTTTTTTCTGTATGCAGAAAACAAGATACGCAGGAATTTAGCTAAGATACGAGCGGCGTAAGTCTCTTACGCCGTCGTATCTTAGTTGCATACTTACGCTGGCCGCTAGGTGGCGCTTCCGTCGATTTACGGGTCGAATATGTAAATAAGGTAGATACGCCGATTCACGAACGTAGTTGCGCCCAGCATATCTATTTGCGTCGTTTGCGTAAGGCTTTTCCCTGCGTAAAGTTACCCCTGCTATATGAGGCGCAGGCAATGTTAAGTATGGACGTCGGGACAGCATCGAATTTTCCGTCGTTTACGTCGTCTGGGTAAATCGTTCAGGAATGGGGCTGGGCGTAAGTTACGTTCACGTCGTTATCAATGGGTATTTCCGACGTGATTTTCGAGGATGCGCACTGGCATACGTCCACGGACGACGCATGCGCCGTTAAAAAAAAAAAAAAAAAAAACTTCATCTACGTGGGGTCACGATGATTTTACATAAATCACGCCCCCGTCTTCCACATTTGAATTGCGCTGGCTTACGCCGACACATTTACGTAACTTACGGCGCAAGTTGTTTTTGAATAAGGAACCTGACGCTGTAAGTTACAGCGGCGTAGTGTATCTGAGATACGCTACGCCCGCCTAAAGATAGGCATTTGTATCTTAATCTGGCCCTATATGTGTATGTGAACTAGAGAAAATCCAATCGATTTCCAATCACGTAGTGCAGATATAAAACAGTGACCAAATAGATATCCTCCACAGTGCATAAGGATGGCCTCTCACCTTAAGGATTCGACCTTAAAAGGTCACTGAGCATATTGATCAGACAGAGGATCCTGATAGGATGTGTCAAGGGAATACTTGGCAGCTCCATAGGAATCGGCACATGACCAATATACAGCAGCAATGATCCAATGGAAGACAAAAAGAGAGAGATCTAATGCTCTCAGTAGCAACCATTTATTGTAAAACCACAATATAAAATACACTCACATGTAAGGGGAACTCAGGAACGAGTGCCAGCTGACAGGCTTGTAATGTAAACAGTATGGCAATGCAAGCTGCAGCAATCGCGGGTGACGTCATGCGTAGCTCCTCCACCCCTGACGCATTACGTCCTGTGGGCGGGACTTCTTCAGCGTGGGGCAGGTGGATACGCCGACGTCCTGCTATTGGTAATATAAATAGTAAGTACAATGCCATGGTAACTGCTGTATAAGCCAATCAGGTCACCGGAAGGACACAGCCACTCATGGCTCACGTCTCTTACAGAAACTGCATCTTTAACTAAGGCAGAGGCACCGATTGGTCAAATACCCACAACATACTGAAAAACTACTATCCAGGAGAGCAATTACTTGATGATTGACTTGACTTGACTTTATTAAAAACATCAAACTAAAATGTCTAGAGTTGGGCTTTAACAAAATAATACATTTTAAAATCTGACCTGGTTAAAGCCACATTAAAGCTGAGTTTCAGGCTTTTTTTATGTTTATTAAAAGTCAGCAGCTACAAAAAATGCAGCTGCTGACTTTTAATAAACAGACACTTGCTTGGTCCATCGTCCAGCTATGTGGCCAGCTGAAGCGTTGCTCCTCTCCCCCTCCTCTCCGCCGGTGCCTCCATTGCCACTCTGGGCACCCAGCCGTGACAGCTTTTGGCGATGCGCTCTCGGACTGGACAGGCGATCTTCTGGGACCTGTCATGTGTCCCAGGAGATCACCTAGAGGGAGGGGCCACCTAGGTGGAGAGGAGGAGTCGCCTAGGTGGCCCGTAGGCGGAAGGAGGAAGTGGGACAGGAAGTCCCACTCCTAACGAATCCCCCATCCCCCCTCCCCCCCAAAAAAAATGACATGCCAAATTTGGCATTTAAGGGGGCGAGGAGTACTTAAAGCGGAAATTCCCCTTTACCTAAAAGTGAAAATTCTGCTCTTCTCCTCCCCACTACTGTAACATTGTTAACAAAAGTTTGGCCCACCCACTTTCCCTCTGCAACCTCTCGAGTCATGACACTCATCCCAAGAGGCAGTGGGACCAGTTTTAAAGTGCAGTGCATTCTTGCACATGCGCAATGAGGAGCTGTGCTGTGGAGCCAAGATGGAGGTGGTGATACAAAGACCAGCAAAGGTCCGATCCAGGCTAAGACAATGATGGACCGGCGAGTGTCTATTTTCCAAAAGACTGCATCTACAGGATTTTGTAGCTGCTTAGTTTCTTTTTAAAAACAACCTTAGTTCCTTTTCAAGGTCCCAGACCTTTCATAGTCTCGCCTCAAATTTTCTGTTACAGTTGATGTGCAGGGTATCTAAATAGACACCAGAAGTAGCCCCAGTCCACTCAATAATCGGCACCAAGTACCAAACATTGTGACCTGGAAAGAATATGTGTGTGCCGCTCAGGCTCGGTAGAGAGGGGGGGTATGTGAAAGGTGCATCTGCACCTGTGTTAGAGTGCTGACAGGCAATGGAGCCTGTCCTGACTCCTGTAAGAATTCAAGAAAGAAAGCAGTATCCCCTGGAAGTCTCACATCTAAGGCCTCGTACACACAATTAAATGTGTCTGTTCAAATCGGTCGGACCGACCGATTTGAACAGATCTGTCTGCTGGGATTTTGGTTTGCTCGCGTGTACACACGAGCAAACCAAAATCTCCGCCAGCAGACAGCGCGCTGACGTGTCGGTGACGTGGCGGTGACGTTGACGCCGCCACGTCACCGCACCAGGAAGTAAAACACTTCCGCGCATGCGTCGAAACCATTCGGCGCATGTGCGAGAAGACATGTCTGCTGGTTAGCGTACTAACCAGCAGACATGTCGGGCGGACGGGTTCCCAGGCGACAGATTTCAAAGCATGCTTTGAAATCTGTCGGGTGGCCAAATCCGTCTGTTTGCCCGTACACACGATCGAATCTGTCTGCTGAAACGGTCTAGCAGATCGTTTCCAGCAGACAGATTTGATCGTGTGTACGAGGCCTAAGAGTCCTAGAGAGGTCAATAGAGTGGCAACTAGGGGTGCAACGGATCAAAAAACTCACGGTTCGGATCGTTCCTCGGATCAGAGTCATGGATCGGATCATTTTTCGGATCAGCAAAAAAAAAAATTGCCGCCTCACTGTGCCCCCAATTGCCGCCTCTGTGCCCGCAATTGCAGCCTCGCCAGGGCGGAGGAAGTGGGAGGGCGGCCAGCAGGGCCGGATTTCCTTTCCCTGCCACCCCAAGGCCAGGTTCCGCAATGCACCCCCTCTCCACCAACGGAACCACCCCACCCCCCCCCCCCCAATCAATGGAGAATAGCAATTGGATGGCAGGGGCAGCACAGTTAGTTCAAATATTTTTTTTTTATTTTATTTTTTTTTATTATTAGTTTATCACTTTTTTTTGTAGCTAGTCGTTTTTTTTTTTTTTTTTGTATAATTTTCTTATTTTTAATCTTATTTTTATTATTCTTTACTTTTTACTTATTTTATTAATTGAATTATTATTTCTTATTTTTTTTACACTTAACTTTATTTTGAACTCCTGTCACAGCTGAGATGGGAAGAGCACAGCTCACCCCTCTCACTGTGTGCATTGACGGCACTGACAGGAGACTCGGCAGCTGGGGGGAGGAGGGGGCCAGCCGAGAGAGGTATGTGGGGGGGGGGGGGGGGCAGGACGGACGGACGGCAGCACATTCTCTGCTAGAAAACAACTCACCGCCTGTATGTTAAAACGGTCTCCACGCTGCTCGCACACAGCATAGCCTCCTCCTAACCCCACGCTGTGATAAACCGAATACATCCGCGCATTGGACCCGCATTCTGTCTATCACAGCGTGGTTAGGAGTAGGCGTGGCTGTGTGTAAACAGAAAGGAGACAATTTAAATGCGTGTTTTACCGCTCTACTCTGCAGTCCCGTGGCACGCCGCGAATCACGTGTGTGCCGATCTGAAGTCATTGATTCGTGCGGATCACGGATCGATGACGATCCGTTGCACCACTAGTGGCAACCTCAGCCTGAACTCCAACAGGCCCAGCCCCAACGTGTTTCACTCCATCACCCCCGGAGCTTAGTCGAGTAACAAACATTGTTAGACATACCTCCCTCTCTTCCTCTGCAATACAGGTCTGTGTGAAGAAATTTGTGTTGAGGAGTGTGGCTGTTAATAATTTATGCCAGCACAGAGCACTGGAGTGTGAGAGCAAGCAGCATTTTCACTGAGAGAAAATGGTATCTGAAAAAAACTTCAAACAGAAATCAGTCACAAATCATAATTTCAATCACACATGAACATGCAGATTACCTGGAAGAGTGGGAACCGGTGCTCAGGCCCAAGTGCCTTTGGAATGTAGCAATTATCCTCTTATATAATGAATCTGGAAACGTTCATTGCATCAATCCTTTATTGTCTACATAGAAGGTTTAGCAGTAACACGCTAAACATTTTGGCCAAAGCGTTAATCATTCAATGAGTAAGTCTGCGGCAGAAACTTGTAAGTGCGTAACTGCTGTATCCTGCCATGCTGCCAAAAAAGAATTGATGCAATTAATTTTACCGTGTTACCGGCTTCATTATATTAGAGAAAACATAATCTGTTGGGTACAGGTCACTAACAAGATAAGAAGGTGGGAGAGTCGAGTGGGGCTTCATTTTGGGATTTTGAAAACTTTGGGGTTTGTCCTCTGAAATTTCTAGGGGTCTAAGGAGGAGTTCATGTCAAAGGTCCCCCTGTTCCTATTCACTTCCCATTCCTGGAAACTAACACAGGAAAACCTTGGTTTGAGAATAACTTGGTTTAGGAGCGTTTTACAAGACAAGCAACGTTTTTTAATAACTTTTGACTCGATATACAAGCAATGTCTTGATATAAGAGTAGCGTCATGTCACAACTGGGTATAAAATAGAAGAGAGGCGCTTCTAAGTGTAGCAATATGGTTACATTTATTAAAGGTACAACATTTAGCAACATATTGCTACACTTAGAGGCGCCTCTCTTCTCTTTTATACTCTGGAGCTCCTGCTGGATTTTGCTTCCAATCCCCTTGTGGAGGCTTCCATTTGTGGATGGAAATTCTATAGTTACACAACTAGTTTACATTGTTATAATCTTTTTATATGGACAATAAACTGAAGGACTTAGGGTCCTTTTACACGGAGCGGACCATTTTTGATCCGCTCCGTGTGTGTCCGTCGGCTCAGCAGGGATCATCCGTAAATCTCTGCTGAGCTGTCGGCGGACAGGGCGGTCCCCGCACACTGTGCAGAGGCCGCCCTGTCTTTCCTCCGCTCTCCCCTATGGGGAATCGGATGAATACAGACCTTCTGTCCGTATTCATCCGATCAGCCAGACGGAAGAAAAATAGGGTTTTCTTCCGTCCGAAAAAATGGATCTTTGCGGACGTGGATCTTTGCGGACATTAGTGCATGCATCGTCCGCTAACGGACGGGGTCCCATAGGGATGCATTACAAGTCCGTAAACGGACTTGTAAAAAACGGACGAACGGTCCGCACGTGTGAAAGGAACCTTATGAATAAATGGTTGTGGAACGAATCATCTGAGTTTCCATTATTTCTTATGGGGAAATTTTGCTTTGATATAAGAGTGCTTTGGATTACAAACATGTTTCTGGAACGAATTATGCTTGCAATCCAAGGTTTTACTGTACCTATATTTTTTTTCTTACACTGATTCCAGAAGATGCAAAATTCACAGTGCATGTGAGGAGGTTTAGTTCAGAACGAGCATTAAAGAGTGTCTTATTGCCTCTTTCCCAGGTGTCTTCACATTTCTTATTTTTTCTTCCAGTTCCTGTTTCCAGATGCAAAATTACTGGATGGAGGGGTGCCAAAGCCCAGTGGATCTGCTGGAGATATTGCAGCTAATGCAGACAGTGATGAATATGTAGGTATACAAGCCAACCAGTTGTAAGAGTACCATGATGGGGGTCCACAGAGTACTTATGTATGTGAAACGATTTCAGGGTCTCATAAATCAAAAAGACAGGACTAGGGGACCAGACTTCAGCCAGCCTTTGAAGAGTGTCCAGGAACAAAGAGTAGATTAAATGTATCACTAGAAAAGTCTTAAAACATGTTTATAGACAATTCGGGGATCTGGGAAAAATATGAAACATTTTTCAAGGTACCTAAAGTGACAGTAAACCCATTTTGGCAAATGTAAAATATTGGTGGTTGGTGGCAGCACTTCTGCTTTGTCTAAAGCTTCTTCATTTCAGTCCTTTCATTCACCCAGGTCCGCTGGTCGATGCCGTTAACTACTTGCCACCCAAGCCAATTCTGACCCTTCTCTCCTACATGTAAAAATAATCTTTGTTTGCTAGAAAATTACTCAGAACACCCAAACATTATATATATAACAGGGCTCAAAATTTCAAGTGTTGAGCCACTAGCCAGGCCTCAAGGTTTACTCGCCACCAGTTGCCCCACCCAACCCCTACCCTGTTCCGCCCGGGGGAAGTGGTAATTTCACTTGTAAGGGTGGCTCCTTGGCTTGCAGAGGCCCTAATGGAGCCACCTTTATGTATGTGCTCACAGAATATCTTTCTCACCTATTGTCTTACGCTGGATACCCAGAGGAAAATAATGAAACATGCACAAGAGCACTAGGAATGATGGGACATCTAGTCCTTTTTTTTTTTTTACATTCAGAGTGCACTCTCCCAACTAGAAGTCCCAACAGAAGATCTAAGCTCGGCACCACAATGATGGGGTAGATCAGGGGTCAACAAACATTCTAAACAAAGGGCCGGATTATTGTCCTTCAGACTCTTGGAGGGCCGAACTTTGACCAGCGGGAGTAGAAATTTTCCTGGCATCATTGTTAGTGAACATCTGGTATTAGGGGGAGGAATAGTGCCCCATTGCTGGTATCATAGGGAGTAATACTGCTCTATTAGGCCGCGTACACACGATGAGACATGTCCGCTCAAACATGTCTGACGGACCATTTGCAGTGGACATGTCTCATCGGATTTTGGTCCAATGGCGTGTACACACCATCGGACGAAAATCCCCTCGGGCTGAGGACGCGGGGACGTCGTGGTGACGTTGACGCCGCCACGTCACCACTCCAGGAAGTAAAATACTTCCACACATGCGTCAAATCCATTTGACGCATGCGCAGAGATTTCTGTCCGCTGGTTAGTGTACTAACCAGCGGACATATCCGACGGACAGGTTTGTAGCGGACAAATTTTAAAGCATGCTTTGAAATTTGTCCGATGGACAAACCTGTCCGCTAGGTCGTACACACGATCGGAGATGTCTGCTGAAACGGTCTGTTGGACCAACTTCAGCAGATAAATTTGATCGTGTGCACGCGGCCTTAGTTGTGTCAGTGGGAGAAATGATGCTCCATTGTCGGTCTCAGGTGGCAGAATAGTGTCTCGTATCAGTGGGAGGGATAGTGCCCCAAGGGCCGGATAAAGGCAAGCAAAGGGCCGGAGTTTGGAGACCACTGGGGTAGATAGTGCACTCTGCAAAGTTTTGCTGTTTTACTTTGAGGATCGATTGCTCCACAGTACCTGCAGCTACAGAGGTCACCGAGGAATTGGTTTTAAGTTCATTTACTGCTTGCTAAGAAAATGTAAATACTTGCCACAAATTTACTTTAAAATAGAGGTTTGTTGAGTCCCTCCTATGAATACATGGACACAGTGGGAGAGATCAAGCGATGTTGATTGAGTGATCTGTTTTTTTTTTTCGTTTTCCTTCAACCCGCTGAATGAAAAAAATAAACTGTAGCCTTAGTCTTGTAAAGTCATGTAAAACTGCAAATGAGGAGATAATGGCGTTGGGGAAAACCTATTAGTTCAGCATTATAGCTGTCTTGTAGCAGGCTCAGGTTAAAACCTGTAAGGTCCAACAAATACAAGGTTCCCTTTAAAAACAAATCTTTGTGTTCACCCTGAATTAATAAAGCCCCTGAAATGACCACTATAATAACCACGATTGTTAGTAAAGCATGTCTACTGTGCTCGGTGCCTGCAGTTATCTGCAATGTGGTGACTGCTGACACCAGTTCTAGTAATTGCTGCTGTATAATCAGAAACCTACTGTATTCCTTCAAGGATAATTAGATTTTAACAACTTACAAGGGACAATAAACCTAAATTATAGTTGGGCTTATATAAAAGAGCTATTAATAGCTTTCTCAAAATAAGTATGTAAAACTTTTGTAGAAGTTATCGTGGCTAAATATTTTTGTGATGAAGTTTAGATCCAAGCAGAGGGGGGGGGGGGGATATTCTCTTGCACACACGGCTTCCTGTCCTTCAGTCCCTTTCAGCTACTTCCTGTCTGGCAGAACTATATAGAGCTTAATGATCAGAACCGCTGATAAGGCATTACAGCCAGCCCTCCTGTACCGGGCCCCATCAATTTAAAAGGGGGGCCCAGGGCATCTGCCGACCAGGAGAGCTGTCTGTACTGCTCTATTGCAGACACTGATCCTCTTGTCCTCCCCTCCCCCGCAGCGCTGCCGGTTTCTCCTTCTCTCCCTCACTCCAGTTGTGCTGCAGCAGGATCAGTTCAAGCATCTACACCCCTCCATCTTCCCCTGTGTGCCCTTTTCCCGTGCAGCTGGCTTCTCTCCTCTCCTGCTGGCAGCTGCTGAAGGGGCACAGGACCAGTACATTCTTCAGGTTTTGACAGTGTGACATTTGTGTGCCCTTTTCCCGTGCAGCTGGCTTCTCTCCTCTCCTGCTGGCAGCTGCTGAAGGGGCACAGGACCAGTACATTCTTCAGGTTTTGACAGTGTGACATTTGTGTGCCCTTTTCCCGTGCAGCTGGCTTCTCTCCTCTCCTGCTGGCAGCTGCTGAAGGGGCACAGGACCAGTACATTCTTCAGGTTTTGACAGTGTGACATTTGGTTCTTTTAGATTTACATTGAGTTATGAGGTTAAATCCTCTAAGTTTTTCGAGGTCTTTTTCCCTTTTTTATAGTAAAAAATACCAAAAAAAAACCACTGGTTTTTAAATACCTCCAAAAGAAACCTCTATCGGTGTAAAAAAAAAATATACTAAATTATTTTGGGTACAATGTTGCATGACGGAGTAATTGTCAACCAAGCTAACACTGAAAAGTGCTGAAGACTAGAAAATGTCCTGGTAATGAAGGGGTTGCAATCAGTGGCGGCTGCTGTTTTTTTTTTTTGGGAAGGGAGCACGCAACCACCCCCTTACCCGACCGGCCAGCGGCCCTCATGCCCCCCCCCCCCGTCTGCCAGACTAATCGACACTTACCCCATCTAGGCCGGTAGCGGCTCTGTGTCCTCCCCTCTATAACAGTGGCTTCCAGCGCGTGGCTCCACCTCCGAGGCGTCCAATAGGATCGTCTGTCCTTCCTGCGCATCAGGTGATGGTTCTCAAAACCTGCTTCCTGATTGGCTGGGAGGAGGATCAGTGCTACAATAGCGAATATTCATTGGCTGTTGTAACACACCTACATTCGCATTCTCTGCCCCCCAAGCCCACCCTATTTTGAAGCCTATTGGAGCCTCTGGCTCTTATAAGGTGCTTCAAAAAAAAAAATTACCCTTTTCTTGGGGGAAACTAGATACCTCAAGATCTCATTGTTTGGCACAATTTTTGGGAAACCAAGAAACCTGCAGGTCAGAGCTGTGTCCTGGCCTAGGCCAACAAGGCCCAGGTCTAGGGCAGCACGTTGCAGGGGGACATGACGGAAAGATTCTCCGCCGGCTTGCACTATTAGTGTAGCACTGTTAGTGTAGTGCCAGTCTTATGGGGCGGACTGGGCAGAGAGGCAAGCATTCCGCAACTGTAGGGGGGGTGGAGCTTCTAATTTTGGCTGTCCTATCATCCTATACCACAAACTTCCTCACTGTGCTATATGTTTTCTGCTGCACCATTGGCATGGTTATATCTTTTTAGCTCTCTCTATAAAATTATCAGAATTTTGGGCCTAAAGTAGAACTTTAGGTACACTTTTCTATTTAATTTTGGATAAAGTAAGGGTAAGGGAAGGGCAGGTCTTTAACAGCAAGGGGTGTGGCCTTGACAGGAAGGGGTGGGTCATATTTAAATTAGGGGTGCACAAGTTTAATCATGCCTAGGGCAGCACAAAACCTAAATACATCCCTGCTGCAGGTACTGAAGGGGTTAAACATTATGCTTGGTAATGGTACACTAGATGCATTGATGTACAAGTCATACGGAAAGGGGGCGGTAGTGAAGGGGTTAGGATGATGTTCAGTTGGACAGAACACGGGAGGGGAAAGGGTTAATGTACAGGTCACATGGGGGACAGTATTGGAGTTAATGTGTGTTGGACAGGAGTGGAAGGGGAGAGATGAAAAGGGTTGAGAAAAAGATTTCTTTGTCGCAACAACAAAATGAATGGAGCAGCAGCTGTAGCTTCTGATCCATTCATTCTGTCCCTAAACACAATTACAGGACCTCTCTCCTTTTCCTGTTGGAAGGGGAACGGGAGGGACCGGCACTGTAAATAGTACAATGTGATTGCTGTGAGGACCAATCACAGCAATTGCATGATACCCCACCATTCGGATCGGCTGGGTACACAGCAATTACCCAGAGGATCGGCTGCTGTAGGGCTATTTGTCCAGTGCCGTTCCAAAATGGCACCAAGTAAATAAAGGGCAACCGAACCGCCATTGATGGGTACGTAAGTGGCGACACTTTTAATTTTCAGCCAGGGTCTGTCTGGAAATTGTGAGCTGTGGATTCTCTAATGACATACATAAAACACCCAGAATCCTCTGATAGAGAGACTGTAATCTTAGCCTGGGCTGGGCTCATCTGGGGGCAACGTTTTTTTTTTTTTTTTTTTTGTTCTTTTTAAATTTGACTCAAAATAATAATGTGATATGGTGTTGCTGACATGCGAAGCGTGAATTTTAATGATGCGTCCACTTTAATCTTTTAGTCTAGGTCTGCTTTAATGATTCTTTTGCTGGAAAAGGTGGATTCACAAAACACATTTTGGAGATTCATTACAGCATACATACTCCATATTTTTTTTTTTTTTTTTTTTTCGGAGAACAGTGTGATGTTAAATAATATCAAATTTTGAGCTTAAAGTGGATGTTTATCATAACATGAGGTGATCCAAAGTTCATTGTATATTACCAGGATGTGTTATGTGGGGGAGGGGTGGATTTCTCACTTTTTATACCTCATGTTATGATAAACATAACATATGATAAACATGTCCAAGCTAGATATGTAAATAACCTGTCACTCAACGCAAGAAGAGAGGAAACTGACTTTTTATTTAGGCAGGTTTTTATCTGGAAGGCTGTTCATTTTACTGAACATTATAAGAGGATTTCTCAGATCAGATTATCTCTGTGTGGCAAGACTGGGCACAGATGATAGGAAATCTTATACTTTACATTGTGACATCAAAAAAAAAAAAATATTTTTTGGGGTTTACATCCACTTTAACCACTTTAGGTCCGCGCTATTAACAAAATACGTGAACAGCGCGGACCTGAGGCGCCGGGGTCACGTCTTTGGACGTGATTTGCTTGTAATTCCCCGCGCCCGCCACAGGGTGGCGCGCGGCGGGGAAAAACAGTCCCGACGCATCACCGAGGATCCGATGCGTGTACCCGGCGGCCGTGATGTCCGTCAGGTACACGCGATCGTCGGTGAGAGTGCAGGGACGTGGAGCTCTGAGTGTAAACACAGAGCTTCACGTCCTGTCAGTGAGGTGACAGATGCTGTTTCTCTTGTACATAGGGAGACAGCATCGATCACCTCCCCCAGTCACCCCCCTCCCCCCATACAGTTAGAACACACCCAGGCAATACATTTAACCCCTTCCTCACCCCCTAGTGTTAACCCCTTCAATGCCAGTCACATTTATACAGTAATTAGTGCATTTTTATAGCACTGGTCGCTGTATAAATGTGAATGGCGCCAAAAATGTGTCAAAAGTGTCCGATGTGTCCGTCGCAATATCGCAGTCCCAATAAAAATCGCAGATCGCCGCCATTACTAGTAAAAAAAAAATATAAAAAAAAAAAATCATAATTATGTCCCCTATTTTGTAGGTGCTATAACTTTTGCGCAAAGCAGTCACTTATTGTGATTTTTTTTTTTTTTTTTAAATACGTAGAAGAATACGTATCGGCCTTAACTGAGAAAAAAAAATATTAAAAAAAAAAAAAAATGGGATATTTATTATAGCAACAAGTAAAAAATATATATATATTTTTAAATTGTCGCTCTTTTTTTCATTATAACGCAAAAAATAAAAACCGCACGGGCGATCAAATACCACCAAAAGAAAGCTCTATTTGTGCGGAAAAAAGGGACGCCAATTTTGTTTGGGTGCCACGTCGCACGACCGCGCAATTGTCAGTTAAAGCGACGCAGTGCCGGAAGCTGAAATTTCGCCTGGGCACGAAGGGGGTTTATGTGCCCAGTAAGCAAGTGGTTAATGCAAACAGTGCAATAATATACAAGGTCCACCTCGCATATCGGGGGTCGCATTGCCGTTAGCTGCTTTAGGGCCCATTTACACTGTTCTGAATATTACACAAATGTACCTTGCCAATGGACATGCATTGGTGCGGTCTGCTATCAACAATCTACATGCATCTATTTTGGTGCACACACACGCAGCCCATTCATATTAATAGGCTGTGCGTGTGTGCGCGCGCTCGTGCACTTTAAGCTTCCCTACTGCAGGAGAGTGGCATTACTGTCCTCCTGGCAAGATCTCTGGGAATGCAGAGTACCCACAATCTTATGACATGTTGATCCAGCACAGTGCAACTGAGATTCTGAAACCCAGATTTGCCTAGGGCAGGGGTAGGCAACCACGGCCCTCCAGCTGTTTTAAAACTACAAGTCCCATGAGAGATTGCAAGACGCTCACAATCACAGGCATGACTCAAAGAGGCATGATGGGATTTTGTAGTTTCACCACAGCTGGAGGGCTGAAGTTGCCTACCCCCTGATCTTGCTAGAAGGAGCGGAACATCACTTTTGTTTTGGTGCCATGGCCAAAAAATGGGGATAAGCTAAGTATTTTTAAAGTGGTTATAAACCCTTGCATATACCCGGAGAACTGACTATCCTCAGACGATACAAAGAGATGAAACAAATCCTCCAACATAAGTTCTACCTGTTTATCCTCTGTCTTCTCTTTTCTACAGCTCTTCAAATCCAGAATTTATACAGCTTGTCTGAGCTTCCTTAACCGGTTCAATACCAGGGCATTTTCACCCCCTTCCTGCCCAGACCAATTTTTTATTTTCAGCGCTGTCGCACTTTAAATGACAATTGCGCGGTCATGCAACATTGTGCCCAAATGAAATCTTTGTTTTTTTTCCCCCCCACAAATAGAGCTTTTGTTTGGTGGTATATGAAAAAAAAACAATATTTTTTACTTTTTGATTTAATAAATATAAAAAAAAAATTAAAAAGTAAAAATGTTTTTCCTCGCTTTAGACCGATACATATTCTTCTACATATTTTTGGTAAAAAATAATTGCAATAAGCGTTTAATTGGTTTGCGCAAATGTTATAGCGTCTACAAAATAAGGGATAGATATATGGCATTTTTATTTTTTTACTAGTAATGGCGGCGATCTGCGATTTTTATTGTGACTGTGACATTGGGACGGACACATTGGACACTTTTGACACGTTTTTGGAACCATTCACATTAATGCAGCGATTAGTGCTATTAAACTGCACTGATTACTCTGTAAATGTGACTGGCAGGGAAGGGGTTAACACTAGGGGGCAATCAAGGGGTTAATATGTTCCCTAGTGAGTAATTCTAACTATAGGGGGAGGGGACTCACAAGGGGAGGAGACCGATCAGTGTTCCTCTGTACTGGGAACACAACATCGGTCTCCTCACCGCTGACTGGACATGGATCTGTGTGTTTACACACACAGATCAATGTCCTGCCGTGATTGCAGGCAATTGTGGGTACCCGGCGGACATCGCGGCCACCGTGCACGCACATCGGGTCCCGAGCGATGCGGCGGGTGTACGCCCCCTAGCCACCCGGGAAGCCCAGAACATCATATGTCCACATGGAGGGAGGGTCCCCGCCGACGTCATTTCACAATGACTCGGTAGGGAAGTGGTGAAGCAGGGAAAGTGGAACTGAGGATAGCTGAGAACTGATTGGAGGGAAGGGACACACCCCCTTCACATAGTAACAGAGCTGAGGCTGTCGATCACAGGCAGTGTGTTGAAGATTCTTCCTATGTCACCTTTTTTTTCTTTTGGGGTCAGGAAAAATTGTCAGGAGCGAATCATGCGAGGCAGACAGAAATGACACTTAGTACTCTGGATTGAGACAAGTACACAATATTGCTTTGTTCATATTTCATGTCTAAGGTTTACAACAACTTTAGGTTCTTTTACTACACCCCACAGTTTTTTGTTGCTATCATTGATAGGGCAGGGGGCCGTAATAATTTTTTTTTTTTTATTATTACTGCATTAAGTGCTTTGCAGTACAAATATTTCAACAAACGACATTTCTGTGTAGGATCGATTAGTCAGTAAAATGGGAGAATAAGTTCAAGGGTCTGAATACATTTGCAAAGTACTGTATACATTAATCTTATGATATATGAAAGGACTATGAACTTGCGCTTTTGTAAATGTCGCTGAACTCCTCAGTGAATCCTGACACCCTTATAATTTACAGCAGGAGGCACATTACCCTGTGTATTATGTATGATATAGTAAGTCTATGCTTTATAAAAAAAATAGATACTGATTGCATCTGCATTTATTTTATAGTTTGTATAGCTGTCAAAGCAAGAAAGCAAAATATTTAAGAACAGTAAAAATAATAGGGCTATTAACCACTTCAATACCGGGCCTATTATGGCACTTCTCTCCTACATGCAGAAAATTACTCAGAACCCCCAAACACTATATATGTTTTTTTAGCAGACACCCTAGGGAATAAAATGCCAGTATTTGCGCAATCATTTTTTAAACGCCTTTTTTTGGGGAAAAAAACGGTTTAGTGAATTAAATAACAAAACAGTAAAGTTAGCCCAATTTTCTTGTATAATGTGAAAGATGATGTTACGCCGAGTAAATAGATACCCAACATGTCACGCTTTAAAATTGCGCACACTCATGGAATGGCGCCAAACGTCAGTACTAAAAAATCTCTATAGGCGTCGCTTATTTTATTTTTTTACAAGTTACAAATTTAGAGTTAAAGAGGAGGTCTAGTGCTACTTCACGTGTGGTTTGAACGGCGTTTACATATGTGGGTGGGTCTTACATGTGTGTTCGCTTCTGAGCATGAGCTACCGGGGATAGGGGCGTTTAAAAAAAAAAAAAAAAAAATTATTTTTTTATTTTACTCAATTTCTTGAGGCGTTTCTCGCCAGGATTGAAGCGACTAGTGGCCAGAAGGGGGGTAAAAAAAACGCCCCCTCCCTGCGCCAGCTTCTGGGGATGGGTCTGATGCAGAACCATACTGTGCTACTGCCTCTGGCTCTGGTTCTGTCATGTCAGATGATGCAGGCTTGGCCCACGTGGACAGTGAGGATGACTCTGTTTCAGAGTCGACGCATGATAAAGCGTTTGTTGTAGCCCTTATCACTGCGGTGCGGTATACTCAAATACTTGAGGATTTGGTGGAGGCATCAGATATGCTAGTCCCTTTTGGGTTTCGCAAGCCACCCTACGCCGCGAGAATGTTTCCTTGTGTTCCATATTTGGACAAACTGTTGTACAAGGAATGGGATACCCTGCAGAAAGCTTTTGCTGTTCCAAAGTTCTTTGCGGTCCGTTATCCTTTTGAGGAGGGCTTTTTTTTAAAGTGGGTCTCTCCTCCCTCAGTGGACCCTCCGGTGTCTAGACTGAGTAAAGCCACCACGTTACCTGTGGAGGAGGCTCCCGCATTTACGGACCCCGCAGATAGGAGAGCTGAGGCTGTGGCCTGCTCCATGTTCACAGTAGTGAGCTCGGCTGTGAGACCGGTTTTGGCCGGGGCTCTGGTGTTGCAGACACTCACCGAATGGGCAAAGGTCTTGCTGCAAGAGCTTGAGACACAGAATGTTTCTGAGACCTGTCTGGACCTGGCTGACCAGTTGGTACAATCAGGGCCACCATCAGGGGGGTACAGGCAGTACACCTGTAAGGGGCCCGGATGGGAACACCCTAAAAAAAAAAAAAAGAAAATAATTTTTTTTTTTTAGGGGTCCGGAGGTCCCCAGGGGCCCGGAGGCCACCAAGGCCCCAGGTGGCAACCCCCTCTTTTTTTTTATTTTTTTATAAAAAAATATATTTCTTTCTCGTACATCACGGGACACAGAGCGGCATATTCATTACTATATGGGTTATATGGAGTACCTTCAGGTGTGGACACTGGCAATCTCAAACAAACAGGAAGTCCCTCCCTATATAACCCCCTCCCCTAGAGGGAGTCCCTCAGTTTTTTCGCCAGTGTCTTAGGTGTTGGTCACGGAATAGCTTTGCTCCACATCCTTGGGATTAAGGGCGGGCTAACCGGATCTGTCCAAGGAGCCTCAGTGCCAAAGTGGACAGTACCCGGGCCCCAAACCGTGGGGTTTTGCCTATAATGCTCCTCTTTGGAGGGCTGGACCCTGGGCCCAGGACTTGGAGTTTGTAAAGACCATAAGTTCCTGTTTGCCAGGGTTCTATATAGGTCCAGGACAGTGGGTACCTTCATAGGACCCCAGGGCCTGAAGGTCTACTACGCTACCCACGGAGATGGGAGAAGATTGGACCGTTTTGCAAAACGTCCTGCGGCATGGAGCAGGTAAGAGGGGAGCCTGCGGGACTTGGTTCGACAGCAGGCTCTCCAGGGGAGATCTTAAGGGGGGTAGCCTGAGTATGCTCTGCATTGGCACCATGGTCACTATGTCTGATAGACAGGATGCCCTGAAATGTTTCCCCCCATAACTTGATCCCCCTACCTATCTATGTATGTTTGCTAGCTACCTGCTGCTCGCTGGTTGAAGATCTTTAAAAAAAAAAAAAAAAAAAAAAAAAAGATCTGTCTCTAGGCTAAAGGGACTCTTTAGGGGCCTGTGTTAGCCTTACCTTGCCGGGATTCAAATCTGCCGCCTGATGCGTCCTCCAACCTGCATTCCTGGGCGCCAGAGTGCGTCTCCTCCTGGGCTCTCCTCCCCCGACAGTCGCGCGCGCGCAGAGGGTAGTCTTTATGCATGTCTGCCAGGAAATATTTGTGCTTGCAGGCAATCTTTCCCCTGACCAAGTGCTCTTTAAAAGGGGCCCGGATGGTTCAGTTGGTAGAGCATCGGACTTTTGATCTGAGGGTCCAGGGTTCAGGTCCCGGTTCGGGCACTGCTTTTCAACTACCCGTGAGGTCCTTGAGGCCGCATCTCCCGGAAAGCGCCCGATCTCGTCTGATCTCGGAGGCTAAGCAGGGTAGGGCCTGGTTAGTGCCTGGATGGGAGACCACCTGGAAGGTTTTCTGTTATTTACCCTAGGGAAAAGACATTTTTCTAAAGAAAGGGGGCGCTCCCAACGGTGGACGCAGCCATCTCATGGGTGAATAAATCATTAACTGGCCTAAGGGGAAACATGCAAATGTTTAAGGTCCCGGTCGATAAACGTTTAGAGACACTTTTTCCAGCATCCCTGGCTACAGCCAGCAGTGGCTACAATTGGAGTTTTTTTCAGGCATTAAGGAACCAGACTAAACAGATGCTTAGACATCCCTGCCCGATAGGCAGAGGAGTTATTGGATATTCCCAGAGCTCTGTGCTTTGCGGTAGAGGCTATAAAAAGACTCCATCCAGCAGGCGTCTCGGTGTCACTATTTTTAGTGCATATGAGAAGGCTCTTTTGGTTGAAGAACTGGGCGGCCGAGCCCCATGTAAAAGACTGCTGGCAGGTTTGCCCTTCCATGGAAAGATCTGGATAAATACATTCAGACTGTTTCAAGTGGCAAAAGTACCCTTTTACCAGTCAAAGGAAGTTCCGGGGTCCTGCGTTTAAAAGGGCAGCTCCCCCCGGTTCCAGGGCCCTCAAATTTCAGGCAGTACGGTCCTCCTGCGCGATCAAACTTTTAACAATGGATCGCAAGGACAGGCCTCTGGGGATCGGTCCCCGACAGAGGGGGTCCGATCATCTGTGGCCGCAGGCTACAGATTAGAATTTCTAAAATTTCCTCCACAAGGAAGGCCTCAATGCGGGCAGCATTGGATCACCTGCTTTACCAGGGCATAATGGTAGAGGTACCAGCCCAAGAACAGGGGCTAGGTTTCTATTCCAATCTGTTTGTCATACCAAGGCTCATCGGCAATGTCAGACCAATTTTGGACCTAAAAGGTTTAAATGCTTACCTAAGGGTTCGCTCTTTCCGGATAGAATCCGTTTGGCCAGCAGCCGCCACACTCCAGAAGGATCTGGCTTCTATAGACATAAAGGAGGGTTACCTTCATGTACCAGGTCTTTCAGCCACATCAAATATTTTTGTTTTTACGCATCGCAGTGATACAGCGTCACTTCCAATTTGTGGCGCCCCCCTTCGGGCGGGCTACGCCCCCCGGGTATTCACGAAGGTCCTAGCTCCTATTCTAGTCAGTCCAAAGGATCCAAGGGATCTCGGTCCTAGCATACCTGGACGACCTCTTAATCATAAGATCACTCGCTTCCTTGGTGGAATGCGTAGTAGCCCTCATGGTTCAGTACCTCGAGAGGTTCGGCTGAGTCCTAAACCGGGGAAAGATCAGCATTTCAACCTACAAAGCAGTTGGAATATCTCGGCACGAGATTAGACACAGAACAGAAGATGGATGTTCCTGCCCCTGGTAAAGGTCGAGGCTATCAAGAGATTGAGTCAGTTGGTTCTAAGCAAAAAAGAGCCAACTATTCGCCTATGTATGCGATGGCCATGTTCGAGGCAATACCACACGCTTCCACGCTCGTGTCCTACAGGCAGCAATTCTAGCAGCTTGGTTCTGCCCAGTGGTCTGGAAGGCTGGAGAGCGGTCTTGAACAAGTTCACTCGCCAAGGAACTTGGGCAGAGGCGGAGAGGCAGCTGCCCATCAAGGTCTGGGAGTTCTGAGCGGCTCAGCTAGCCCTCCTGGCATAGACATCCAGATTACAGGGGTCCTCGGTGAGAAGTCATTCAGACAAGGCCACAGCGGTGGCATATAGGTGAACCACCAAGGGGGAACCAAGAGTCAAGCCACTCAGAGTGAGAGGAGCTTGGTTTTTCGGTGGGCAGAGGTTTATGTACCCGGCATATCGGCGACATTCATTCCCGAGGTGGACAACCTGCAGGCGTACTTCCTAAGTCACCAAACCCTGTCGCCGGGGGAGTGGTCTCTGCATCCACAAGTTTTTTTCAGACAATCTGCCAGAAGTGGGGAGTGCCAGACGTGGAGGTCATGGCATCAGGATTCAACAAGAAGCTAGACAGGTTCATGTCTCGAACGAGGGACCCTATGGCCTGCGGAACCGATGTGTTGGTTTGCCCTTGGCATCAATCATAACTTCTATATGCATTTCCCCCACTGCAGTTACTACCCCGCCTGCGGCGCAGGATCATACCACAGGCTGGTTATCCTGGTAGCCCCAGCTTGGTACCGGAGGGCATGGTACTCACTAGTCCTGAAATTGGCAGCGGGAGGCCCTTGGACTCTTCCTCTAGGGCCAGACCTACTCTCACAAGGCCCGATCCTCCACCCTGCATTACGGCGTCTAAATTTGACGGCCTGGCGGCTGAATCCCTGATTCTCAGGGGTAGAGGTCTGTCTAGGCAGGTAATCCCTACCCTCATTGAGGCTAGAAAGCCGGCCTCCAGGGTAATTTTGTTACAGGGTTTGGAGGGCCTATGTAGGCTGGTGTGAGGCTAAGAGATGGGTTTCCCGCAAGTATACCATTGATAGAGTATTACGTTTCCTCCAGCTAGGAGTGGATAAAGGCCTGGCATTAAGCACGATCTAGGGACAGATTTCAGCCTTATCAGTGTGATTTCAGAGGCCGCTGGCCGCCCACTCGCTGGTTAAGATCTTCGTACAGGGAGTCTTACGTGTTAATCCTCCGGTCAAATCACCACTTTGTCCATAGGACTTAAATCTTGTTCTGTCAACTCTACAGAAACAACCCCTTGAGCCGTTGGCTGAGGTACCTTGGTTTTACTGACTAGAGAGTCGGTATTTCTGATCACCATAGTTTCGGCCAGGAGAGTATCGGAATTGGCAGCCTTATCTTGTAAGGAACCATATCTCATTTTACATAAGGATAGGGCGGGGTTCCGTCCTCATTCTTCCTTTCTACCAAAGGTTATATCCAGTTTCCACCTGAACCAGGATGTGGTACTTCCATCCTTCTTCCAAAACCCACCTCTAGAAAGGAGGGGTTGCTGCATACGTTGGATATTGTCAGGGCCATAAAGGCCTATCTTAAAGCTACAGAGAAGGTTCGGAAAACAGATGTGGTGTTCGTTTTACCGGAAGGGCCCAAGATGGGTCAGGCAGCTGCTTGATCCACCATCGCAAGATGGATTAAACAATTAATCGTTCAGGCCTGCGGTTTGAAGAGGTTGCCTCCTCCTTTGTCGGCAAAGGCCCATTCTACCAGGGCCATGGGCACCTCCTGGGCAGCACATCATCATCAGATCTCTATGGCTCGAATATGCAAGGCAGCAACGTGGTCGTCAGTCCACATGTTTACAAAATTTTATCAAATGGACGTAAGAAGGAATGCGGATACAGCCTTTGGACAGTCAGTACTACAGGCCGCGATTCAAGCTCCTCAGGATCTGAGGGGGCTCCCTTGATTTGATTTGAGATTTACATTTCTCGTTTAAGTTGGATTTACTAGTATTTGAGTATACCTCTAAATTAAATCCTTCTTTGGAAGATGTCTCCCTCCCCTCATTAAAGCATTGCTTTCGGACATCCCATATAGTAATGAATATGCTGCTCTGTGTCCCGTGATGTACGAGAAAGAAAAAGGGATTTTTAAATACAGCTTACCTGTAAAATCCTTTTCTTGGAGTACATCACGGGACACAGAGCTCCCACCCTTCTTTTTGGGAACATTTTGGGAGGCATACTGCTTGCTACAAAACTGAGGGACTCCCTCTAGGGGAGGGGGTTATATAGGGAGGGACTTCCTGTTTGTTTGAGATTGCCAGTGTCCACACCTGAAGGTACTCCATATAACCCATATAGTAATGAATATGCCGCTCTGTGTCCCGTGATGTACTCCAAGAAAAGGATTTTACAGGTAAGCTGTATTTAAAAATCCCTTTTTTTTAAATATATTTTCTTTATCGTACATCACGGGACACAGAGCGCATAGCCATTACACTTGGGTTATATGGGTACCTTCAGGTGTGGACACTGGTGTAATCAATTTCACAGGAAGTTTCCTCCCTATATAACCCCCTCCCACTGGGAGTGCTTCAGTTTTTTCGCCAGTGTCTTAGGTGTTGGTCACGTCTAGCTGTTCCTCGGAGGTCTCGGGACCCAGGATAGCTAGCCGGATCCGTCCGAAGTGCTTCAAAGCCAAGGTGTACGGTACCCGGGCCCTGCTGGAGTGGGGTTTTGCCTATAATGCCTCTCCTTGGAGGGCTGGATTCTGGGCTCCAGTGCCTTAGTCTCTTCCAAGAACTAAACGCTACTGATGCCAGGATGCTATATAGGTCCAGGGGTGTGGGTTCCTTAACACAGGACCCCGGTCCCTGAAGGTCCAAGACAATACCCACGGAGATGGGGGAAGGCTGGGCCTCTTGCATTTTGCAATACCCTGCGGCGTGGAGCAGGTAAGAGGGAACCTGCGGGATTTGGTTCGACAGTAGGTATCCCCCTGGGGGTTCTGGGTTGGCTAATGGTATGCTTGTGCATCAGCCACTATCTCCACTATGTCTTTTGAGGCAGGATGGGATGTACTAATGTTTACCCAGATAACATGTAGATATATATATATGCTTTTAAAGATATGTATTTTGCTACTCCCCCCCAGATTTGCCCACCGAACAGCATCGTGCAGGAGCCATTGAGGGTGCTAGGGGCAGAGGCGGCCCCCAATCAACCCATTCCCGTTTATGTTACGGAAGAAATGCTAGAATCCACCCTGGGTGGCTTAGAGAAAAGGTTAACTGCTTTAATTGCCCGCTCTTTGCCGGGTGGCAAACGGGCTAGATCCCCGTCACCTAGAACGGTGTGTTCGGATGCAGAGGTCCTCTCTTCGGAGGAATTGGACCCACAGGGGGATCAAGCGGACCTGAGTCCTGACGGGTCAGACATTGAAGATTCCACTATAGATGAAATTTTTTCGGCTTCTCAAGCAGAGAGTCTGTGGATCCAGTCTCTGACGGATATGGTTCGCACTGCTTTTAAACTTCCAGTGTCAGAACAATTAGCCCCCGCGGTATCCTCTTTAGGTTCCTTGAAGGCACCGTTGAGTGGTGCGTCTTTCCCGGTTCAACCCCTTCTGGAGAGCGTGATTTTTCAGGATTGGGTTCGACCTGATAGGATTTTTATCCCTCCTAAAAGGTTCACCATTCTCTATCCTATGGAAGAAGAATTTGCAAAGAAATGGGCACTCCCTACCGTGGACGCAGCCATTTCCTGCGTAAATAAATCCCTGACCTGTCCGGTGGAAAATGTCCAGGTGTTTAAAGATCCATTCGACAAAAAATTGGAGACCCTACTGAAGGCTTCTTTTACCACAGTAGGTGCCGTGGTTCAGCCAGCAGTGGCAGCCATTGGCGTTTGTCAGGCTTTAAAGGATCAGACTAAACCGATATTAAGGGACATACCGGCTCAGCAAGCTCGTGAATTGGCTGACCTCCCAAGAGCTCTCTGCTTTGCAGTAGATGCTATTAAGGACTCCGTTCAACAGGCGTCCCGTTTATCTCTGCTGTTGGTTCATATGCGTCGCCTTTTGTGGCTAAAAAACTGGTCAGCAGAGGCACCCTGCAAAAAGCTTTTAGCAGGATTTCCCTTTCATGGTGGGAGACTATTCGGTGAAGACCTAGATAAATATATCCAGACCATATCAAGTGGTAAAAGTTCTTTCTTGCCTGTCAAGAAAAGATCGCGTGGGCCCGCATTTAATCGACAGGCCTTCGCAGGCTCGGCCCCTTCAACTTCCCATCAGTCGGCCTCCCGGGCGTTCAGCATTTAATAGCCGCCCACAAGGACAAGCCACGACAGGCAAGAGGCCATGGTCTCGCAAGCCGGTTAAACCAGTCCTCAAGTCAGATTCATGAAGGGGCGCCCCCACTCTCTTGGGTGGGGGGAAGGCTTCGGTTTTTCTCCGAAGTGTGGAAGGCCAGAATTCCCGACTCTTGGGTAAGATCCGTGGTAACCACGGGCCACAAGCTAGAGTTTCGGGAAGTCCCCCCTCCTCATTTTCAGGGGTCAAGTCTTCCAAGCGACCCATTAAAGAGGGCCTCTCTTGTAAAAGCATTGGATCGTCTCTTGCTCCAAGGGGTAATTGTAGAAGTACCAACCCAGGAATGGGGTCTGGGATTCTACTCCAACCTTTTCATAATACCAAAGCCCAATGGCGACGTCAGGCCTATCTTGGACCTCAAACGCCTAAATCGCTTTCTAAACATTCAGACCTTTCGTATGGAGTCCATACGTTCGGTGGCAGCCAGCCTACATCAAGACGACTTGCTAGCATCTATAGACATAAAAGATGCGTATCTGCACGTGCCGATCTACCCGGCACATCACAGGTTTCTTCGTTTTATGATAGATCACCGCCATTACCAGTTCGTAGCCCTCCCTTTCGGGTTGGCAACAGCTCCGCGGGTATTCACAAAGGTGTTAGCCCCGGTGCTAGCCGTCCTAAGGACAGAAGGCATTTTAGTCTTGGCATACTTGGACGATCTTCTGGTTATCGACAGCTCAGCTTCCAACCTCAATCAGGCAGTAGGTCGCACAGTTCAGCATCTAGAGGAATTCGGGTGGATTGTAAACCTAGAAAAATCGGTATTGAAACCCACAAAGCAGTTGGAATATCTAGGCCTTCGGCTAGATACAGACTGCCAGAGGATAATTTTACCTCAAGCAAAGATCAGATCAATAGCTCAAGCAGTTCAAGTGATCTTAGGCAAAAAGAGGCCGACTATTCGCCTATGTATGCGACTGCTGGGGAAGATGGTGGCCGCCTTCGAGGCTGTGCCCTACGCCCAGATCCATACCAGATATCTTCAGGCAGCCATTCTCTCTGCTTGGAAACAAGTCCATTCAGGCGTTAGATCGTCCGTTAGTGCTCTCCCCGAAGGTCCGGCGCAGCCTGTCTTGGTGGCTGGTCTCTCAAAATGTATCAAAAGGGAAATCCTTTTGCCCTATCACGTGGAAGATAGTATCCACGGATGCCAGCCTGTCAGGTTGGGGGGCAGTTCTAGAAGAACAGACCCAGCAAGGGCAGTGGTCGGAGGCAGAAAAACTGCTTCCCATCAATATCTTGGAGATCAGAGCTGCTCGGCTGGCCCTGATCGCCTGGACTCTCCCCCTTCAGGGTCTGCCAGTAAGGATACAGTCCGACAACGCCACTGCGGTGGCATACATAAACCACCAGGGGGCACGAAGAGCCCAGCAGCCCAAAGAGAAGTAAACCTGATTTTCTCATGGGCCAAAGCCCATGTACCCTGCATCTCGGCGGTGTTCATCCCAGGGATAGACAATTCTCAAGCAGATTTTTTGAGTCGTCAACAGTTGCTCCCGGGGGAATGGTCTCTTCACCCCCAGGTATTCCAAGAGATTTGCCAAAGATTCGGAGGCCCAGAGGTGGACATTATGGCAACGAGATCCAACAAAAAGTTGGACAAATTCATATCCCGAGCCAGGGATCCCTCGGCTTACGGGACCGATGCCTTGGTTTGTCCTTGGCACCAGTTTTCTCTTCTGTATGCGTTCCCTCCACTGCAGATGATTCCCCGCCTTCTACGGAGGATCCGGGTGGAGCGCAGGCCTGTGATCCTGGTGGCCCCAGCCTGGCCCAGGAGGGCTTGGTACGCACTCATCGTGAAGATGTCAGTCGGGGCGCCGTGGCCGCTCCCCCTGCGCCCAGATCTGCTGTCTCAGGGCCCAATCTGCCATCCTGCTTCACAGCAGCTAAATTTGACGGCTTGGCGGCTGAATCCCTAATTCTTAAGGGCAGAGGCCTCTCAGATCAGGTCATATCTACGTTGATTCAGGCTAGGAAACCGGTCTCCAGAAATATTTATTACAGAGTCTGGAGAACCTATGTGGAGTGGTGCGAATCTCAAAAATGGCATCCTCGAAAGTTTTTTATTGACAGGATCTTGCGATTCCTCCAGGTTGGCGTTGACAAAGGGTTGGCTCTTAGTACTCTAAAGGGGCAGGTGTCGGCTTTATCAATATGGTTTCAAAGACCCTTGGCCACCCATTCGCTTATGAAAACCTTCTTGCAGGGGGTCTTGCATGTGAATCCCCCTATTAGAGCTCCCCTCTGCCCCTGGAATTTAAATCTGGTCTTGTCAGCTTTACAAAGGCAGCCGTTTGAACCTCTGACAGAAATCCCTCTTGTGCTACTAACCCGAAAGTTGGTTTTCTTGGTGGCTATGGCTTCAGCCAGAAGGGTTTCCAAGCTGGCAGCCTTGTCATGCAGGGAGCCATACCTTATTCTGCATAAGGACAGAGTGGTTCTGCGGCCTCAACCTTCTTTCCTTCCTAAGGTCATATCCAGTTTTCACTTGAATCAGGACCTAGTCCTACCATCCTTCTTTCCTACTCCCCAGTCCAGAGAGGAAAGACGGCTTCATACTTTGGACGTGGTCCGAGCCATGAGGGTCTATCTCAAGCCTACAGAGAAGATTCGGAAAACAGATGTGCTTTTTGTTCTTCCGGATGGCCCCAAGAAGGGTCAGCCGGCTGCCAAGTCTTCCTTGGCTAGGTGGATTAAGCAGCTGATTTTTCAGGCCTATGGTCTGAAGCGCGTTCCACCTCCCTTATCAGTTAAAGCCCATTCTACGAGGGCCATAAGTGCCTCCTGGGCGGCACACCATCAGATCTCTATGGCACAGGTTTGCAAGGCGGCAACCTGGTCTTCCGTACATACGTTTACTAAATTTTATAAGTTGGACGTTGCAAAGGGTACGGACGCAGCTTTTGGGCAGGCGGTCCTACGGGCAGCAGTATAGAATCCTCTGGTCCGGGTCACGCCCCCTTGTTTTTCTGTTGGTGGAGCTATTTTTTCTCCTGACAATGTTTTTATTTGGCTATTCTTGGCCTTACGGTCTCCCTCCCTTCATAGAGCATTGCTTTAGGACATCCCAAGTGTAATGGCTATGCGCTCTGTGTCCCGTGATGTACGATAAAGAAAAAAGGATTTTTAATAAACAGCTTACCTGTAAAATCCTTTTCTTGAAGTACATCACGGGACACAGAGCTCCCACCCCTCTTTTGGGGAACATTGTGTAACCTCGGGAGAATTGCTTGCTACAAAACTTAAGCACTCCCAGTGGGAGGGGGTTATATAGGGAGGAAACTTCCTGTGAAATTGATTACACCAGTGTCCACACCTGAAGGTACCCATATAACCCAAGTGTAATGGCTATGCGCTCTGTGTCCCGTGATGTACTTCAAGAAAAGGATTTTACAGGTAAGCTGTTTATTAAAAATCCTTTTTTTATTTTTTATTAAAGGTACAATTTTTTTTTTTTTTTTAGAGGTCCGGAGGCCCCCAGGGCCCGGATGGCAAACCCCCTTTTTTTAATAAAAAAATATATATTTTTGATATATTTTTATTTAATTTTTTATTAAAGGCCCATTTTTTTTTTTAGAGGTCTGGAGGTCCCCAGGGGACCGGAGATCCCCAGGGCCCCAGATGACAACCCCCCTTTTTTTATAAAAAAAAATTGTTATATATATTTTTATGTCTTTTATTTTTATATTATTATTATTATTATTATTAATAAAGGGCCCAGAGGTCCCCAGGGCCCCCGGGTGACAACCCTCCTTTTGTTTTATAAAAAAAAATAATTTTTATATATATTTTTTTTATTTCTTTTATTTTTATATATATGATAATAATATTATATAATATTATTATTAAAGGGCCCAGAGGTCCCCAGGGCCCCCGGATGACAACCCTCCTTTTTTTTATAAAAATGTTTTATATATTTTTATATATATATATATATATATATATATATATATATATATATATATATATATATATATATATATAGATAGATAGATAGATATATTTTTATTAAAGGGCTCAGAGGTCCCCAGGGCCCCATGTGTCAAACCCCCCTATTTTTATAAATGTTTTTTTTTATTTATGTTTATATGTTTATTTTTTATTTATTTTTTATTAATGGGCCCAGAGGTCCCCAGGGCCCTGGAAGGCAACCCCCTTGTTTTTTTTTATATATGTATTTTTTATTTATTTTTTATTAAAGGGCCCAGAGGTTTCTTTTTATTAAAGGGCCCAGAGGACCCGGATGGAAAGCCCCCCTTTTTTTTGTAATTTCTATTTATATATAATAAAAATGATTAAAGGGCCCAGAGGTCCCCAGATGGCAACCACCCTTTTAAAAAAAAAAATATATATAATTTCTCTTTTTTTTTTAATTAAAGGGCCTAGAGGTCCCCAGGGCCCCCCGCTTATTTTTGTAAAGGCCCCCCCGCTTCTTCTCAATTTGCGGGCGGCGGCAACTTCAGACGCCCCCCCCCCCCCCCCGGTTCTCTGCTGTGTAAGGGGCCCTGAAATTCCTGATGGCGGCCCTGGGTACAAGGCCTAAAATTTGTCTGTGAGTCGGCCCTGGATACGCTCCCCTTGCTTTCTAGGGCCTCCTCCTATGCGGTGGTACTGAAATGTTGGTCTACGGACCAGTCTTAAAAAAAGGCTTTGGTAGATTTACCCTTTAAGGGTGAACGGCTCTTTCTGGGTTGTCCCTGGATGACATCATAAAGAATGCCACAGGTGGAAAAAGCACCCTGCTCTCACAGTCTCGGAAGGGTAAGGAGCCTCGCTATAAGCAAGGGCCCTCCTTTACTGCCCCCAAGAAGTTTTTTCGCCCGCCCAGTGCGGCAGGAAAAAATTCTTCTGGCATCCCGTCTCAATCGGAAGGTGTCACGATTCGTGGCCGGGTCAAGAGACCCGTGGGCGGACACGTCAGACGCGTTGGTGGCTCCGTGGGGTCACTATCGCCTAATTTACACCTTCCCTCCTCTAAACTCCTTCCTCGCCTGCTGCGCAGAGTAGAAGCCAAAGGGATACCAACCATCCTGATCGCCCCAGATTGGCCGCGCCATCCCTGGTACGCGGACCTGGTGCGTCTGGTGGCAGACATCCCTTGGCGTCTGCTCCTGAGAGAAGATCTCCTGTCTCAAGGACCGATTTTTCACTCTGCTTTACAGTCGCTGGCTTTAACGGCATGGCTGTTGAAAGCCAGGTTCTGAGGGACCGTGGTCTATCAGGCCCGGAGATCTCTACCATGCTACGAGCACGGAAGACTACTTCACGTAAGATCTACCATCGTACGTGGAAGGCCTACATTTTTATGTGTGAAGAGATGAAATAGCACCCCCGTACATACGTGATGTCCCGGATTCTGCTGTTCTTACAGCGGGGAGTGGATCAGGCTCTGGCCTTAAGTACGGTTAAGAGTCAGATCTCGGTGCTAGCTGTTTACTTTCAGTGAACCTTGGCGGCGCACTCTCTAGTGCGTACATTTGTACAGGGGGTCCGGCATGTGGCCCCTCCTGTGCGCCCTTTTCTGCCTCCATGGGACTTGAATTTGGTCCTCTCGGCGCTCCAAGACGCTCCGTTTGAGGACATTCGAAAGATTCCTCTTTTGACTTTGTCTCAGAAGGTGGTTTTTCTGGTAGCAATTACCTCGGTTAGATGGGTGTCTGAACTGGCAGCCTTGTCCTGCAAGGCCCCCTACTTGGTCATACACAAGGATAAGGTGGTGCTGCGACCGCAGCCGTCATTTCTCCCAAAGATTGTGTCGGCTTTTCACATCAATGAGGACATTGTGTTACTGTCCTTATGTCCTCAGCCAAAGAACCAGAAGGAGGCCGCTTTGCATTCCTTGGATGTGGTTCAGGTCCTACTGGTGTACTTGTCTGCTACGGCTCCGTTCCGGAGATCGGACCTACTGTTTGTGTCGGTGACTGGTCCTAAAAAGGGTCTGGTGGTCTCGTCGGCCACCATTTCTAGGTGGATCAGACAGGTCGTGCTTCAGGCCTATGCTCTAAAAGGGCGGGCGCCCCCCTTTCAGGTTACGGCGCATTCGACCAGGGCGATTGGTGCCTCTTGGGCTTTCCGTCATCAAGCCTCTGTTTTACAGGTGTGTAAGGCGGCAACCTGGTCGTCCATCCACACCTTCTCTAAGTTTTACAAGGTGGATGTGAGTGCATCTTCGGATGCCTCCTTTGGCCGCAAGGTTTTACAGGCGGCAGTTTAAGGTTGGAGTTCCTCCGTTAAGGAACTCCAGTTGTTTTTTTTGTTTGGGGTGAACCCTGGTTTACTGTGTGTTTTCCCCACCCCTCAAAATTTTGACACTGCTTGGGGACGTCCCTAAGGTCAATGCTGCTGTGTCCGTCCATGAATGGAAGAGAAAATAGGATTTTTGTACTCACCGTAAAATCCATTTCTCTGAGTTCATTGACGGACACAGCACCCACCCCTCCTTTTGGTTTGTACTGCTTGTTATGAACTGGAGCTGTTCAGTCAGAGTGGGGTTATATACCCGGGGAGCCACGCCCCCTGGGAGGAGCTGTACTGCAGAAGTGTTTTTAACACTTGAAGTGCTGTTTTTCTGCCTAGTCTCTCCTGGAAGGAAGGTGATATAACCCTAAGGTCAATGCTGTTGTGTCCGTCCATGAACTTGGACTTTACGGTGAGTACAAAAATCCTATTTTTTCTGTCGTTGACACCGAAGGATTGATGACCTTAGCTTTTTTTATTCTTTTTTTTACACTTTTCTAGAATAATTCCTCTTTTGCTTTTATATAGGATGGTGAGGAGGAGTTCAACCAGCATAGGGTTTCCTTTTTTTTCAATTTGCGATCAGAGCACTATTTGTCCAGCTTGTAGAATGTATAATATTTCTGGGGCACAGTTGAGGAGCAGCAGAGGACCTGAGACATATGAGAGTATATAAGCTAAGATGGGCAATCATGCGACTTGTCGAGGAAGAAAATAATCCTGTACGGCCGCACACACCGTTAACCACTTAAAGACCCCCGCACGCACATATACGGCCACAACATGGCTCGTACAGGCACAAGGGCGTAAATTTACGTCCCCGCCTGAGTGCGGTTCGGGGGTCCCATCGGCGTGCGGGGGTCTCCCTACCTCTGGGAGCGATCCGGGATCTGCGGGCGGATGTCCGTGTTTTCCGCCCCCCCCGCGATCGCTCCCAGCCAATGGGAGCGCGCTCCCAGCCTGTCACTTCCTCCTCCTGTGTTTACACAGGAAGGAGGAAATGATGTATTCTCTCATCGCAGCGCTGTTTCCCAGCGCTGCTGATGAGAGAAGACATGACAAGTAAGTGTGCACCAACACAACACTGACACACACTCACATAGGCATATTAACCCCTTGTGATCGCCCCCCCCCCACCCCCCTGTCACAGTGTTACTGAATGCAGTGATTTAATCACTGCATTTAGTGTCAGTGTGACAGGCACTGTAAAAAACAGTTAGTGTTAGGTTCAGGATAGCCCCCCCACCCCCCCTAATAAAGTTTTAACCCCCTGATCACCGCCCTAGTTAACCCTTTCACTCCCTATTGCCAGCGTCACTAAGCGATCATTTTTCTGATCGCTGTATTAGTGTCGCTGTTCCCGCTAGGTAGCTATTTTTTTTTATTGCGATTTTTTTTTTTTACTAAAGACATGTGGCTAAATAAATTTTGGCCTAAATGTTTGACTAAAATTTAGTTTATTTGATTTTTTTTTAACAAAAAGTAAAAAATAGTGTTTTTTTTTCAAAAATGTCGCTCTATTTTTGTATATAGCGCAAAAAATAAAAATCGCAGAGGTGATCAAATACCACCAAAAGAAAGCTCTATTTGTGGGAAGAAAAGGACGCAAATTTTGTTTGGGAGCCACGTCGCACGACCGCGCAATTGTCTGTTAAAGCGACGCAGTGCCGAATCGCAAAAACACCTTGGGTCATTTACCAGCGTATTGGTCCGGGTCTTAAGTGGTTAAAGGCATCTTTATTAATATCTTGTGTAGCAGATGAAATCCAATACAGTCACTTCATGTTACAGAAAACAGGAAAAGCCCCTGATGCGTTTCACACCATATGAAGGTGCTTAATCATGGCACTTCTATGATTAAGCACCGTCATACGGTGTGAAATGCATCAGAAGCTTTTCCTGTTTTCTGTAACATGAAGCGACTGTATTGGATTTCATCTGCTACACAAGATATTAATAAAGATGCCTTCAACGTTTTTTTCATCCTTCTGAGTTTGTTGCAGCGCCAGCACCTATCTAGTGTATGTGTTTCATCGTAAAGACTTCATCAGGGGTTCCCAATAATGGAAATGCTATATCATTACCTGTGGTGGTAAAGAGCTGTGTTACTTGGCAGAGAAACATACAGAAAAGAATGAGCTCTTAATGTTTTTTTTGAGATGTGCGTTTGTGCCAGTTATCTAAATTTTTAGATGTTGACACATACAGACACACACACACACTCCTAAGAGGGAAATGTATAGGAACATGCAATTACACAAGTTGTTTGCAAATTATGCAAATGTAGTATGCAAATCAGAGCAATTAGAGGCTCATGGCCTCTTCTCTATCGCAGCGTGTGATTATTGTAATTACAGGGTATCAATAAAGTTTAGTTTCAGCATCAATGCAGTATTGGTATTCAGTTTCGTCAAAAGAAAAGTTTAATCCTGACTTAAGATTTTTTATTTCCTCCGTTCTGTTCTTGAGAGGCTTATAGCCGTTCTTTCTTTGTGAAAAAACTCCTGATCGTTCAGAATAAAATAATTTTTTGGTACAATAAGCAGATCCATATTCATAAGGGGGCTCTCTGTATCTTTAAATGAGATGTTGGATTTTTTTTTTTTCGGGAGAGCGGTTCAGGAATTTTGCATATTTTCAGCCATCTGTCCTTGGCGATCAGAAGGACTCATTTGTAATGCAACAATGCTCAAATGATTGTAAAGTACTTGAATTATGTATGTTGGATGTGATTGTTTCTCTGTTCACAGAACCTGTACAGCCAGCTTAAATCGGCACCGGCGGACAGCCTAACCTACAAGCTGGCTCTGTGCCTGTGCATGGTCAACTTCTACCATGGAGGGGTGCGAGGTGTGGCACATTTATGGCAGGAGTTCGTACTGGAGATGCGCTTTCGGTGGGAGAACAATCATATGATTTCAGGGTGGGTACCCCTAGTTCTCTATTACAATGTGTCCTGTGTATATGGAAGGTCCACTATTTTTTTAAAGAACACATTTTTTAAAGTTTTGAAAATAATTTAGACATGCAAGTTGGTAATGCAAGTCATGTACAGCATTGAAACACAAGCCTGCAGTGAATTGGAGAGACCCTGTTGTGTTGCGATTTACATGATAGGGCAATCTAGGTATGAATAATGTCATCGCAATCTTTCTAAAATAAAGAAATAGTATTTACCAATGGTATGAAAAGCTATGTGAGCAAGGAGCCAGTGTCTTGGACAGAGAAATGTGAGGAAAACAAAGGATAGGGATAGAAAAAGGGAGGAAGGGGGGACTCCAGAACGGGAGCTGACCAGAGCTACCAACAGCAAAGCCAAAGTTCTGCAAGCCATTATAGATATCGTAGAATAAATAAATAAAATGTACCAATGGTACAAAAACCTATGCAAGCACAGAGCCAGTGTCTTGGACAGAGAAATGTGAGGAAAACAAAAGAGATATAAAATGTGAGCAAGGAAGAGAAGACACCGGACCAGGAGATCACCAGAGCTACCAGCAGTTCTTAAAGCCATTATAGGGAGGATAGAATAAATTGATAAAATGTACCAGTGGTACAAACGAAAGTATCTTAGACAGAGAAATTGGAGTAGAGCAAATGAGAGATAGAAAAAGTAAGGAAGGAAGGGAGGACTCCAGATCGGGAGATCACTAGAGCTACCAGGATCCTAGCCAAAGTTCTGCAAACTATTATAGGAAGGATAGAATAAATAAAGTTTACCAATGGTACGAAAACTTACGCGAGCAAGGAGCCAGTGTCTTGGACAGAGAAATGTGAGGAAAACAAAGGAAAGAGATAGAAAAAGTGAGCAAGGAAGGGAGGACTACCAGATCGGGAGATCACCAGAGCTACCAGCATCCTAGCCGAAGTTCTGCAAGCTATTATAGGAAAGCTATTATAGGAAAGATAGAATAAATACAATTTACCAATGGTATGGAAACCTATGCGAGCAAGGAGCCATTGTCTTGGACAGAGAAATGTAAGGGGAAACAAAAGAAATAGATAGAAAAATTAAGGAAGGGAGGACACGGACCAGGACATCGCCAAAACTGTCAGATGCATAGCCAAGCAATTATAGGAAAGATAGCACTTTGGTTAAAGTAGAATAGTCAGTCCGAGAATACCCAAGTCACAAACATTTTGGGTACCTTTCGAAGAGGTTAGCAGTTATTTTCTCTATCCTCATGATTGAATTAAGTTCCTTAACATATTTTATGGTGGGAACAGTAGTCTTCTTCCAGTGTCTAGGAATGAGTATATGCCCTGCGGACAGGAGAAGACGGAGGATACTTTTTTTTTATCTTTGCTGCAATCGCCCCAGGTATTATGGAGGGGAAGTGCAGCTTCTGGGGTTTTCCGGCCAGGTTTGTCCAGTAACCTGAGGATAGAATTTCAAAGAAGGCTGAATGCAAGGATCGGCCCATCATAAATGCAACAAAGTACCCTTTAATTCTCCAAACCTCCAGCACTGGTCAGGTATTAATGGGATAATCTTGTGTAATGAGGCTGGACTTCTATACTGTCTAGTAAGGAGTTTAAAGTTCCTTTCTTGGGTTTGGCTAGCTATACTTGTTTTAAAAGCCAAAAGGAAGAATTTATCCCAGTACCTCCTCGGGGATGGGATGTCCCAATTCTTTCTTTCAGTCTTGTGTATAAAAGGGGCATTTTGAAAAAGCATAGGACAGAGGAATAATATACATCATACATGGGCAATCTGAGTCGTGCATACACAGAGCTTCATAGGGCTTTAGATCTTGCCTATTTTCCTTGAGCTTATAGCTTATAATTTATAAATGCCTTTATTGTATATAATGGACCCATCCACCATGTCATGGAAGGAGAACTCTCCACAAGAGGTTTTAAGCCAGATGAACAAACTACCCGTCTAATTGGAGAGGGTCCAGAATTCATTCAGTAGAGGAATTTTCGTATAATGAATACCTGGAATAAACTCAAGATTGCCAACAATCGGCGTGAAAGGGCTGATTGAAAGGTCTACTTTATGGTAGCAATCTGTATTCCATCTGACCTTTTCTGAGCTGGGCAGAGCACTGCTCAGCCATTCACAGGGAATTTTGTATATTATGAAAGAATACGGATATATGGAAAGACTCCTGCGCTACCAAGGGGGATGGGTGGGAGTGGAATTGGGCTGGAAGGTGGACTGGGGATTCTGCAGCAGACTCCTGACACTCTGTCCTGGGCAGAGAGAAAAATGTATATGTAAAAGAAGGGGGTGTTGTCTGCGCTGAAAGTGAACAGGGGGGGAGGAGGGGGGGTGTGGGTGATAGGGGTGAATGGATGGGACGGGTGGCTGGATGGGTGGATGCAGGTGGGTTTAGGACAACATGATAACCAACATAATCGAAACAATGATGTGAATGAATATACACATAAGGGTGATAACCAATAAATACAAAAATTATTATTACAATAAGGAAAAACCCAACACACTAGCCAGTGTAATGTGAAACCAGTGAAAAACAATCCTAAATCCAAACTATAAGACCAGAGAAAATTCCATGAGGAAATGCCTCTGGATGGAAAAAATGTGAAATAAATAAAGTCTCTAGTGAAAAAAACCCAAGAGTCCAGATAAGTCCAAATTGAAATGGTGGTGCCAGGAAAGGGTGACAGCAGAAAGCACCTCAGGTGGTCCCCAGCTCCTCACCTCAAGGCTATAGCTCGGATAGCCTGCAACAGCACCTCCCGGTGGAGGACAGTGATCCCTCGGCAGGGCAAGCAGCAGAGGCACTCCTCAGCGGTAAAGGTAAAGCAAAAAAGAAGAAAGCAAGTGAGTGACAATAAAAGACGTCTAGTAGGCAACGAGTGTCACTTGTACATCCACTCACCACGGGGTGATGGATGATGGGCCTATCTCCCACGAACAGCGAGTTCGTACTTCTAATGGCAGATATCCTCTTCTAAGCTGGCCAGATGGTCACTCACAACAAGGGATCTCTCAGATGGCATACATGATAAAAGAAACAGACCATAGCGCAATCCCGCAAGGTAAAAAACACATTTAATACATTTAGTGTATTAGGAGCCACAGAGCCACAGAGTCCACACGCCTGACGCAGTTTGTTCCTGACGTCTGTTTGTTTTGTGCCTTTTGGATCGTTTTAAATGTGAGTTTTATTTTTTTATTAAATGTGTTTTTTACCTTGCGGGATTGCGCTATGGTCTGTTTCTTTTATCATGTATGCCATCTGAGAGATCCCTTGTTGTGAGTGACCATCTGGCCAGCTTAGAAGAGGATATCTGCCATTAGAAGTACGAACTCGCTGTTCGTGGGAGATAGGCCCATCATCCATCACCCCGTGGTGAGTGGATGTACAAGTGACACTCGTTGCCTACTAGACGTCTTTTATTGTCACTCACTTGCTTTCTTCTTTTTTGCTTTACCTTTACCGCTGAGGAGTGCCTCTGCTGCTTGCCCTGCCGAGGGATCACTGTCCTCCACCGGGAGGTGCTGTTGCAGGCTATCCGAGCTATAGCCTTGAGGTGAGGAGCTGGGGACCACCTGAGGTGCTTTCTGCTGTCACCCTTTCCTGGCACCACCATTTCAATTTGGACTTATCTGGACTCTTGGGTTTTTTCACTAGAGACTTTATTTATTTCACATTTTTTCCATCCAGAGGCATTTCCTCATGGAATTTTCTCTGGTCTTATAGTTTGGATTTAGGATTGTTTTTCACTGGTTTCACATTACACTGGCTAGTGTGTTGGGTTTTTCCTTATTGTAATAATAATTTTTGTATTTATTGGTTATCACCCTTATGTGTATATTCATTCACATCATTGTTTCGATTATGTTGGTTATCATGTTGTCCTAAACCCACCTGCATCCACCCATCCAGCCACCCGTCCCATCCATTCACCCCTATCACCCACACCCCCCCTCCTCCCCCCCTGTTCACTTTCAGCGCAGACAACACCCCCTTCTTTTACATATGAAAGAATACAAACCTTCCTCTAACTGAGGTTAAGAGGCGGCGGGATGACATCATCATCTCTAATTCAGCCATTCAAAGGAAGCTTCGTATTCATTCATAGAAAACAAAGCTGCCTGTGAATGGCTGAACAGCGATCAACCTGACTTGATATTGTATCCTGGAGCAGGGCAGATAATTCCCATTCTGCTGCTGGAACACAGAGCTGATATAATGTATATAGCTGAGGCTACGTACAGTTTATATAGCACACAGCTGACACGTCTGTTAGTGAAGGTAATAATTTGTCTGAACCAGCTTGATCCAAATGAACTATTTAAACTTCACTAATAGCTGGAGATCGGCTTTACCTTGGAATATTTCTGTTAATGCTGGTCACTTTTGTTACCATTACTGTTCAGTAATTTACATTTTTTCTGTTGGATCTTTCCAAAATATCTTTTTTCATTTAACAGTTATGTTGACAATGTTTTTTTCAGACGCACACACCAATTAAAAGCTGATTATTTGGGGTTTATTTTTTCGATTATTTAATACAGTATATAACAAAGGATTTTCAAAGGCAAAATGCAAAGGAAAGTGTCACTTTTGGGCTGACTGATGGTCATTGGTGGCTGGTGGTAAATGTTTGGGGGTGGCAAACGGTGCACCCACAGACACCCAGGGTCCGGTCGGTCGTGTCCGGAGCACTTACCCCATCTATGGTGACTGGCGGCGGGTGTCGCGAGCGGCTTCTCCTTCTCTCTTCCGTGGGCATCACGGCGGCTTCCGTCGCCTCCCTCCTCCTCTGCCACCAATTGGAACGCTTCTCTTTTTGGCCTTTGCCTTCTCCTTTCAGCCCACACAACTGGGTGGGCTTGGGTTGCAGTGCTCTTTTTTGATGCCAATTAGAGCCTCTGGCTTCAAAACCACCTCATTGGAATTCATGCATCCGGTGTCCTGCATGGGGGCCGGACGCACAGATAGGGGGGACCCATGCACCCTTAATGGATGGTTAGCCAGCCCCTGCTGATGGCTTTACGGTATATTAACAAGCTTCTTACTGGGTTGAAAGCTTTGTAAAATTATTATGCAATATTTCATAATTCCCTTACTAAAATTTTTTTTTTTTTTTTTAAGTACGTTGTTAGTTCTAGCCATATCAAATAAAATATGCATAAAACCACTCTACATTCTCTTTAAAATTCCTTTTTCATTATTATCAAACACATTGAACACTCGGAAAACTATGTAAATGTAAGACAATTTATAAACAGAATGTGTACAGAAAAGGATCTGTTAATTACAGATGTTCAGCCTGCCCACGCACAGTGATTTTTCTGTTTCAGACCAAACAATCTTATTTTCAAACCATTTTTTAAATCTGTTTTTTTTTTTTAAATTTATTATTATTATTTTTTCATTAAAGCTGAACTCCAGGAAAATGATTAAACCCACAATTTGAAATACATATATAAAACCTGTTTTATCTGCCAGGAGATATTCTGCCCATCAATATTGTTTTTTTTTTTTTGTTTTTTTTACAGTGCTGCCAACGCTGTAAGTCCACTCAGATGACAGATTCGACCTGCCAATTAGGCAATAATAGTATATGCTATTATGTAAAGTTTCAAGAGTTTGGCAGAACTTAAAAGAAATTCAAATTAAAGTAGCAAAAGAAAAAATAGGTCCTCAGTGCTACAAGGAGGCATTGCCTAATTACAAACTCCATGTAGATGAGCATTGCAGTCCAAAGTTATTTGCGCCCATTCAATGCACATCTGCAACGCACCTTCATTTTATTATTGTGCACAGCAATTAATTGTGTTGTCCCTTGCTGAAAAAATTGTGCGTGTTCTAAGGTGCTTTTATCATCCATTTAAAATAATATGCATTGATCTGCTTTAAAGCCCAACTCTGGACAACTAAAAAATTCTCCCTTGCAGTGGAGCTGTGCCTGCACCGTGCAGGGGTTAATTGCTCCTATCGGACTAGGGGAACAAAAAAAACGTATTTACTCCACCTTCCTTGCATTTAGACCAATCCCTGCAGCTTCGTCTTCCCCACATTCTATTGGTCTAGACCAGGGGTCTCCAAACTTTCTAAAGGACCAGTTTACTGTCCTTCAGACTTTTACAAGGGCCAGACTGTGGCCACTGACAGTAAAAATTTGTCTTGATGACAGTGGGAGTAAACATTGCATCTTTGGCATAAGGGCCAGAATTCCTCCCACTGACACTTATTGTTGGGGTCAGTGGAGAAATAGTGCCCCATTGTTGGTGTCCATAAGAGGAGTAGTGTCATATCAGTGTCAGTGGGAGGAATAGTGCCCCATAATCGGTGTCATTGGGAGGAATAGTGCCCCATCGCTGGTATTAGTGAGAGGAATAGTGTCCCATCATTGGTATTAGTGGGAGGAATAGTGCCCTATCATTGGTAGTAGTGGGAGAAATAGTGCCCCATCATTGGTAGTAGTGGGAGGAATAGTGCCCTATCGTTTGTTTCAGTAGGTGGAATAGTGCCCCACCATTGTAGATGTCAGTAACAGGAATAATACCCAATTGTTGGTGTCAGAGGGATGAATAGTGTCCCAAGGGTTGGATAAAGGCAAGCAAAGGGCCAGATCCGAACCCCCGGGTCTTGATGATGTCATGACTCTAGTCTAGTGAAGGGTCCATACTTCTAGCTCTGCATTGGACATGGTGAAAAGCAGGGGTATCCAAACTGTGGCCCAGGGGCTGGATGTGGCTATTTCTCACAGTAAAACCAATGATAGGGCACTGATGCTGGGGCATGTTCTACTCCCACTGGCCACAGTTCGACCCCTCTAAAGCCTTAAGAAGGTTAAACTGGCCCTTTGCTTAGAAAGTTTGAAGACCCCCAGATTTTGTGGGACTGTTGGATTGCGAGGGTGTGCCATCTGCCAGTAGATTGAATGATCAGATGAGTAAAACGGTTTCTTCTTGTCCCTAGACAAAATGAGTTGCAATGCAACTGCAAGAGATCATTTTACACTTTTCCCTAGAGTTGGGCTTTAACGTATAACTAAAAGGCAAAACTTTTTTTTTTAGTTATGGATAGAGTGGAGAAGGATTAGAATACCTATCAGTTTTTACTGCTGTCTGTGCTCCTGTTGGGAAGATTCACCCTTTCTATTTGTCCTGTTTACCATTATCATCAAAAGTGAATGTAAAAGAAAATCCCACATTTTGGATTGTCCCAAAAAAGTAATAGAGCGTAAATCTTCCAATGGGAACACTAGTTCTGGTGACCTGGGGGTCCCTAAGAGATTCCTATAATTTGCAGGGATTTCCTCTCACTTCCTGTTTGGCTATGGGGCAGAAATCTCCAAAATGGAACACAGATGGCAAAAAAAATGTTTTTTAATTTTATGCCCCTACCTTACTCTATTTAAAATAAAATAAAAGTTTTGCCTGTAGTTCTACTTTAAGTCTGAATATGAATCTAAGTAAGTGTAGCCTGTTGTGTTCACTGGTTCTATTCACTGTAGATTTGTGATGGTAATAGGAAGTTGCAAAGCAGAAATTCAAGTGACCTTAAAGGGGTGCTCCAGGCTCTTTTTAATGTTTATTAAAAGTCAGCAGCTACAAAAAGTGTAGCTTCTGGCTTTTAATAAGCATACACTTACCTGTTCCACGGTCCAGCGACGTGCTGCTGGGAGCTTCGTTCCGGCCCCCCCCTTCACCGCTGGCGCCTCCACTGCAATTGTAGGCAACCGGCCAGGAACTCACTGCACATGCGCAAACGGTGGTCCCTGGGCGGAAGGAGGAAGTGGGACAGGAAGTCCCACTCCTCCTGAAGCCCCCACTCCCCCCCAAGAAAATTACATGCCAAATGTGGCATGTAAGGGGGCGAGGAGTGGATTAAGCGGACGTTCCACTTTTGGGTGGAACTCCGCTTTAAGGCTACAGTCTCTTTTAAAAAAACTATAAACAGCCTACTGAATCTGGTTGATTGGATTAAGGTATTATGAGCAAATGCTAATTAACATTGGCTGCTGTATTTTCTAGGTAATGGGTTTTGTGCTTAACCCCTGCAAGGTATACCTCCTGGAGAATAAGGGTGCTGGTCCCTTTAAGAGAGCCTTACCCATGCGATGTATGTTACTCCCGTGCCATTTGGGGAAAAAAGAGGATGCTCCCAATAGTGTAAAACCATATAATAATGCTTTATTTGTGATTAAAATTATGCTAACATTATAGAAAAATTCTCTTAGCCTTCAGTGGGGTAAAACTTAATGGTATGACATCACTTCCGCTCATGTGACCCCTCAGGCTCCGCCCTATACAGTACGTCACATTACGCACCACATAAAAAGGTTTTCCTGATGAAGTCGTATGGTGCGTGTTGTAACACACAGGGTGGAGCCTGAGGGATCACATGGCCATAAGTGATATACTAAAAAAGAGTTATACCCCATTATATGCTAAGAACGTTTTTCTATATGTAAGCATAGTTTTAATAGAAAATAAATGATTATTTTTTACTAGATGTCTGTTCTTAAAAATTGTAAACTATAAGTACATAGGCCTTTTCTTGTTTTGTAGGTTAAGCGGCGGCCCTCCAGATCTTAAATGTTGCCTACTTCATCAAAAGCTCCAGGTACGTGTTTTTCTTCTTCTTCTTCTTTTTTTTTTCCCCACTATTACAAACTTTTTACATTCAAGCCTGGAACATTATTTGCTTTATGTTTATGTTCTGTCTTCCTGTCCTGTAGATGTTGAACTGCTGCATTGAGCGCAAGAAGGCACGGGATGATGCCAAGAAGGCAGAAACCACTGACCGTTCCTCAAGTACCTCCCTGTACAAGGCAGCGCATGAGTCGGCCCATTCTACAGAATCAGAAAAGGGCAAGTATGACGTGGGGAAGTCCTGGGACTCTTGGAGCGACAGCGAGGATGAATTCTTTGAGTGTCACAGCGACACAGAGGAACTGACAGAGAGCACACAGGATGCAACTAGGAAACCATCAACCAAAGAGGAGGCTAAAGAGGCAGCAATGCTAAAACCTGATGGACGCTTGCATGAGTTCGGAAGTCTGACCTTATTAAGCAATGGAGAGCCTCTCTACATTCCAATAACACAGGTAAAAGCAACAATTTTATCCAGTACTTTTTTGCAAGGGATAGCCTACTTAAAAAAGAACACTTCCAAGGGACTCATTCATTTATTTTAATCTAATATGGGTTGATACAGGACCTGCAAATAGTTACAAAAGCATCGCTAGACAAGGATATGATAAACAGCACAGCTGGAGAGCAAGATTTCATTTACTGTATTTAACTTATAAAAAGTAAGGAGTATACTGTACATTTGTAAATGCATGCAAAATTCTCAATTGAAATCAAGTTACGTTTGCAAGTGTACTATTATTCTCAGCAGACACAGTTCCACCTATCACAAACGTTCTCTCATCCTCACCCATCCCAGCAGACAATGCGTTCAGTTTTCCGCCAATCACAGACGCCTTTTCATCCTCGGACAAGAAGACGTCCGTGATTGGCGGAAAACTGAACACAATATCTGCTGAGAAACTGGGTCCAAAGATGAGAGAACGTTCGTGATAGGCGTTTCTCAGCAGACACAGTTCCGCCTATCACGGAATGGACCAGGAGGAGACCGCAAGTTTTAAACGATGGACGCCCACAGCCTGTCAATAATTTTAGGTACACTGACTCGAGTATAGGCCGAGAGGGGCATTTTCAGCCCCAAAAAAAGGGCTGAAAATCTCGGCTTATACTCGAGTATATACGATAATAGAAAATAAGGTTGATCACTAAAAACAAACACATAATAGGATAAGATGTTTTGGAACTACATTTCCCATGATCGATTACACTGCAGAGTGCAGGAGCATCATGGGAATTGTAATTCCAAAACATCTGGGGTGCCAAGGTTCGCCATCACTGACCTAGGTTATTCCATTGGTTTGACTCTGTGTTGTTTATCCTATTATGTGTTTGTTTTTATTGACCAACCTTCTTTTCTTTATCGTACATCACGGGACACAGAGCGCATAGCCATTACATATGGGTTATATGGGTACCTTCAGGTGTGGACACTGGTGTAATCAACTTCACAGGAAGTTCCTCCCTATATAACCCCCTCCCACTGAGAGTGCTTCAGTTTTTTCGCCAGTGTCTTAGGTGTTGGTCACGTCTAGCTGTTCCTCGGAGGTCTCGGGACCCAGGATAGCTAGCCGGATCCGTCCGAAGTGCTTCAAAGCCAAGGTGTACGGTACCCGGGCCCTGCCTGCGTGGGGTGTTGCCTATAATGCCTCTCCTTGGAGGGCTGGATTCTGGGCTCCAGTGCCTTGGTCTCTCCCAGGACTAAACGCTACTGATGCCAGGATGCTATATAGGTCCAGGGGTGTGGGTTCCTTAAACACAGGACTCCGGTCCCTGAAGGTCCGAGACAATACCCACGGAGATGGGAGAAGATTGGGCCTCTTGCAGTTTGCAATACCCTGCGGCGTGGAGCAGGTAAGAGGGAACCTGCGGGACTTGGTTCGACAGTAGGTATCCCCCTGAGGGTTCTGGGTTGGCTAATGGTATGCTTGTGCATCAGCCACTATCTCCACTATGTCTTTTTAGGCAGGATGGGATGTACTAATGTTTACCCAGATAACATGTAGATATATGTATACTTGTTTAAGATATATATTTGCTACTCACCCCAGGTCTGCCTGTTAGCATTGATACTGCAGCCCCACGTACTATAAAGAGGGAATTGCTGGTGAAAACTCCTGTTTCTTAGGAAGCCTATGGGGACAGCTTCCTCTCTGTGTGCACTACAGTAAGGATTAGTGCTTACCTGGTGTCTGTTGGTGCTGCTGGCGCTGGTCCATGCTTTTCCTCTGCTCTCTGCTTCCTCCATGTTGTTCAGCGTGGGGGGGGGGGGTGCGCGCGCGTGGGCCGCCTTTTATAGCGTCGGCGTGCGTTGGGGGGGCGGGCCAGCAGCGTCAGGGTCAGTTAAAAGTAAAACGTTTCTCTCTGGCTGGTCTTTTCCCTCCTGGAAGCAGAGGAAGAAGGACACAGAGCGCGCAGCTGGGTCTTTTGGCCACAGTGACACCCAGTGGCGGTTTGTGGATCTTCAGGTCTAGGACTTAGTTCCACTATTGACCAGAAAAAAAAAAAAAAAAAAAGAGTTTTTTTGCTTAAAGGGACTCAGCCTTAGATCCAGCAGTATCTGAGTCAACCTTGGACTCCGGCTAACGGGCATTGGTGTTGCAATACTCACAGGTTTTCCTCAGTATTGCCACCTCCCAGGCGGGTAAAAAAAAAATAAAAAAAATAAAATAATTTTTTTTGGAAAAAAAAAAAAAAAAAAAATATATATATATATGTATATATATATATATATATATATACAAAATTTTTCATTTTCCTCAGCCTGTTCTCATATTAATTACTCCTAGCTACAACAGTCAGGTGTTGGCTATAGGGGTGACTCAAGGTTGTGCAATGGCTCCAAAGGGATCAGGACCAGCCAAGGCTGCAAAAGGTGCCAAGAAACAAAAGGGGTCTCCATCGGGGTCAGAGGATTTGGGCCAGGCTTCAACGGCCCCACCCTCACCAGTTAGACCACCGAGTAGCATAGTACAAGAGCCATTGGGGGTGCTGGGGGCAGAGGCGGCCCCCGATCCACCCATTCCTGTTTACGTAACGGAAGAAATGCTAGCGACCACCCTGGGTGGGCTAGAGAAAAGGTTAACTGCTTTGTTTGCCCGCCCTTTGCCAAGTAGCAAACGGGCTAGATCCCCCTCACCTAGTTTGGTGTTTTCAGATGCGGAGGTCTCCTCTTCGGAGGAACGGGACCCACAAGGGGATCAAGCAGACCCAAGTCCCGACGGTTCAGACATGGAGGGTTCCACTGTAGATGAATATTTTTCGGCCTCTCAAGCGGAGAGCCTGTGGATCCAGTCTTTGACCGATATGGTTCGCACTGCTTTTAAACTTCCAGTGCCAGAACTAGTAGCCCCTGTGGTATCCTCATTGGGTTCTTTAAAGGCTCCATTAACTTGTGTGTCTTTTCCGATTCACCCCCTTCTGCGGAGCGTGATTTACCAGGATTGGGCTCGACCTGATAGGATCTTTATCCCTCCTAAGAGGTTCTCTATTCTCTATCCTATGGAAGAGGAATTTTTAAAGAAATGGGCACTCCCCACAGTGGACGCGGCCATTTCCTGCGTGAATAAATCCCTGACCTGTCCGGTTGAAAATGTCCAGATGTTCAAGGATCCGGTCGACAAAAAATTAGAGACCCTACTGAAGGCTTCTTTCACCACAGTAGGTGCCATGGTTCAGCCAGCGGTGGCAGCCATTGGCGTTTGTCAGGCCTTAAAGGATCAGGCAAAACAGATATTAAAGGACATGCCGGCTCAGCAAACTCGTGAATTAGCAGATTTCCCTAGGGCTCTCTGCTTTGCAGTAGATGCTATTAAGGACTCCATCCAACAGGCATCCCGGTTATCTCTGCTGGTGGTTCACATGCGTCGTCTTTTGTGGCTAAAGAACTGGTCAGCAGAGGCACCCTGCAAAAAGCTTTTAGCAGGGTTTCCCTTTCATGGGGGAAGACTATTCGGTGAAGACCTAGATAAATATATCCAAACCATATCAAGTGGTAAAAGTTCTTCCTTACCGGTCAAGAAAAGACCGCGTGGGCCCGCGTTTAAACGACAGGCCATTGCAGGCTCGGCCCCTTCGACTTCCCGTCAGTATCGACGGCCTCCCGGGCGTTCAGCAGTTAATAGCCGCCCACAGGGACAAGCCGCGGCAAACAAGAGGCCCTGGTCTCGCAAGCCGGCTAAACCAGTCATCAAGTCAGATTCATGAAGGGGCGCCCCCACTCTCTTGGGTGGGGGGAAGACTTCAGTTTTTCTCCGAAGTCTGGAAGGCCAGAATTCCCGACTCTTGGGTTCGGTCCGTGGTAGCCACAGGCTACAAACTAGAGTTTAGAGAAATCCCCCCTCCTCATTTTCAGGGGTCAAGTCTTCCAAGCGACCCGTTAAAGAGGGCCTCTCTCGTAAAGGCGTTGGATCGCCTCTTGCTCCAAGGAGTAATTGTAGAAGTACCAACCCAAGAAAGGGGTCTGGGATTCTACTCCAACCTTTTTATTATACCAAAACCCAATGGCGACGTCAGGCCTATCCTAGACCTCAAACGCCTAAATCGCTTTCTAAAGATTCAGACCTTTCGTATGGATTCCATACGTTCAGTGACAGCCAGCCTGCATCAAGGCGACTTTCTAGCATCTATAGACATAAAGGATGCATATCTGCATGTGCCGATCTACCCAGCACATCACAAGTTTCTTCGTTTTATGATAGATCAAAGTCATTTCCAGTTCGTAGCCCTCCCTTTCGGGTTGGCAACAGCTCCGCGGGTATTCACAAAGGTGTTAGCCCCGGTGCTAGCCGTCCTAAGGACAGAAGGCATTTTGGTCCTGGCATACCTGGACGATCTCCTGGTTATCGACAGATCAGCTTCCAACCTCAATCATGCAGTAGTCCGCACAGTTCGGCATCTACAAGAATTCGGGTGGGTTGTGAACCAAGGAAAATCGAGGTTGCAACCCACAAGACAGTTGGAATATCTAGGCCTTCGGTTAGATACAGAATGCCAGAGGATATTTTTACCTCAAGAAAAGATCAGGTCATTGACTCAAACAATTCAAATAGTCCTAGGCAAAAAGAGGCCGACTATTCGCCTATGCATGCGACTGCTGGGAAAGATGGTAGCCGCCTTCGAAGCAGTGCCCTATGCCCAGATCCATACCAGAGTTCTCCAGGCAGCTATTCTCTCTGCTTGGAACAGGTCCATACAGGCATTAGACCGTCCATTAGGTCTTTCCCCAGGAGTCAGGCGCAGCCTGTACTGGTGGCTGGTCCCTCAAAAATTGTCAAAAGGGAAAACCTTTTGCCCCATCACGTGGAAAATAGTAACCACAGATGCCAGCCTAACAGGTTGGGGGGCAATCTTAGGAAAACGGACCCAGCAGGGACAGTGGTCAGAGGCAGAAAGTCTGCTTTCCATCAATGTCCTAGAGATCAGAGCTGCTCGGTTGGCCCTGGTCGCCTGGACTCTCCCCCTGCAGGGTCTGCCAGTAAGGATACAGTCCGACAATGCCACGGCGGTGGCATACATAAACCACCAGGGGGGCACAAGGAGCCTAGCGGCTCAAAGGGAAGTAAACCTGATTTTCTCATGGGCCGAAGCCCATGTACCCTGCATCTCAGCAGTGTTCATCCCAGGGATAGACAATTCTCAAGCAGATTTTTTGAGTCGTCAACAGTTACTCCCGGGAGAGTGGTCTCTTCACCCCCAGGTATTCCAAGAGATTTGCCAAAGATTCGGAGTTCCCGATGTGGACATCATGGCAACAAGATTCAACAAGAAATTGGACAAATTCGTATCCCGAGCCAGGGACCCCTCGGCCTACGGGACCGATGCGTTGGTTTGCCCCTGGCACCAGTTTTCTCTCCTGTATGCGTTCCCTCCACTACAGATGATTCCCCGCCTTCTACGAAGGATCAGGGTGGAGCGCAGGCCGGTGATCCTGGTGGCCCCAGCCTGGCCCAGAAGGGCTTGGTACGCACTCATCGTGAGGATGTCAGTAGGGGCACCGTGGCCACTCCCCCTGCGCCCAGATCTGCTGTCTCAGGGCCCGATCTACCACCCTGCTTCACAGCAGCTAAATTTGATGGCTTGGCGGCTGAATCCCTAATTCTTAAGGGCAGAGGCCTCTCAGCCCAAGTCATATCTACGTTAATTCAGGCTAGAAAGCCAGTCTCTAGAAATATCTATTACAGAGTCTGGAGGACCTATGTGGAGTGGTGCGAGTCTCAAGGAGGGCATCCTCGCAAGTTTTTTATTGACAGGATCTTGCGATTCCTCCAGGTTGGCGTTGACAAGGGGTTGGCTCTTAGTACTCTAAAGGGGCAGGTGTCTGCCTTATCGATATGGTTTCAAAGGCCTTTGGCCACGCATTCGCTTGTGAAAACCTTCTTGCAGGGGGTCTTGCATGTGAATCCCCCTATTAGAGCTCCCCTCTGCCCCTGGAATTTAAATATGGTCTTGTCAGCTTTACAAAAGCAGCCGTTTGAACCTCTGACAGAAATCCCTCTTGTGCTGCTAACCCGAAAGTTGGTTTTCTTGGTGGCTATGGCTTCGGCCAGAAGGGTCTCCGAGCTGGCAGCCTTGTCTTGCAGGGAACCGTACCTGATTCTGCATAAGGACAGAGTGGTTCTGCGGCCTCAACCTTCTTTCCTTCCTAAGGTCATATCCAGTTTTCACTTGAATCAGGACCTAGTCCTACCATCCTTCTTTCCTACTCCCCAGTCCAGAGAGGAAAGACTGCTTCATACTTTGGACGTGGTCCGAGCCATGAGGGTTTATCTCAAGGCTACAGAGAAGATTCGGAAAACAGATGTGCTTTCGTTCTTCCGGATGGCCCCAAGAAGGGTCAGCCGGCTGCCAAGTCTTCCTTGGCTAGGTGGATTAAGCAGCTGATTTTTCAGGCCTATGGTCTGAAGCGCGTTCCACCTCCCTTATCAGTTAAAGCCCATTCTACGAGGGCCATGAGTGCCTCTTGGGCGGCACACCATCAGATCTCTATGGCACAGGTTTGCAAAGCGGCAACCTGATCTTCCGTACATACGTTTACTAAATTTTATAAGTTGGACGTCACAAAGGCTACGGACGCAGCATTTGGGCAGGCGGTCCTACGGGCAGCAGTATAGAATCCTCTGGCCCGGTTCACGCCCCCTTTTTTTCTGTTGGTGGAGCTATTTTACCTCCTGATAATGTTTTTTTGTTTGGCTATTCTTGGCCTTACGGTCTCCCTCCCTTCATGGAGCATTGCTTTGGGACATCCCATATGTAATGGCTATGCGCTCTGTGTCCCGTGATGTACGATAAAGAAAAAGGGATTTTTAATAACAGCTTACCTGTAAAATCCTTTTCTTGAAGTACATCACGGGACACAGAGCTCCCACCCCTCTTTTGGGGAACATTGTGTAACCTCTGAGAAATTGCTTGCTACAAAACTGAAGCACTCTCAGTGGGAGGGGGTTATATAGGGAGGAACTTCCTGTGAAGTTGATTACACCAGTGTCCACACCTGAAGGTACCCATATAACCCATATGTAATGGCTATGCGCTCTGTGTCCCGTGATGTACTTCAAGAAAAGGATTTTACAGGTAAGCTGTTATTAAAAATCCCTTTTTCTATTACATATTGTATAATTGTCTTGTTAATAAATTTTGTACTTTTATGGTCCGTTAATATCCCATTCTTTGAGGAATTTTTCTTTTACTACCACCAATTAAAAATGTCTTGAAAAAAATAAGGTAAAATCCACCTTAATGCACAAAGTATTTGTGATCACATGTAAGGTTTTAATAACACATGTAAAAGTTGCAAAAATATACAGCTGACAAACTCTGCCCGACTCCTTCGATTTTTCAGTTGAAGAATGTCAGGCAGGAGGGGGCCAACATGGCCACCCACAAACGGAGACAGCTTTTCTAGAGGAAATTATCAGATACTACATAGATATCACCGGTGTGGTTAGAGACTGGCAACCTGCTACAGGAGACTGTATGAGGCTGGGATCATGTTACCCAAGATTGCAAGAGATCCTTGCCATGACCATTACAGCTTCTTACAAAATCAACACTGTTGATTGCTTGAGTTCGAGAGCCACATGACTCTATAGCAGCCTTTCTCAACCTTTTTACCCTAGAGGAACCCTTAATATAATCGTCAGTTCTCGTGGAACCCCTGCAAAAACCATTGATGGGTCTGTTTGAAAATGCCCCGTATGTTGGTGGCCCTGAAACTATGCAGGCACCATCAAATGGGAGGTCAGTCAACCACAGCTCAAGGAACCCCTAACAACCTGTGGAGGAAACCCATATTGTCACGGAACCCTGGTTGAGAATGGCTCCTCTATATTATCTAGAGATTTTCTGATGGCAACAGCTGCTCAAACCAGATTTCTTTAGAGCTGATGTTTTTTGAAGTTTTAAATAGTTTATTTGAGTCAAGTTGGTCCAAACAAACTGTTTTATTTATATTAAAGTGGTTTGAAACCTCAGTCATGGAATGAAAATGTGAGCAAAGCACATATATCTGTAGTGCTTACTTATCTCTTTCCAAAGCTCTAGGTCAACTGTGACCCGAAGGCCGGATGCCATCCTTTGTTTTTTTTTTTCTGGACCCTGGGGAACTATTCCTTCCAATAGCTCCAACAATGGGGCACTATTGCTCATATTAAAACCATTTATGGTCTATTGCTTACCCCCCATTGATGGCAGGGCATTTTTTTACTCCCACCAGCCACAGGACGGCCCCCCTAAAGCCTGAAGAACCGGAATCTGGCCCCTTGTTTAGAAAGTTTGGAGACCCCTGCTCTAGGTGCTTTGAGCTCCTCTGTTATCAACATAACAGCTTGTCAATTCAGAACACAGTTCTTCTGCTGTGTGGAAGGGGGGTGGGGGAGGGGTGAGCGCTTCTAAGCCATTCAGAGAAAGCCTTCTATTTGCGGAATTAATGCAAAGCCAACTTTGGCTAAGGCAGAGAGGTGGGTGGATAGATGTCATCTGTCTCAGCTAATCAGAGCAAGCTTTGTGTTCATTCATTGAATACAAAGCTTCCTGTGAATGGCTGAGCAGTGTGCAGCAGTGGTGGGAGTTTGGTGGATCATCTTCTGCAGGAAAGTTATTTCAGTCCCCTTTAAACATCCCAGCAATTAATGCAAAATAAAGGGGAATACTTGGACAGCCGCACTCCAAAAAATATTTGTTTATTTTATTGTAAAAGTAAAATCATAAGATACATGCCACAGCAAAACCAGGTACAAACTGACACGTTTCACATTAAAACTTAGTGCTTAATCATAGCTGGTTAGCTATGATTAAGCACTAAGTTTTTGTGTGAAATGCGTCAACTTGTACCTGGTTTGCTGTGGCATGTATCTTGTGATTTTACTTTTACAATAAAAGAAACAACATTTTTTTGAAGTGCGGCTGTCTAAGTTTTCCTCTTCATTTTGCATTGTTATAGGCATTGCCAGCACCCGTGGCTTAGGATCTGGTGAGGAGGTTCTTTGGTTACATCTTCTACCTTGAGCGGTGACTCTTTATCCCAGCAATTAAGTCGTATAACAGTATTGAGGAATAAGTTAAAGGGATAAAGGTTGCTGTTTTATTTTTTTTAAAACAAACATGTCATACTTGCCTCCACTGTGCAGCTCGTTTTGCACAGTGTGGCCCCGAACATCCTCTTCTGGGGTCCCTCATTGGCTCCTCCTCGCATTAGATAACCCCCTTTGGATAAGAGATCTCCCGAGGGGGTTACCTTGCATAGGATGCATTAATGATTAAGGTGTAAATACGAACCTTTACAACCCCTTTAATCTTCTCAAAGCATCGAAAATTCCTTTCATTCTGTTTTTTTTTTATTTATTATTTAAATAAACCTATTTAAATAAAATATGAAGTCAGGTATCTTAGGTTTTTTTCTTAAATTCTTTTGCTTACTTTAATTCTTACTTTTAAATTCATTTTCTGTTTATTTTTAAAATAGTTATTAATTATACCCTTTAGCGATGAGTATAGAATGTTTTAGCCCGTCAATGTCCAGAAGGTAAAAGCTTAAGAAGTATTCTTCAGGTCTTAGGTGGATCTCTTGATGTACACAACGTCAGGCTGTAAGGAGAAAGCATATAATTTAAAGAAGTTGCCTTCAACACATCTTTGGTGAGTCATTCCATTTTCACAAGGCCACCGTGACCTTAAGGCCCCGTACACACGGCCGAGGTTCTCGGCAGAAACGAGCGAGAAGCTCGCTGGGATCCTCATTCTGCCGAGAACCTCGGCCGTGTGTACACTCTCGGCGAGCATCCCACCGGGAAAGCCGCCGAGAGAAAATAGAGAGCAGGTTCTCTATTTTGTCGGCAGCCCGTCGGGATTAACAGCTGCTCGCCTTTCCCGACGGGATGGTCGCCGATTCTGACGGCCGGCCGAGAACCTCGAAGGGCGGAACGATGTGTTCCGTCCGTCGAGGTTCTCGTACGTGTGTACGCCGCCTCAGAGCGATCTACAATTGTACCAGATTGTGTGCAGACTTGGTTCAATTATTGTGCCGTTGGATCAGTATTGGTTTACAGTTTTCTATGCTGGTCCAGAACATCATGCAAGTCGCACATAATATAACATTTTGAGATTTTATACCATTACGAAAAGAGACCCTTTTTTCTTCTTTGCGATGTCGAACTGAAATCTCTTTATTTATACGTGTTTATATAGATCGATTTACCGGGTGTATATATAGAGATATATATACACACACACACACATTAAATCTATGTGGAACCTTCACCTTGCATCAAGGTTTCCCTGCATTGTGTAGCTCTGCTGAAATCATTGAGGGCATCAACAGTGGAATTTATAGTAGAAAAATACACACATTGAGATAATGCTTACCTGGAATTACACTAGAACTCTGTAATGCATGGATGTGAAAAGTCCAGGCTTAGCCCAACAGAACTGAAGGATCCTTGTCCATGTACAAAATTAAAACCAACATTTACTTACTTGGTTCAAAGTGATATTAAAGGCAGATTTTTTTTAAATAACAAACATGTAATACTTACCTGCTCTATGCAGTGGTTTTACACAAAGCTGCCCCAATTCTCTTCTCGGGTTCCCCTGCCTGCGCTCCTGGCACCTCCCTCCTGCTGAGTTCCCCCATAGCAAGCAGCTTGATATGGAGACACAAGCAGTCTCGTGCCCGAGCCGCTGTTCTGTGTGTCCATTCATATACGGAGTGCGGCTTGGCCCCACCCCACTCTCTCCTGATTTGCTCACTGGCTGTGATTGACAGTAGCAGGAGCCAGTGGCTGACGCTGCTGTCTTAGCCAAAAAGGAGGAAGAGACCCGGGGGAGCTGCTGGTCTTGTGCACATCACTGTATTTAGATGGGGCTCAGGTAAGTATTGGGGTGGGGGGCTGGGGGGACTAGAATGCATGAAGGTAAAAAAAAACTGACCCTCTACAACCACTTTAAAGGATAGGCTCACCTTTAGTTACATGTTACACCCATATTTAGGGTTTAACTTGTTACTAAATCACTTGCCACCACTCCAGAGCTCCGAGGAACGGTGCTTAACCTCCGAATTGCGTTAGCTTCTCCAACATGTGCCAGTGGATGAGGCATCCTGTCCCACATGCTGGAGCTCTGCATCTTTTTGGCTTGATTTAATTTACTTTTGTAAGTATAATATTGTCTTGCGCCTTTACCCTTATGTGTGCGTTTTCATGAAGGATGCGTAGTCGTCGGTTTCCTTCATCCCCTGCCTTGTGTGGATGCTCTCTTTGGGAGAGGATCCTACCTAGTACCCCCGTCCTAGTACCCCCATCCTGGTCCTACCTAGTACCCTCGTCCTAGTCCTTCCTAGTTCTACCTAGTACCCCTGTCGTAGTACCCCCGTCCTAGTCCTACCTAGTACCCCTGTCTTAGTACACCCGTCCTAGTCCTACCTAGTACCCCCGTCATAGTACTCCCATCCTAGTCCTACCTAGTACCCCCGTCGTAGTACACCCGTCCTAGTCCCCCATCCTAGTCCTACCTAGTACCCCCATCCTAGTCCCCTGTCCTAGTCCTACCTAGTACCCCCATCAAGAGTGTTGCATGTTGGGTGGAGCCAGGGTAGGGTCCTTCCTGCTTGAGGGGGAACCAGCACACACCCTATGTGCACTTTTTTTGTGTGTGTTCACATGCCCTTTTTTTAGTTCGCTTTTGGTCTTTTGTTTTTGAGCACTACCCCCACCCGGTAAGAATAATAAAAAAAAAAGACTCTAGTATATTTATTTAATCTCTGTAACTAGCAGTGTGCCTGGAGTTCAGCTTTCAAGCATTTCATTTTTGCTGGGGTGGATAAATAAAGAGAAATGGCATGCCAGAAAATAAAATAAAAACTTCCAAAGCCTCTTTTGTACTTTGCTGCTGATGTGATATTTGGTCATGTGATTTTTCTTAAAGAGTAGCATCAGAGCTTAGATTTGGTGCTCCTCCCTTTCAGCAGAGATCATGTGACCAAATATATTGGGTCATGTGAGCAGCACCGGCGGGAGTTTGGTGGATCATCTTCTGCAGGAAAGGTATTTCAGTCCTCTTTAACCATCCCAGCAGTGCAGTCCTATAACATTATTGAGGAATTAGTTCATCTTCTAAAATCATAGGAAATTCCTTTCATTCGGTTTTAATTAACGCTTGCCAATTGAATTAATTCCTCACTCATATATTTCCTAGATTAATACATCTGCCGCTTCCCATCATTTTACACGTGTAGCTCATTTTCTCATCCAGGTAAAATTTCTAATATAAAAATTCAATAATTCCTCTAAGTGACAAAAGAGCGTGTTCCCGAGAATTAATTAAGTGGGGTTTTTGATGAATGTACTTGCGCTCGATGAACATCTGTATTTGATCCGCGGTATAGAACTTCTCTTCCGTCCCTGAATTTCCATTTTTTGCCTCTACAGACACATTACAGAACCTATTGTTGTATTGTGTATTAAATACAGTTGCCTGACGCTTATCAAACAATGAGAAATTTTCGCAAGCAGTCAGGCGCCCACTTACATGTATTTCAGTTAGCGGCCATAAATTTTCTTTATTCGTCTGTATGTTCTGTAATGCATTTTTACTGAATGTGGTGGCTCAGTAATGGATCTTTCGCACCAAAAAAAGAAGGCATATTGGTGCAGCTCTTTCCTATATAACAGATAAAGCCGCATACACGCGATCGGTCAAACCGATGAGAACGGTCTGAATAGGACAGTTGTCTTAGGTTAACCGAAGAAGCTAAATGATGGTCTGATGTGCCTACACACCATCAGTTGAAAAACCGATCGTATCAGAACACGGTGACGTAAAACACAACGATGAGCTGAAAAAAATTAAGTTCTATGCTTCCAAGCATGCGTCGACTTGATTCTGAGCATGTGCGGGTTTTGCATACCAACGATCGGTTTTGACCCATCGGTTATCAATCCATCGGTTAAATTTTAAAGCAAGTTTGCTTTTTTTTTAACCGATGGTTAAGGGGGTTGTAAAGGTAAACGTTTTTTTACCTTAATGCATCCTATGCTGTATCACGGGAGCGCGCTCGCAAAAGCTTTCCAACGTGCGAGCGCCCTCGCATGAAGATGGAAAGCTTTTGCGAGGAGGAGCCCAGACAGCCGCCATGGGACCCCAGAAGACAGCTTTCCGGGCCACTCTGTGCAAAACGAACTGCACAGTGGAGGTAAGTATAACATGTTTGTTATTTAAAAAAAAAAAACAACCTGACTTTAGTGTTCCTTTAAATAACCTATGGGCCCCACAAACGATCGGTTTTGACCGATGAAAACGGTCCTTCAGACCATTTTCCTCTGGTTACCCTATCGTGTGTACGCGGCTTTAGGGCTCAGGAGTTGCATATGGTTGGTTTCCAAGAGAGAAGAAGGCAAGTGTACACCTGGAAGTCACACATCTATGGTGTCCTACGGCAATAAATCAAGTGACCATCTCAACTTGGACTCTGACCAGGCCACGCCCCAATGCGTTTCACTCCGCCCCCCAAGAGCTTAGTTCTGTGTCATGGCTTCAAAGAGACACTGTCACCACCTTATCCATGGCAAAGTGCCTCCTGATAGCCCAGCAAAAGGTACACATCTGTCTACGTTGGCTCCCGATTTCAAGCATCCATCTTGGGTAAACTACTAGCTTACCAAGGTAGTTGACGTCACCCCCTCCCCTCATTCACCTCTCAGTACTCTGGCCCAATCTCTGTCACATGAGGGAGGTCGCATGTTCCCCATACATGTAGGCCATGATCTGTTAGGAGCAGGGAGGAAGCATTGATCAGTGAGTATACATTGCAATACACACCAAACTGAGCATTTGCAGAGTGCCCACAAGGCTCTCTACTACCAGCAGATGGATTGGGGACTAAGGAAGAAGGGGAGGAATAGAGAAGACGGGATCAAACAGCCTGTTTACACAATGCAAAAGATTAACCCCTTAGGTTCCACAGTGGGTATAACGAGCATGCTTTACTGCGTTTACAGACTGATTTGACTGGGGTTTAGTAACATTTGTGGGGTTTAGTAACACTTTAATGCATCTGGCAAGTTGTGTACTGCTTTTATTGGCAAATTCATAGAGGGTTGTCCGGGTGAGCTCTGTGTATCGCATATATACCATATTTATTGGCGTATACCGCGCACTTTTTTCCCCTTAAAATAAGGGGAAAATCATGGGTGCGCGATATACGCTGATGCCTGCTTAGTTTGAACGCCTCCGCCGACATATACCGAGCGCAGTACACTCGGGTACATTCGGCCAGGCTCGGCTTCACTCGCGGTCACGCTTCTAGCCTTTATGCGTGAGTAGTGGAGCGTGCCCGAGTGTACTGCGCTTGCTATATGTCGCTGGGCGGCGTTCAAACTAAGCGCAGCGATTCGACTCGGAGACAGCGCGGGAGAAGCGAGGAGGACACCACCGAGGCCGCAGACGGACGACGGACCGGACAAGGCCGCCGGGCAAGACACTGACGAGGGGCATCTAAACTGTAAGTATTTTTTTATTTTTTTCCAGGATTTTCCCTTCTAGGTTGGGGGTGCGCGCTATACGCGGGTGTGCGCAATACCCCGATAAATACGTTAATTAGTCTAACAGGCGTCAGACTTCAGTTCACTTATTTGTGAAAATTTGAAAAGTCTGAGCGGCTTGGGACCATTTATGTTGCTGTCCGAGAGTGTGCATGTCCTTGAGAAGGTCAGTTTTTGTGGGCAGTTCTGGCCTTTTTTAAGGCACAAGCCATGTATGATGAATTCTCCTTGAAGAATACATTTTACTGTTTCCCATTGAAGGGGTGGAGGGTCGGGACTTCGACGTGAAATCTATAGCTGCTTTTAACGTAAAGTTATTCATTTTCAAAGATCACACAACAAAGGGGGCTGACAGCCGGCTACGACTTCACTGTCTGTGTTGTGAACTTTCTCTAAAGTTCTTCTAGCTACAGAGATAAATGAGGGATTTAAAAGTGCCTTTGCTGCTTGCTAAAGCAGCTTTTACTGCTTGGAAACTAAACAATCTCAATGAACAGGCAGTTTCTGCATCATTCATGTGTCAACACACAAGAAAATTAACCATAGGTACACAATGTTCCCAACAAAGTCTGATCTCCATAGCTGTGATACAAGTCAGTGAAATGAAATGATTAAAGTGGAGTTCCACCAACAAAAAAAATAGAAAAAAATAATGTTTTACTTACCAGAAACTGCGGTTGCTACAGTGTTTCCCCGAAAGTAAGAGCTAGCGCTATTTTCCAGGAGGGCTGCTTATAAGCCCTACCCCGAAAATAAGCCCTAGTTCGAGGTGATTGTGTGGTTTTCGAGAAAACGCGGTATAATCCTGTTACGGCGGTGTGCAGCGTGCTGTGTGTGTCTCTAGCGGTGTCAGATCCTGTTACGGCGGTGTGCTGTGTGTGTGTCTCTTGCGGTGTCAGATCCTGTTACGGCAGTGTGCGGTGTGTGTCTAGCGGTGTCAGGTGCCTTTGATACCAAGCAGGGCACAGCTGATCTCCTCTTCTCCCGCCTGTCTGTGGGGGATATCTGCCCCCCCCCCCCGCGCAGAGCTTCGGCTGGTCACGGAAGGTACGGTGCAGAGCCTCTGCAATCAACATGTCATACTGTGTTCGGTATGCAGCATGGATACTCCTGTCTCCACAAGGTATTCACAAATTATTTTTCTTCACATGCTGGTGTGCTCTCTTCCCTGCTTCGAGGATTGCAAAGGGAGGGGAGCCAGGGCCCCTCGCTGGTGGCTGGGAGAGGTGGAGGAGAGCTGAGGTGTTTGGCACTGTTGGATTGCAGGGGCACACACATTCTGTATTGTGTGCTACTGTAAAAGAAAGAATTTGGTCATTTTAAGTTTGTTTAAACTGGGGATTCCTGACAGACAGGGAGAGAGAGAAAATATATTAAGACCTACCCCAAAAATAAGCCCTACTGGGTCTTTTGTTGACAAAATTAATATAAGACCGGGCTTATTTTCAGGGAAACATGCGGATGTTCCTAATCTGCCTCTTTTTAGTCCGCGGCTGGTATTTATCCTTGCGTTGTCTTCTGGGGAATCGTGCGCGCTGCCTTCTGGAAACTATGTGTATCCCAGAGAGCAGCCGCCCATTCATACAGCACTGCGAGGCTCGCGTATGCGCAGCAGGAAACGGGCAGTGAAGCTGCAAGGCTCCACTGCCCAGTTTTCCGTTAGTGAGCATGGCAGCGCCGGGAGCTGCAGCTACAGTGTTTGTAGCTGCTGACTTTTAAAAAATAAAAATAAATCGTGGGTGGAACCCCACCTTTAACATAGTTAGACCAGACAAGGATAACAAATTTGCTAATCGCCAACGTTGATTCCATTCCATACCAAAGAGGGAAAGGAGTATCATAAATAGACAAAGAGTAACCCAATGGACTATTAAGGTACCCCAGCTAGGATCCCCAGGATAGGGCTGTCGCCAGGAGGACACACCTGGTGTTTTCCTACTGCGCAGAAGAAGACTATGCGCAGTAGGTTTATGTGTACAGCGAAAGAAGACTAATGAGGGTGAGAAAAGAGAAAAGCTAAAGAAAAGAAGGGTAGGGGGAGAAAAGGTGTATATATAAAAAAAGAGGGGGATAAAGAGGCATGTTTTTAGGGGGTGGGACAGATGGTCACATCCCGGTTTTATAAATGGGATAATGCCGGTCTCGCACGCATGCGCGGGAGTGATGTCATCACCAGTCACAGCGCCGGAGAGGCGATACCCGAAAGCCACTCTCAGGGGACATGGTGGCGGCGGAGGAGGGGAACGAGAAGTGCCTTCGATCTCAGGTAAGTCATTCATAATGAGCTAGTATGCGATGCATACTAGCTCATTATGCCTTTCTCTTGCAGGTTTACTTCCTCTTTAAAGCAGTTGTATACCCTTTTTTTACACTTTGACCTACAGAGCATGCGCTCTGAGTTCGCTGGCTGAAAGGTCTGGCAGACGCCGGGCCTTGCCGGAATGAAGTCTCCCGCGACGACATCGCGGCTCCGGCCACTTACAGCGCCGGAGCCGCGATACCCGGAAAACACGCCGAGGGAAAATGTCTGCTCCCTCGGCGTGGACCGGTTGAGATACCGACGCCTCATTCTAAGGTAAGTATTTCATATGGAGCTAGTATGCGATGCATACTAGCTTATTATGCCTTTTGCCTTACAGGTTTATAAAAATAAAAATCGGTTATACAAGCTGTACACTCACTACTTTACATTGTAGCAAAGTGTCATTTCTTCAGTGTTGTCACATGAAAAGATAGAAGAAAATATTTACAAAAATGTGAGGGGTGTCCTCACTTTTGTGATATACACTGTGTGTGTGTGTGTGTGTGTGTGTGTATATATATAAAACATTTGGGGGTTCTAAATAATTTTCTAGCAAAAAGATTTTTTTACATGTATGTGAGAAGTTTTAGGCCCGGTTGGCAAGTGGCTAAAGGGCATCAATCATGAGAGGAACATATAGGGGGTTATTCACGAAAGGCACTTGGAAGCGCAGTCGCTGTAAATCTGAGGGGAAGATCTGAAATGAGAGGAAGCTCTGCTGATTTTATTTATCCAATCATGTGCAAGTTAAAACCTGTTCCTTGCATGCCTCCCTCGGATCTACAGCGACTGCGCTTCCAAGTGCACTTGTAGTGCAAAGTGGATTTGCCTTTCGTAAATAACCCCCATAGACTTCTCTTGCTAGTTTCCTCACCATCTTACTGATCCGCCGTCTTCAATACTTTCTGAGTCATTGAGTCCAAAGAGGGGGCCGGCCCGTGAAATCCGAACTTCCAGTTTGCACACTTAAAGGGGTTGTATAGGTAAAAAAAAAATTCCCTAAATAGCTTCCTTTACCTTAGTGCAGTCCTCCTTCACTTAAGGGCTCTTTCACAGGTCCGTTCCGTTCGTCCGTTTTTTGGACGTCCGTTAACGGACCTCAATGCTTCCCTATGGGAGCGGATCCGTTAGCGGATGATGCATCCGCTAACGTCCGCCAGATCCGCATCCGTTTTTTCGGATGGAAGAATGTCCTATTTTTCTTCCGTCCGGCCGAACGGATCGGATGCAAACGGACAGACGGTCCGTTTCCATCCGATTCCCCATAGGGGATAGCGGAGGAGAGACAGGGCGGTCCCTGCACAGTGTGCTGGGACCACCCTGTCCGCCCGACAGCTCAGCGGAGACCCCCCGCTGAGCCGACGAACACACGGAGCGGACCGAAAAACGGACCGCTCCGTGTGAAAGGGCCCGAACTCATCCTTCCATTTTGCTTTTAAATGTCCTTATTTCTTCTGAGAAATCCTTACTTCCTGTTCTTCTGTCTGTAACTCCACACAGTAATGCAAGGCTTTCTCCCTGGTGTGGAGAAAGCCTCTTGAGGGGGGAGGGGGCGAGCAGGAGTGTCAGGACGCCCACTAACACACAGCTCCTTTCTCTATCTGCAAAGTAGAGTGTCCTGACACTCCTGCTCGCCCCCTCAAGAGGCTTTCTCCACTCCAGGGAGAAAGCTTTGCATTACAGTGGTGAGTTACAGACAGAAGAACAGGAAGTGAGGATTTCTCAGAAGAAATAAGGACATTTAAAAGCAAAATGGAAGGATGAGGTAAGTGAAGGAGGACTGCACTAAGGTAAAGGAAGCCATTTAGGGGGGGGGGGGATACCTTTACAACCCCTTTAACTCCAGTAACTTTGTGTAGTTCAGTATTAAAACTTTCTTGTATGTGTGCTTCTTTTTTTAATCTTCTTAGCTGAGTACATTGTTATGTTGTGTATTTGCCTGAAGGATCATATTACAGAATTAGCAGCGGGGGGAAGAAATGAGCGACTTCAAGCACTCGTTGTCAAATCTGTTGACTTGTGTTTGTACACCAACGTTCAATAATCTCAAACATTTAAAGTCGGCTCGTTGTAATTGGTTTCAGCCTTTGTGCAAAAAGCATCTCCTTGATCGCCTGATTTTAATTTGACAGAGGCATCTCGTTTAAATGCTGGAATTAAACTGCTTCTCTTTATTACAGCGCTAGCCGGGAACTGTTTAATGTAAACATCCACGTATAAGTGGAGCAAAATTGTGTATTTAAGAGGTGAACAAAGTGCATTAGAAAAAAAGAAAAAAGGCAATTTATGACATAATAACAATTTTATTGCCCAAGGTGCTAACATATGGAAGATACCTTTTGTAATATAGATTCAAGTATTACTGGGCTATGGTGAATTTGGTTTCCTTATTGCAGCTGTGAACAAACCCACTTTATATCTCCTGTGCAGAGCCACCATCAGGGGGGTACAGGCAGTACATCAGGGGCCCAGAATGGCATCCCCCCCTTTTTATTGTTCGTCAGCACCCAAAGCCCCCCCCCCCCCCCCCCGACCTCTAAGGTGCCCAGTGGTCTCGGATGGCATCCCCCTTTTTTTTTTCATCAGAGGACGAGAGGGCTTTGGGTGCTGACGAACAAAATAAAAAGGGGGGATGCCATCCTGGGCCCCTTAGAGGTCGGGGGGCTTAGCGTGCTAAGGGGCCCGGTGGTCCCCAGGGGCCCAGGATGGCATCCCCCCCTTTTTTTTTGTTCGTCAGCACCCAAAGCCCCCTGACCTCTAAGGTGCCCAGTGGTCCCTAGGGGCTCGGATGGCATCCCCCTTTTTTTTTTTCATCAGAGGTCGGGAGGGCTTTGGGTGCTGACAAAAAAATAAAAAGGGGGGATGTCATCCTTTGTTCGTCAGCACCCAAAGCCCCCCAACTTCTAAGGGGCCTGGTGGTCCCCAGGGGCCCGAATGTCACCCCCAGCCCTTTTTTTTTTTTTGTTCATCAGCACCCAAAGCCCCCCCCCCCCCCCACCTCTATGGTTTATCACTATGCCCGAACAATATATTTAAAAAAAAATACATATCACATTGTACTACAATACACTTCTTTCCAATCGTGTATAATGTGATTTATACCACTGCCATATATAAAGCACAGAAATCCATAAAAGGAAAAATCCAGACCATATAAGAATTAGATGTGTATGATTATTCCCTGTGCTATAATGCGCTTCCACCTTAAAGCGAGTGTAAAGGCAAATAGAATTAAAAAAATTGGTTTGCTCCGATACTGTGAAAATGCTCCGATACTGCAAGGGACGCCAGCTTGGGAGCGGAACGCCGCCTCCTCCCCTCCAGCCGGCTGTCTCTTCTGGCGGGTGCAATCCCCGCTGCCTCCTCCCCTCCGACAGGCTGTGATCTCTGGCAGGTGCCATCCCCGCCGCCTCCTCCCCTCCGACAGGCTGTGATCTCTGGCAGGTGCCATCCCCGCCGCCTCCTCCCCTCCAACAGGTTGTGATCTCTGGCGGGTGCCATCCCCGCCTCCTCCTCCCCTCCAGCTGGCTGTTTCTTCTGGCGGGTGCAATCCCCGCCGCCTCCTCCTTTCCGACAGGCTGTGATCTCTGGCGAGTGCCGTTCCTGCCGCCTCCTTCCCTCCGTTGGGCTGTCTTCTCTGGCGGGTGCCATCCCCGCATCTGGCCTACTGTCAACTCTGGCGGGTGCCATCCCAACCTCCTCCACCCTTCCAGCCGGCTGTCTTTTCTGGCAGGTGCCATCCCTGCATCTGGTGAATGGGTTATTGCGCAAAAAGGTCCATAATACATAAATATATGCAGACACAAATATAGGTGTGTATAGCAAGTGATAAAGGTGATTAAAATGATTCCACTGGAAAATAAAGGTGTCAAAAAAAATGTAAATTGCGGCATTGATCTATTTTTGTTGTTGTGTATACACTTACAAGTCTTTTCACTGGGGTTGTCCTGATACCACTTTTTTCGGACCGAGTACAAGTACCGATACTTTTTTTCAAGTACTCGCCGATACCGAATACCGATACTTTTTTTAAATGTGTCCCCAAATGCAGCCATGTCTTCCACATATGCAGCCATGTCCCCCACATATGCAGCCATGTCCCACCAGCCATGTCGGGACAAGTATTCTATTCTGGTATCGAAGGTATTTGCGGGAGTACAAGGTATCGGTATTGGGACAACCCTACTTTTCACATTTATCCCTGCGTCTGGCCACCTCTCTGGTGAGCTGTCATTTCTACCTGTTGCCTCCTCCTTCTCTCCACCACCAGCCATCACCTCTGCCCCCATGTTTCCCAATGGTCCTCCCATCCCCATATCCCCCCCCCCCCCCCCACAACGATCACAACCTTTTCCATCCCAACTCTCCCACCCCTCGATCCCTATTTCACCCCAGCCTCACCCAACTCCCTAACAACCCCCCCACTTTCAGAACCACCTCTCTACCTACTCTTCCTAGGCGATAACTAATTGATTTAAGTGAGCACTTGAAAAAAGTATTAGTACTCGATGTTAAAAATATCGGTGCATCCCTAAAAAAAAAAAGTCTATACTTACCTGCTCTGCACAGAGCGGCAGTGAACCCCCTCTTCTCAGGTCTTGTGCCAGCGCTCCTGGCTCCTCCTCTCTGTCCAGTGCCCCCCATAGGAAGCTACTGCGTGAGCCCCGCTGCTGCCTCCACAGGCTGCAAGCCATGAATACAGAGCGATCTTGATGTTTGATCGCTCGGTTCTCAGTGTAGAGGCGCCGGGGGACAGATGCAGCATAGGACCCATGCTACATCCACTTAGGTAAGTATGATGGAGGAAAAAAACATAAAACCTTTACTTATCTTTTTAAAGGCAAAAGGCGGGCAGATCAGTCTTTATTATGGATGTGTATTTTATTGGTATAAAAAATCTATTCAGGTCACTTCTAGTTGGGGTTGTCCCGATACCACTTTTTTGGGACCGAGTACGAGTACTGATACTTTTTTTCAAGTACTCGCCGATACCGAATACCGATACTTTTTTTAAATGTGTTCCCAAATGCAGCCATGACCCCCCACATATTGCAGCCATGTATGTCCCCCACATATTGCAGCCATGTATGTCCCCCACATATTGCAGCAATGTATGTCCCCCACATATTGCAGACATGTATGTCCCCCACATATTACAGCCATGTATGTCCCCCACATATTGCAGCCATGTATGTCCCCCACATATTGCAGCCATGTATGTCCCCCACATATTGCAGCCATGTATGTCTCCCATATTGCAGCCATGTATGTCTCCCATATTGCAGCCATGTATGTCCCCCATATTGCAGCCATGTATGTCCCCCGCATATGCAGCCATGTATGTCCCCCGCATATGCAGCCATGTATGTCCCCCGCATATGCAGCCATGTATGTCCCCCGCATATGCAGCCATGTATGTCCCCCGCATATGCAGCCATGTATGTCCCCCACATATTGCAGCCATGTATGTCCCCCACATTGCAGCCATGTATGTCCCCCACATTGCAGCCATGTATGTCCCCCATATGCAGCCATGTATGTCCCCCACATTGCAGCCATGTCCTGTCCCTCATACCTATAGATATGATGCCGCTGCCGCATACCGCTGTTAATCTCACTGCATTATAGCGCAGCGCGCATTACAAGCTTTCGTTCTGAATACTTGTAAATGCCCGCGCCGCCATGTATAGACACTCCTCTTCTCGGGATTGGAGGGATCCGTCCAATCCCACGCAAGGGGGAGTGTCTATATGCGGATTCATGCATAGACACTCCCCCTTGCTCGGGATTGAACAGATCCGTCCAATCCCAAGAAGGGGAGTGTCAATACATGGCGGCGCGGGCATTACAAGTATTCAAAACGAAAGCTTGTATTGCGCGCTACGCTATAATGCAGGGGGATTAACGGCGGTATGTGGCAGCGGCATCATATCTATAGGTATGAGGGACAGGACATGGCTGCAATTTGGGGGGGGAAGTATTCTATTTTAGTATCGGGGGTATTTGCGGGAGTACAAGTACTCCCGCAAATACTCGGCATCGGGACAACCCTACTTCTAGTGTTCACTTTTTAGGCCAATTATTATGAACACAATGTTCTGAGGCAGGATACAATGATCTAAAACGGTATATAGGTAACAGTTTAAAACAAGGATTTAGACTTCTTGCAGCTGCAATACGCAAATGTTCCAAAATGTGACAGGTTTATTCACACCCAACGCGTTTTACTCCAAGGGGCGGAGGGAACCGCGTTTGAGGTGAGTCGGGGCTGAAGCTGACATTCATCTCACTTCATGCACATGGTTCTGATTCATGATCTTATGGATCTTTTCCTTTGACATTGCAGGAAAAACATTGAATTGTAGTAACATGATGGAGCACAGCAAATATAGAACTGAGGTGCACCTAACAATGTATGCCAGCAAGGGTTCTCTCTGCATATATAGGGAATTTTTTTTTGAGCATTTTCCCACTAACACATACAGTATTGATTTTTATTTTTTTTTATTTTTGAAATTTCTGACCGGTTTTCTTGTGTTTCCACGCAGTTCACTGATTCAGAAATGATTTGGTTTGCTGTGGAGCCGATCGAGGCTGAAAAGGGCACCACCACTAAAGACCAAATATTGCCCCCATGGCACGGTGTAATCAGCCACTATTTAAAACTCGCTCAGAACCAAAAACGTTCTCCCTTCCCATTACAGAGGCCCCGCTGGGGGTAATTCCTGATTTTTTTTTGGTTGCTGCAGCTCCTTTCCCCGTATATAAAAGGCCTGTTTTCTGTGCCTTATCTGCATGCCGCACGTTCCTGCCGCTCTGCACACAATCACCTCCTGATCCTCACAGCTTCTACCCGACTTATCTTAATGTGATCGGCTCTTTTACATCAGGTTAGTTCTCAGAAGATACAACCCCTCTGCTTGTACTATTTGTAGTGTGTTTATTTTGTCATAAATGGGATCGTTTTTATATTTGAGGAACATTAGGTAGACATGGGAAAGTCATTTACATGGTCCAGGCCAATTTTCAGCTTTCAGCGCTGTCACTTTTTAAATTACAATTGCGCGGTCATACGACACTGTACCCAAACAATTTTTATCATTTTGTTCCCCACAAATAGAGATTTCTTTTGGTGGTATTTGATTACTGCTGGGATTTTTATTTTTTGCCGAACAAATAAAAAAAAAACTGAAAATGTTGAAAAAAAAATAAGCGTTTCTTTGTTTCTTTTATAGAATTTTGTAAATAAGTAATTTTCTCTCCTTCACTGACGGGCACTGATGGCACTAATATGCAGCACTGATAGGGGGCACTGATAGACACTCTTAGGTTGCACTGATAGGCGACACTGATGGCCACTCATGGGTGACACTGATAGGGAGCACTGATGGGCACTCATAGGTGGCACTCATAGGCGACACTGGCCACTGAAAGGCAGCACTGGTGGGCACTCATAGGTGGCACTGAAAGGCAGCACTTATGGGTGGCACTGGTGGACACTCATAGGTGGCACTGATGGGCAACACTGATGGCCACTGAAAGGCAGCACTGATTGGCACTTATGGGTGGCACTGATGGACACTGATAGATGGCACTTATGGGCATCACTGTAAAGGAGGCACTGGCAGGCATTACCGCTGGACACTGTGTGGCATCTGTGGGCACTGATTGGCACAATTTTTGGGCACAGAATGGCATCCCTGGTAACCATGGGTGGCATACCTGGTGGTCATCAGTGATGGCTGTCCCTGGTGGTCCTGGGTGGGCATCCTTGGGGGGGCTGCGCCTATAATCAGAGCAGACCACCCCCCCTGTCGGGAGAGCAGCCAATCGTCTCTCCTCTACTCACGTCTGTCAGACATGAGTGAGAAAAAGCCAATATACGGCTTTTCCTGTTTACATTGAGATCAGCTGTGATTGGACACGGCTGATCACATGGTAAAGAGTCTTCGTCAGAGGCTTGATCGCAGTTGCCGTGTGTCAGACTGAGTGCCCCGGTTGTCATCCTGAAAGACATCATATGACATCCAGTCAGGATAACGGAACAACCACCTAGCCGTCATCTTGCTATAGACCGGGTGGGAAGTGGTTAACACTGGCAAAAGTGCGTCCATTCCTTCTAAGGCCATGAATGGCAGCCCACTTGTATTACTCTCGTGATCGATATTAAACCCTAAACCAAAAGTGTAATATATTGCAGCTTATTAGACGAAGTGGCTGCATTAGTTTGTTTTTTTGTAGGCTTTTTCCTCCCTCTGTTTTCACTTGGTGATGTGGCCAATAACACACCTCCGGTATTAGAGCGCCTTCACTCTGGAGGAAGGAGAACAGGAGCACCTTTAGATAACAGAATTGTTTATCCTGGGGAGGGGCGTTCGTTGTTGTACAAGCTGATTTACATATACTAATAAACTAGGGATGCACAGATACCAGGTATTGGTGCTGATACCAAGACCAAGTATTTTCATGAGTACTCGTGAATACTTTCCCGATACTTGAAGCTAAAACTAATACCTTGTGGTGTGATTTGGGTCCATACAAAATGAATAGGGGCAAATCGCACTGCAAAGAATTGCATGCTTTTTGAACAGGAATGCGGTGCGATTCCTGCCTAAATCGCATGCAGTTGCCCCTCTCCTGTGTGATCCCAGGCTTGTCAGAGATTTTGAGCTTTTGAGTTCACACAGGAGCGGTGCGGGAAACCTCCCTGCATGGCGGGTTTGTCTCCCATGGCTTTGTAGCTCGCATGTCCAGTGACTCTCTCCGCGCAGCCCGACAGCCAATACGGTCAGCACTGCAAGCAGAGGAGAGAAAGCCATAGGGAATTCAAATGCCATGACGTGTGAAGTGTGAAGTTTGAATGGCAATTGCGCGGTCGTGCTACAGGGTACCTAAACAGAAATTTTATAATTTTGTTCCCAAAAATAGAGCTTTCTTTTGGTGGTATTTGATCACCTCTACGATTTATTTGACATTTTTTGCTAAACAAATAAAAAAGACTAAAAATTTTGAAAAAAATAAAGTTTTTCTTTTTATTTGTTATAAAATGTTGTAAATAAGTAAGTTTTCTTCTTCACTGATAAGGCAGCACCAATGAGGTGGCATCAATGAGATGGTACTGACAGTCACTGACAATGGGCACTGGTAGGCGGCACTGATATGCAGCATTGAAGGCGGCACTCATGGGGGGCACTAATAGGCGATACTGATGCACACTGAAAGGCTGCACTGATGTTTTCTAATCGGTTGCACTGATAGGCGGCACTGATATGCGGCTCTGATAGGCAACCCTGTTGGCACAGACAGGCATTGTGGATGGGCATTGATTGGCAGCTGCCTGGACACTGGTAAATCCCTGGTGGTCTAGGGTGGCATACCTGGTGGTCCAGTGTGGGTGGCCATCCCTGGTGGTCCTGGCGGCATCCTGGTGGTCCTGGGGCGGGCACCGGCACAGACCCCTCCCCTGTCAGGAGAGCAGCCAATAGGCTCTCCTCTACTTGCGTCTGTCAGACGCGAGTGAGGAAAAGCCGATCAACGGCTCTTCCTGTTCACATGGTGATCAGCCGTGATTGAACACAGCTGATCACATGGTAAAGAGCCTGCATCAGAGAGCTTTTACCGAGATCGGTATAGAGGTGTGTCAGACTGACACGCCGCGCCACTGATTGCCGCGATACGCACCCACACAGACACCCAGTCAGGATAACTGAAACAACGCCCTGTCGTCATTCTGCTATAGGCCAGGCAGGAAGCGGTTTAAGTATTACTAAACCCAGGACCCTCCATTCACTATATCTGATCTCCCACAGTACACAGAGCATGGAAATGTAATTATTTTAGTAAGTATAAACTGCTAAATAACTGCTAAATATCTATTCTCATCAGCAGTATATAGCAGTCTTGTTACTTCTATCAGTGTCTGGTTGAAGCATGTAGGAGGAGTTTTCATTCTCCTTTGACTGTCCTATGAGGCCTATGAGTCCTGTCCCTCTGGGCAGAGCTGATTGGCCCTGTACTGAACACATACACCCTCCCAAGAAAAAAAAGAAAAAAACTAGCAATACACACCAAACTGAGCATGTGCAGAGTGACTCCTACGGCTCAGTTCTTTTAGGAGATAGATTAGGGACAGTAAAGGGAGGATCAGAGAAGACAGGATCAAACATCCTTTTTACACAATGCAGAGGATTAACCCCTTAGGTTCCACAGTGAGTATAACAAGCATGCTTTACTGCATATACACACTGATCTTACTGTTGTGTGTTTAGTAACACTTTAATACTGCTTTTAATGTAATGGAAAAGCATGGTGAAGAGGGCAGGACACCCCCACCCCGGTGCATACCCGCACGCAGTTCATAGAATACAGAAGGGGGAGACCGCATGTTTTTCTCTCTGCACCTTTTATAGTTTGCCAACCTTAAATTTTAATTGGGCCAAGTTTCTTGCTGTAATTATAGGCCCTGCGCTTTAAAAGAAAACTTCCCTTTAATCAATTCTTCTGCCTTTTCATACATTCATTTTGGCACACTTCATTACCTCCCTCCTAAGATTTGGGGGGGGGCACTCACAAAACGACAAATGGGCTTTTAACAGATGCCTGGTGCTTTGTACGATCCTGACGGCGCGTTTAAAATAAAAATATGTTTATGACAAGCTGGCATTTTGGTTCTGCCACACAGAAGATTTCTCTTTGCTTGGAATAAGTGCCCGCTCTCAAAGTCGTATTATTTCTGAGAGCTCCGGCGATGAATATTAATCTACCGTGGATGTTTGTTCTGAGCTCAGGGCTTGGAGCAATATATGGAGCTTTCTCACCCGCCGCGGTGGTGGTGGTGACACCAGGCTGGATGTAGAAGGAGAAATGCCCTCCTCGCCTGATTTCTCACCAAGGCTGCAGCAATTACAGCTTTTTTTTTATATTGGCCGCAACCCTGCCAGACCCTCCGCAGAGAATGGTCTCAGTGGTTTTCATTGTAGGTGACACTCCTGCGATCGCTCTGCTTTTGTGCGACTAACGGGCGCACGCCGCCGATCGATCCACGCTGTAGGTTTATTTCCCACTCCGGTAATTAGAAGATACAGCACGCTATGTGACACTGAGCTCCGGTTCACAACGTTAACACTCAATTGCTAGTCGGGTAGAAAATTGTCAGCAGCAAAATTACAGAGCTTTCCACCTGTGGGGCGCTGGTGGCGATAATTGGAATTATTTCCTTCTTTAGATATAAAAAGGAAGTTCTCTTTATTTTTCATGCTGTGTGGACAGTACAGATATTGGAATAAATTTGCCATAGTTACAGAGATTAAAATGAACACTGCAGCTGCATGCTTATTAAAGCCCATTTGAAGTCCTAGAAATAGATACTCGGTGACGCAGACATTGTACTGACAACTCTCCTTATAGCAGTGTGTCTAGATCACAGCATAATCTAACGGACCTGGTAAAAAAATATTCCCTATACTAAGCTGTGTAAGGGTGCGTGTCATTAGGGGTGTGGCCACTACTCACCTCTGCCAGCACAGAACACCGGAGTCAGATGCCAGGAAATGCACATTTCCACTAAGAAGTAGGTGAAGGTATTTCCAAAGGAAAGAAAATTTACCTTATCTACTTTCAGGCCAGGCCAATTTGACATTTCTCTCCTACATGTAAAAGTCATAATTTGTTTGCTAGAAAGTGGCCCCCAAATATATATACCGTATATATTCTCAAGTATAAGCCGAGTTTTTCAGCACATTTTTTTTGCCCCCCTCGGCTTATACTCGAGTCACCTTTTTGCGCCTGATCTATCGGACCTTGGGGAGATGGAGTCGGCCGGTGTAACTTGGCACACATGTAGCCCCACTCTTCCTCTACAAGTGTGCAAAGTTTGTTGTCCGGGGGACCTACGGTCAGGAGCACCAATTTTTCAAAACCGTGCACCCCTTACATAGATTCCCATGTTAAACCGTCATTTCTCCAGTGAATTTGGGGACCTGGTACCGGCCAGTCATAGGTCCCCTGGGCCTGAGACTTGACACACATGTGGCCCCATTTCTCTTCTACAAGTGTGCAAAGTTTGTTGTCTGGGAGACCTACGGCTGGGGAGCACCAATTTTTCAAAACTGGCCACCCCTTCCATAGACTCCTATGTTAAACCTCAGTCTAGTCATGGGCACAGTGAGGCATGCACATGGGCACAGTAAGGCATACAGATAGACACCCTAGGCCAGTGATGGGTTTAATTCTGTGTTGGCACTTTGAAAGAAATAAGTTGGTTTTGCGTTGCGGTTTGGGCACTCGGGGTCAAAAAGGTTCGCCATCACTGCCCTAGGCTTATACTCGAGTCAATAAGTTTTCACATTTTTTTGTGGTAAAATTAGGTGCCTCGGCTTATATTCAGCTTATGCTCGCGTATATACTGTATATAAAATCTATCTCACAAAAGTGAGAACACCCCTCACGTTTTTGTAAATATTTTATTCTATCTTTTCATGTGACAACACTGATGAAATGACACTTTGCTACAATGTTGTGTAGTGAGTGTACAGCTTGTATAACAGTGTAAATTTGCTGTCCCCTCAAAATAATTAATCACACCCTATAAGGTTTTACTTCCTCTTTTTTTCCCTGCAAAGGTAAAGCATAATGGGCTACTGTGCATCACATAGTAGCCCATTATGTGTCACTTACCTGAAACTGAAACCTGCAATGTCGCCGATGTTCCCACTAGCAGCGAGCATCCATCTTCACCCCTCTTCCTTCCGGGGGCTGGGAACTCCGGCTCTGTGACTGGCCGGAGTCGCGTGACATCACTCCCGCTCATGTGCGCGGGAGCCACCAGTCCCGGCATGAGCCCCTTTTAGAAACGGCGCGATTTCCGTTTCTAAAAGTGCGTCTGCGCCGTAGAAATCGGCGCACGGCTCTATTGAAAATGTCTCTTAAACCGTGGAGGTTTAGGAGATATTTCCAGCACCTACAGGTAAGCCTTAATCTAGGCTTACCTGTAGGTAAAAATGGTTGTACAGGGTGTACAACCACTTAAATGTCTAAACCGTTGCCAAAAGTGAGTACACCCTTAATGTTTAAATTGGGCCCAAAGTGTCAATGGTTTGTGTGGCCACCATTATTTCCAGTACTACCTTAACCCTCTTGGGCATGGAGTTCACCAGAGCTTCAGGTTGCCACTGGAGTCCTCTTCCACTCCTCCATGACGACATCATGGAGCTGGTGGATGTTGGAGACCTTGCACTCCCCCACCTTGTGTTTGAGGATGCCCCACAGATGCTCAGTAGGGTTTAGGTCTGGAGACATGCTTGACCAATCCATCACCTTTACCCTCAGCTTCTTTAGCAAGGCAGTGGTTGTCTTGGACTGTAGCCCAGTCTCTTTTGACATTCATGGTTCCCTCAATGAACTGTAGCTCCCCAGTGCCGACAGGACTCATGCAGCCCCAAACCATGACACTCCCACCACCATGCTTGACTGTTGGCAAGACACACTTGTCTTTGTATTCCTCACCTGCTTGCCGCCACACACACTTGACACCATCTGAACCAAATACGTTAATCTTGGTCTCACCAGACCATAGGACATGGTTCCAGTAACCCATGTCCTTAGTCTGCTTGTCTTGAGCTAACTACAGGCTTTCTTGAGCATCATCTTTAGAAGAATCTTCCTTCCGGGACGACGGCCATGCAGACCAATTTGATGCAGTATGTGGCGTATGGTCTGAGCTCTGACAGGCTGACCCCCCCACCCCTTCAACCTCTGCAGCGAGGTTGACCAGAAAGAAAAAAATACAAGCGCTGCCATTACAGAGATGTTTTGTAAACTGCAAGATGTGGGGTTGTCATCCTGATTTTGAGTTCTTGCAACCAGTAAAGTCAAAGCCTTGGTCTGTTCTAGGTCACTGACCAAATCGGGATGACTGCTCCAGTGCTTGTACTTTCCAAAGAAGTCACTAAAGTATATAAAAAATGAAAATTGCACTCTAATATTGGCTCTTTCTCGTTCAATGATTTTATTGGGAATTTCAAGTAATCGTAACAGCGGTTGAGCCCATGCAGGGGCAGTGACATCGAATGACAATTAGCTGTAAACAAGAAAATACTGGAAACTGTCAAGAGGCAAGCAGTATAGATCCAAACCATAGTTATGAACAGATGGTATAATGGGAAGCCTTGAGGGGATTGAATATTTGGGATCATGGTGAAGAGGGATTGGGAAGGGGAAAGGAGGAGTAAAAGGGTAGATTTGGGACATGTGTGGTGGGGAAGTCCTCATGTACTTGGGACCCCATCCAGGAGGTTAAAGAAGAAGGATCGGCATAATTAAGCCACGGTTCCCAAAAATTTAGGTTGGGAGTTGTAGAGAATACCGGAAAGTTGGTCAGTATTCAGTGGGGCAGGTGCTTGGCATAGGACCTGGCATGAGGTGACCAGTTTTTTTAAATGAAATCCGGGGAAATTTTTATTTTTTATTTTTACTAGTAATGGCAGCAATCAGCGACTCTCTGTCCGCCGCCACCACCGCCTGCCTACAGCCTATCAAGTCTTATGCCGCGTAGACACAATCATTTTTCGACATTAAAAAAAAATTTGTTTTAAAAAAATGTAATTTAAAATGATGGTGTGTGGGCTTCACGTCATTTTTCAGGATCTGAAAAACGACAATTTTTTTCCCCGAACATGCTGCATTTTTTAACAAAGTTTTTCGGGTTGTAAAAAATTATCTTGTGTGGGCTAAAACGATGTTAAAAACCTGCGCATGCTCAGAAGCAAGTTATGAGACGGGAGCGCTCGTTCTGGTAAAACTAGCATCCGTAATGGAGTAAGCACATTCATCACGCTGTAACAGACAGAAAAGCGCGAATCGTCTTTTACTAACACGGAATCAGCTAAAGCAGCCCCAGGGGTGGCGTCATCCGCATGGAACTTCCCCTTTTATAGTGCTGTTGTACGTGTTGTACGCCACCGCGCTTTGCTAGAGCATTTTTTAAAAACGATGGTGTGTGGGCAACATCATTTTAATGATGTTGGAAAAACGTTGTTTATTTTCATGCCGAAAAATTATCGTGTGTACGCGGCATTACTCTCCGGGCCCCGGCTACTACTGTTTGGGGAGCGGAGGAAGACCAAGGAAGGCAAGGAGATAAGCAGGTAGGTGGTTGGCCAGGATTTGAGCCAAGGCAGAAGAACATGCGAGCAGAGCTGAATGGGCACCCGAAATTGAAGAAATATTCCCTCCGCTCCGACCGGCACATAATCATAAGGAAGGGGCACAGATAATGGAAAAAAATACACCCCCCTAAGCTAGTATGAGCACTGACTGTCTTTGAAATTGCCCCAGCCCCTGTTCAAATCCAATCCAGGGACAAAACCAGGGACAGACTTGGTCTGGGGACAGTGTCTTCAATCTGGGGACTGTCCCCGGAAACCGGGGATGTCTGGTCGCCCTATCCTGGCAGTGATCACTGTAGCAGCGCCGACTATGACAGTAATTTGCTATGGTATGAAGACCATACTTGAAGTTCATCTTTAAAGCTACTCACTCTGAAAAGGTTTCCGCTATTATAATTCATCTATCGCCTTGTCTTAGCTCCACATTCTTGACATTTCTGTATCTCTCTTCTCTTGTATGAAATGCAGCCCAGTCAGCTCAGTGTCTCTATTGTGCTGTAATCTAAGTTTTTTTTTCATTGCCCACTCAATTTAATTTTTTTGGGGGATCCTGATGTGTAATTCCCATATTAGGCCCTTTGTATCCTTCTGGCATTACTTAAATCCTCCTCTAGCCCTATAGATCCATCTTATTAAACTGAAGATGGTGAGCAATGTCCCGGGATTCTCTAGAAGGATCATTATCTTTACAGCCCATCAGGATGGTTCTAGGGGGAGAGCAATAAGCTGCAGGTAATAGCTGAAGTCGATACTGTTTTACCTTCTCAGCATCCCGGAGAGGGACGTGGTATAAATGCGCAGCACGCTCCCCCTTCCGCCGCGTCCCCCCAGCTACTCGTATGTTGGAAATGTCAGAGCCTTTCCAGGCACTAATGGCTCCTGCCGGAGAGATCCCTTGAAATCTACGTGCCTCGTGTTTGTCTTTCATCCTATTAAGCTGCAGTAATAGTTGACCCACGTCTGTTCTCCCTCGCAGGGGCGATCGATAGCTCTGTTTAGAAGCCTGACCCCGATGTACTCCACCAAACTGTCTGACAGCCAGAGTTTCCAATCTCTTCACCGTGCTGATACGTTACTCTGGGACACTTTTATAAACCGTACCTTAAAAGGGAACATTTGTGTCTTTTCACTGAGCTCATTCTAAATAATTATTGGAACATTTACCTAAAAGTCGTTTTTATTTATTGAGGCTACAGGGACTAATGTTTATCCTGGCAGTTATCATGTGCCATTTGTTAACCTCTTGTACTCGAAACCTCTCTGACTACCTGTCTTTTATCTTTCAAGCTTGGAAAAATCCACTGTCCTCCATAGGTGTGTGCATCAGGTGTGCCTGGGCACATCCTAATCGTCTTGTGCAGCCCAGATTTGCTGTGCTGCCTGCCCAGCCCTCCCTCTCCCCATGTCCTATTCTCACCCCCACCCCCGCAACGCTACCAACTTCCCTCCTCTCCTGACAGATTTTGTGGGGGAAAGGGGCTGGTAAATATGTCCTTTACCAGCACGGTAATTTTCTAAATGGATACAGTAAGTGATCAGTACCGATCGCACCTGTGTCTATTCAGAACTGAAGCATAGTAAACTGTGTTTGTAAAGGAACAGGAAGCTGCTCAGCACAGAGCACTTCCCATTCATTCACTGTCCAGCGCAGCTGAGGCTGTAGAGAAAAGCACTGGGGGAGTCTCTGTCCTCAGTCCCTTTCTCTGTCTGAAAAGTGAGACATCAGGGATCTGTTTAGACCCCTGATATTCCACCAAATAGGGCTCCTAAAAATTGTAATATAAATATAATTAAATATAAATAAATATATATACCGTATTTGCCAGCGTATAAGACGACTGGGCGTATAAGACGACCCCCTATTTTTCCAGGAAAAATTTTGGTTTTGGGATATACTCACCGTATAAGACTACCCCCTTCCTACTAATCTTTCTGGAAGCTGAGGGGTAGCAAGAACAACCACTGACAGAAACAGGCTTTTTTTCAAATCTCACTGTGCCATTACATTACATGCCCCACTGTGCCAGTACATTACATGCCCCACTGTGCCAGTACATTACATGCCCCACTGTGCCATTACATTACATGCCCCACTATGCCATTACATTACTTGCCCCCACTGTGCCATCACTTGCCCCCACTATGCCATCACTTGCCCCCACTGTGCCGGCCAAGACGATCTTCCTACCTTATTTCTGGCTTCCAGGCTGCGGGCATCCATAAATCAAAAGCCGCGCTTCTCCTCAGACTGTTCCGTGATAGGCGGAACACAAATTTTCCCAGCAGGGCCTCTGTTCAGTGTTCCGCCTATCATGGATGTCCTCTTAGTCCGTAGGGTTCAATATTTAGTTGGCCCCGCTCTTTGCAGCTATAACAGCTTCAACTCTTCTGGGAAGGCCGTCCACCAGATTTAGGAGTGTCTAGGGCCCTCCAACTGTTGTGGAACTACATTTCCCATGAGGCATTGCAAGGCTGGCAATTTTAATTACTCCCAGAGACATGATGGGACTTGTAGTTCTGCAACAGATGTAGGGCACCAGGTTGCCTACCCCTGGTCTATGGGAATGTTTGACCATTATTCCAGAAGCGCATTTGTGAGGTCAGGCACTGATGTGGATGAGAAGACCTAGATCCCAGTCTGCGCTCTAATTTAGCCCAAAGGTGTATTATTGGGTTGAGGTCAGGACTCTGTGCAGGCCAGTCAAATTCCTCCACCTCAAACACACTTATCCATGTCTTTATGGACCTTGCTTTGTGCACTGGCAGACAATAGGGCCTAGATGTATCTAATGCCCAAAAGCCAAAGTGTAACCACATCACATCTCTTTCTCTTTGTAGATATAAGGATTTGGCCTTCTGGATTGTTGGACACACCTGGGCTATTGTGTATGAACTCCATTGCAAACAATGTCCTTGTACCATGTTGGAGTGAATGCAGGAGGCAGCCATAGGTGTCTTTGCTTTATATCTGTAACACACAAACAAGATTGGTTGCTATTTATGACCTATAGATTTTTTTTTGTTAATGCTTTTCAGTATATTGAGCATTTAATTACAACAACTCCAGCTGCACCCCTGCCTCCTTTCCATTGTGACCTCAGATCCAGGGGGTTAAATGTACAATTATTGATCACTAAGTCTTTTTTTTTTTCTCCTTTTTCCCCTTATTCCTTATATTTCCTATTGACTGCTCCTGCACCGGAGGCATTTTCATTGCTCTATACGTTGGCGGTTCCCTTTTCAGTGCTTCATTAATTTGTCTTTCCATCTGTGGGTATTGATTGTATCATTATGGAGTGTGAGCTGGGTAGAGCAAAAACCCAAAGGCAGTTTAATGCTCGGGATGTACAGTATAGGTAAAGATGACTCCAAAATGGGAAAATTATGGTGTATTTTCAGTTGAAGGAGTTGTAAAGAGAATTTTTTTATTTTTTTAGAATAACAAACATGTTATACTTACCGTATTTATCGGCGTATACCGCGCACTTTTTTCCCCTAAAATCAGGGGAAAATCGTGGGTGCGCGATATCCGCCGATCCCCGCGCTGTGTTTGAAGCCGCCGCCGACATGTACCCGAGTGTACTGCGCTCGGTATATTCGGCCAGGCTCGGCTCCCCTCGCGGTCACGTTCTGTCCGCAAGAGGAGCCGAGCGTGCCCGAGTGTACTGCACTCGGTATATGTTGGTGGAGTGGTTCAAACACAAGGCGGGAAGCGGGGATCGGCTCAGAGACGGCGCGGGAGGACACCACCGAGGCTGCAGACGGACGCCGGACCGGACAAGGCCGCCGATGGACGCCGTGCACGACACCGACGAAACCGTAAGTATTTTTTTTTCTGAAATTTTTCTTCTAGGTTGGTGGTGCGCGCTATACGCGGGTGCGCGCAATACTCCGATAAATATGGTACCTCAACTGTGCAGCTCGTTTTGCACAGAGTGGCCCTGATCTACATCTTTTGGGGTCCCTCGGCGGCTGTCTCTGGTCCTGCCTGCAAGAGCTTTCCACCTTCATGTGAGCGAGCTTGCATGGTGGTAAGTTCTTGCTGGCGCGCTTTCGTGATACAGCCGGCAGCTATAGCCACTCACTGTATCACTCGGGCCCGACCCCCGGCGCGCCGCGTCATTGAATGTGATTGATTTCAATCCATCCACTCTAGCCAATCAACGACCAGGCTGAGTGGAGAAGAGGACGTCGGGGGCGAGCGCCGCAGGTGAACAGGCTCAGGTAAGTAAAACGGGGGGGCTGGTATCATCTTTTTTTAACCTTAATGCATAGGATGCAGTGAAAAAACGTGCCTTTAGTGTCCATTCAAAACATATTATTGTTAAAGAGGAGGTCCACCCGAATTGTATTTTTTTTTTTTAAATGGACACTTAGCTGTCCAGCGCTCCCGCGATGTCGGCAGCCAAGGCTGAGCAATCGCTCGTCTCTCTGCTGCCCCCGCTGTCATCCTCTGTGAGGGAATCAGGAAGTAAAGCATTATACAGGTATCTGCACCCCTCCCCCATGAAAGCGCCTGAAAGAAGACTCATCTGCAATCCCAATGTGAAAGCTCAAATGCTTTCAGAGCCCTTTCACACTGCCAGCGCCCGAAAAACGCTGGTAAAGCGCCGCTAAGACCTCTTTCACACTGGGGCGTGTTTCAGGCGCTTTGGCGTTAAAAAAGCCCCCTCAATGGGAAGCAGGCTTTAGGAGCGGTGTATTCAATGCTCCTAAAGCAATGCGAAGAAGCTGCCTGCAGGACTTTTTTTGATGTCGCGCCTCAGTTGGGATTGCAGATGCAGCTTCTTTCAGGCGCTTTACAGTCGCTTTTTTTACCGCTAAGACACCTTTCACACTGGGGCGTTTTTTCAGGCGCTTTAGTGTGAAAGCACTCGGCTTTCGCATGGGGATTGCAGATGCAGCTTCTTTTAGGCCTTTTATAGTCGATTTTTTAACGCTAAAGCACCTGAAAAACGCCCCAGTGTGAAAGGGGTCTTAATGTGAAAAATTATGTTACACCACGAGAATCGCAAAAAAATCATGATCTATCTTCTAAGCAAAAAAATCGTGATTCTCATTTTAGCCAGAATTGTGCAGCTCTACTTCACAGGTGTATACTTTCTCAGATCCAGTGGCCGCTGTTTCCGTTGTTTACATCCAGAGGTGAAAGGCTCGCTCTCCTGGCCAGGCCTGTCCATTAAAGCCCCTTGGACTTCTATGGGGTCATCTCTCTTCTGGGAGACAGAGGTAGATGAGCCCTATAGAAGTCTATTGGGTCTGTACTGTGCATGCGCAGCCAGGAGAGGGAGCCTTCCACGTCTTGGTGTAAACAAACAATGGAGGCTGTGACCATCGGACTTTAGTAAGTATATATCTATGGATGGGGAAGGAGGAATCTTTTGGGTCTGGGTAAAAGGTAAAATGATTTCCTTTTATTCTTTAACCGCCTAACGCCGATATACGTCGGCAGAATGGCACGGCTGGGCACACCCGAGACCTGGTCTGAAGCTCCATGACCCTCGGACCCGATCGACGCCGTAGTCCCGCGATCGGTCACAGGAGCTGAAAAACGGGGAGAGGTGTGTGTAAACACACCTTTCCCCGTTCTTCACAGTGGCGCCGTCATTGATCGTCTGTTCCCTGATATAGGGAAAGACGATCAATGATGTCACACGTCCAGCCCTGCCCTCTACAGTTAGAAACACATATGAGGTCACACTTAACCCCTTCAGCGCCCCCTAGTGGTTAACTCCCAAACTGCAATTGTCTTTTTCCCAGTAAACAATGGATTTTTATAGCACTTTTTGCTGTGAAAATGACAATGGTTTCCGACGTGTCCGCCATAATGTCACAGTCACGAAAAAAAATGCTGATCGCCGCCACTAGTAGTAAAAAAAAAAAAATGTATAAAAATGCAATAAAACTATCCCCTATTTGGTAAACATTTTGCGCAAACCAATCGATAAACGCTTTTTGCGTTTTTTTTTTTTTTTTTCACCAAAAATATGTAGAAGAATACGTATCGGCCTAAACAGGAAAAAAAATGTTTTATATGTTTTTTGGAGATATTTATTATAGCAAAAAGTAAAAAATATTTTTTTCAAAATTGTCGCTCTATTTTTGTTTATAGCGCAAAAAATAAATACCGCAATGGTGATCAAATACCACCAAAAGAAAGCTCTATTTGTGGGGTAAAAAGGACGCCAATTTTGTTTGGGAGCCGCGTCGCACGACGCGCAATTGTCACAGCGACGCAGTGCCAAATCGCAAAAAGGGGCCTGGTCCTTTACCTGTGTATTGGTCCGGGTCTTAAGTGGTTAAATGAATTTGTCGTGATTGTGACGTTGGGAAGACCAGATGTAGATACGATGATGCCCTTTTCTTCAAGCTCTTCCCCTTTTTCATGTGATTATTTCAGTGAAAGCTATTTCTGGGAAGTGAATTGGAGTCAGCATGCAGTCTGCTTTATGATCTGATTTTAACCACTCAGAGCAACAAAAAAAAAAAAAAAAACGATAAAAGATGACGATTTTATTTTCCTTGAACTATTGAGAGCCTTCTGATCGCCCTTCGCGTACTCTGCACTCCCTACTGGCCTCTTTCTCTATATAGCCACCAATGTGCATACTTGGACAGAAGTGGCATACAAAAGAAGGAAAAGGGTTTTGCAGTTTTTCTATCTGTTGACGTTTTTTTGCTTCTTCCTCTAAGGCTAGGTGCATGCTACTGCGATCTGCTTTTGATGAGACTTTCAGTGCGATTTCTGTATTGCTACTTGGATAACGTCTGTTCTGTTGGGCCAAAATCATGCTGGAATTTCACCAAAGTAACATAGGAACCTTTTCCGAAATCGCTGTTCTGAGTCGCATTGAGTTGAATGGGCACCATTGAGAAAAAATTTGATTTTGTGCGACTGAAGTCACATTGGAAATCGCACTAGTGTGAACCAAGCCTAAAGGCCCATACACACGATCAGACTTTTTGACAACAAATGTCCGATGGACCTGTTTGATTAGACAATCCGTCAGTGTATATGCTCCATCGGACAATTGGTTTTGCTTTTTCATGCTCAGACCCAATGCTAAAGATCAGACAACAATAGCAGAAGATGCGCACAGGGTGGCGGTAAAGAGATAAAAAAAAAACGTGATTTGGTGAAAGTTGGCTGAAAAAGTCCTGCCGTGTGTATGCAGAACAAGTTCACGGCCAACGCCCATTTGGAGTCTGATGGAAGTCCGATCGTGTGAATAAGGCTTTACCCTTCTCCCCTGGGCATGGCCCCACAAATGCCAATGCCACCAGTGCCCTTGATGTTAAAAATCTGGCATGTGGCAGGTCAAAAAGTATGTGGACACCCCCATTTAAAGTTTTAGTTTTGGTGTTTTCAGTGAAGGGTACTGGCAATACTTCAGCATACAAATACATTTTAAACCAGTTTTTCTCAACCGTTTTACTTCAGAGGAACTACATTTTCAGGTCTAAGACCAGTTTATTGGTGGTCATAGGTACACATGCCACTTACGTTGGTGGTCAGTGGAAAGAATGTCTCCCTTAAAGTGGTGGTCAGAATGTCACCCTTGCAGAAAGCTAAAAACATTATTGGGTTTATATAGCTGGGTGGCATTGGCCCCTAAACTAGATACTACCAAATGAGAGGTCAACCAGCTTCAACTCAAGGAACCCCTGGCAACCTCTGGAGCAGGGGTAGGCAACCTGGGGCCCTCCAGCTGTTGTGGAACTACATTTTCCATGAGGCATTGCAAGGCTGGCAGTTACAATTACTCCCAGAGGCATGATGGGACTTGTAGTTTTGCCACAGCTGGAGAGCCCCAGGTTGCCTACCCCTGCTCTGGAGGATCCTTAAGGTTTCACGGAACCCTGGTTGATTGGCTGTTTAAGACAAGTTTTTCTCGACTGCAGCCCTCAAGGCGCTCCCAACAGGTCATGTTTTCAGGCTTTCCATTATTTTGCACAGGTGATTTGATCACTTTCACTGCCTTAGTAATTACCACAGCCAATTCATCTGAGGGAAACACTGTTTTAGGCTATTGCGGTCTTCCAACTGCATGGCAACTGGTTGGAGACGGCTCTTTTCTGTTCTAGCATAACTGTGCCCCTGTGTGTATAAAGCCAGCTCCATAAAGACTTGGTTTGATGAGTTTGGTGTGGAAGAACTCAAGTGTCCTGCACAGAGCCCTGACCTCAACCCGACTTAACACCTTCAGGATGATTTGAAATGCCACATAGGGTGCCAATCCTTCTCATCCAACATCGGTATCTGACCTCACAAATGCTATTTCGGCTGAATGGACACAAATTTCAAAAGATACACTCTAAAATCTTGTGGGAAACCTTAGAAGAGTGAAGGCTGTTAAACATGGGGGCAAATCTGTGTTAACCACTTGCTGCCTGCCCTATCATAAAATGACGGCAGCAAAGTGGTTTCAATATCCTGACCCGACGTCATATGACATCTTCAGGATATTGAGCCGCTGTGCGCCCCCGGGGGCAGTCTGACACCCCGCAACACCGATCTAGGTAAAGAGTCTCTGACGGAGACTCTTTACCACGTGATCAGCCGTGTCCAATCATGGCTGATCACGATGTAAACAAGAAGAGCCAGTGATCGGCCTTTCCTCACTCGCGTCTGTCAGACGCGAGTAGAGGAGAGCCGATCGGCTGTTTTTCTGACATCCCCTGTCTGTGCTGATCGATTGTCAGCTCAGCCCCGCAAGGATGCTAACACTAGACCACCAGTTATGCCCACCACCAGGTTTTCCACCCTAGACCACCAGGGATGCCAATCAGTGCCCACAATGGATGCCAATCAGTGCCCACAATGGGCATCACTGATTGGCAAGCATTATTATTTGGCACTGATTGGCATCCATCAGTACAATTTATTACAGTACATCCATGCCACCTATCAGTGCCCATCCGTGCCGATCCGTGTCGCCTAGCCGTGCCCACCCGTGACGCCTATCTGTGCCTATCCGTGCTGCATATTAGTGCCGCCTATCAGTGCCCCATCAGTGCTGCATATTAGTGCCCATCAGTGCCACCTCATTGGTTTCCATCAGTGCTGCCTTATCAGTCCCCGTCAGTGCAGCCCCATCAGTGAAGGAGAAAACATACTTATTTTTACAAAGTTTTGTAACTGAAACAAAAATTTAAAAAATTTCGGGCTTTATTTTTTTTTAGCAGAAAATAAAAATCCCAGAGGTGATCAAATACCACCAAAAGAAAAGTCTATTTGTGGGAACAAAATTATAAAAAATTAGTTTAGGTACAGTGTAGCATGATTGCGCAATTGTCTTTCAAAGTGCAACAGCGCTGAAAGCTGGTGTGGGGCGGGAGAGTGTATAAGTGCCCTGTATGGAAGTGGTCGTAAAGGTTCAGGTTTTATTTATTTTTTAAATAACAAACGTGTCATACTTGCCTGAACTGTGCAGTTCGTTTTGCACAGAGTGGCCCCGAACGTCCTCTTCTGGGGTCCCACGGCGGCTCCTCCCGGCAATAGATAACCCCCTCTGGGAAGCTCTCTCCCAAAGGGTTACCTTGCGGGCGCACTCCCATGTCATACACTCGGCGTCCATAGCGGCCGGCGCCCACGTCATTGGATTTGATTTACAGCAGCGGGAGCCAATGGCTGTGCTGCTATCAATCTATCCAATCAACGCCGAGACTCTGTGGAGAAGAGGACCCTGGGGACGCGACGAGCAGGTGAACAGGCTCAGGTAAGTAAAACGAGGGGGCTGGGGGGCCGGTGATTGCCAGGTGTTTTTTCACCTTAATGCATAGGATGCATTAAGGTGAAAAAACACGAACCTTTGCAACCCCTTTAATGCCCATAACTTTGCAATGGGATGCCCCCAGACTTGTAAAGGGGGTGATGGTCAGGTGTCCACAAGCATGTGGCCATAAAGTGTTCATCTTTACATGCTGTGCTGATCTGTTCGCTCGTTTAATGTACATAAGTATATAAATGCTGTATTTGGAGGCCACAGATATCAATCCTAATCGAATTCAGTAGGTGCCGCAGTGTAATAACTGTTCATTTACATCTCCTTCTCCCAGGATGTCTTGCTGCTGTGGAAACAGGAGAAAGTGTCAGTTTCTATGGTAAAATCTGATTTTTCTGAGACGTGTACTCATTAGTCTTCTGCTGTTTTACTTGGCTTAATATAGTGCTTAGTTTTCAACACCCTCCATCCAGCAGTAAGTAGACGGTGATCTTCTGTGTAGGCTTAACCCTTCTGCATCATTAGTTAGATGTACTATCTGGCTGAACCCCCCCCCCCCCCCTCCAGGTCAATCTCTTTGCGTATTTTATGTTCTGTTTGTCTGTTTAGTGAATGAGCAACTGTAAAGCATGAGCATTATTTTATATAAAAAGCAAAATAGTTTCATGTCGCACGTTTAGGACTACATGCACACTGTGCAATTAGCCCCTGTGCGTCAAAACCCAGAGGACACAGGCCCTGCTGTCTGCAACTTGTCACAGTCTGTGATAGGCTGAAATACGCAGATGGACCCTATTCTAGGTGGTACTCCCTTGTCACCACCTCCCATTCTCATCTCCCAGGACTTTTCCCAAGCCTCTCCTATCCTATGACACTTCCTACCCCAAACTAACCAACTATCTCCTACTGCCAGGGTTTGACAAATTTGCTTGGAATCTAGGAGCCAGCTAAAAAAGTTAGGAGCCAAAAAACGCACCCCGTCCCGCCAAGCTTGCGTGCATGTGATACGTGAGTAGCACCCGCATATGTAAACGGTATTCAAACCACACATGTGAGGTATCGCCGTGATCGGTAGAGTGAGAGCAATAATTCTAGCTCTAGACCTCCTCTGTAACTCAAAACATGCAACCTGTAGAATTTTTTAAACGTCGCCTATTGAGATTTTAAAGGGTAAAAGTTTGTCACCATTCCACGAGTGGACGCAATTTTATAGAGTGACATGTTGGGTATCAATTTACTGGGCGTAGCATTATCTTTCACAATGTAAAAACAAATTGGCATAACTTTACTGTTGTCTTATTTTTTAATTAAAAAAAGTGTATTTTTCCCCCCAAAAAAGTGCGCTTGTAAGACCGCTGCGCAAATACGGTGTGACAGAAAGTATTGCAACGATTGCCATTTTATTCTCTAGGGTGTTGGAATAATAAATATATATAATGTTTGGGGATTCTAATTAGAGGAAAGGAGATGGCAGTGAAAACAGTGGGCCCAGCACAATCACAGCGGGCCCGCGCTGGCCGGTAATTGAGGCCACGGCTTTGCAGCCTTCTGCAGGCCTAAGCTTCCCTGGGTGCCAGGTCACCTTTTTTTTGTCACAATTGCGGCCGCCGGGCGCCTGGATTTTGTCGAGGCCTGCCCTACTCTGTCTACTTTTAGGTGATCCCTGAAAACTCTCTTCACAAAAGTCTATCCCACCTCTACCTAACAATTGTATTTCCACCAATTCCACCATCTCCATCAGCTCAACCCCCACAGTTATTACCCTTTGTATCACTTGACCCTCCTTCCTAGATTGTAAGCTCTAATGAGCAGGGCTCTCTGATCCCTCCTGTATTGAATTCTATTGTATCCCTTCTGTATTGAATTGTTTTGTAACTGTACTGTTTGCCCTCATGTTGTAAAGCGATGCGGAACCTGTTGGCGCTACAGAAGTCTGCTCCTGCAACTAAGACCCGTTTTACACTGGGGCATTTTTCAGCCGCTAACAGGCAAAAAATAGCACCTGTAAAGGGCCTGAAAAATGCAGCCGCAGCATAAGAGCCCAAGTGCTTTCACACTGGGGCAGTGCGATTGCAGGACGTTAGAAAAATTCCTGCCAGCAGCATCTTTGGAGCAGTTTAGGAAAGTGTAAACAGCGTTCCTCAACCACCAGTGGTGGTTCATCCATAGAGGGCGCTGGAGCGCCGCCCCCTCTTGCTCTTGCACCGTCACTGAAATACCTAGATTCATGCATTGCAGCCAATCAGGTTCACCGGTTCTGGTTTGTCATCGAGGGTGGGAGAAGACATCGAGGGATGTGGAAGGAGGATGGCTGACCCCCTGAAAGGTAAGTGCCGGGCGGGGGGGGAGCATTTTACAGGGCACAGTGGCGACAATTAAAGGGCACAGTGGCATCAATGGGCACAGTGGCGACAATGGGCACAGTGGCGACAATGGGCACAGTGGCGACAATTAAAGGGCACAGTGGTATCAATTGGCACAGTGGTGACAGTTAAAGGGCACAGTGGCGACAATTGGCACAGTGGTGACAATTGATGGCACAGTAGCTGCATTTGATGGGCACAGTGAGGCTGCAATTGTTTTTTTTTGTTTGCGCCCCCCCAAAAATTCTGAGCACCAGCCGCCACTGTCCACCACCCCTGCCCATTGAAATAAATGGGCAGTGCTGCCAAAGCGCCTACAAAGCGCTTTGGCAGTGGGAGCATTTAACCCTTTCTTCAGCCTCTAGCGGGGGTTAAAAGTGCCCCACTAGTGGCCGAAAAAGCGCAACTAAAATGACAGTAAAGCGCCGCTAAAACTTTCCCGCTAATGCGGAGCGGTGCCATTGTAAAAGGGGTTAAATTGCTGGGGTTCCTGCATGTGATCAGAGTCGGATGCACCGTTATTCCTCACTCCTCTGGAAGCCAGCCCTCTCCTCTGCCGTCTGATACTCCCAGGTGGTTGATGGGCCCTCGGTAAGCCATGAGCAGCAAAGGGAAGAATCTTTGTGGTACAGTTTGCCCAAAGAGAGGGGAGCCCATGGGAGCGAGGAATAAGGTAAGTTTATCCTCTTTATCATGTCCTAGGGAAAGCGAGCAGTTAACCCTTCAGTGGAAAGAAGGGCCCACTGCAAGGATAGGAATTTTTCATCCCCAGAGTTCAGCTTTATACATGTACTTAAAGTGTTACTAAACCCAGGACTCTGCAGTCACAGTACACACAAATGCAATTATTTTAGTAAATATAAACTGCTAAATACCTTTTCTCATCAGCAGTATGTAGCAGAAGTATGATTCCTATTAGTGTCTGGTTAAAGCTTGTAGGAGGATTTTTCATTCACCTCTGATTGTCCTATGAGGCTACAGGTCCCCGTCCCTCTGTCTGGACACATGCACCCTCCCCCCAAAAAATTAACTCTTTAGACTCCAAAGGCTCTGTGCTATCGGGAGATAGATTGGGAACAATAAAAAAACAGAAGGGGGGGTAAGATCAAACAACAATGCAGATGATTAACCCCTTAGACTCCACAGTGAGTATAACAAGCACGCTTTACTGCATATACAGACTGATTTTACTGTTGTGGGTTTAGTAACACTTTAAAAGCAACATTGTTGGGTCACATTGATTTGAACAACGTCTCTCTGAAGAAATTTGCTGAGAATTATTTGCTTCTAAATTGGCATCAAGTCAGTGTAATGCTAGAAAATGTCTTGCCTCATAGTTACTGCTGTGACTTATAGTTCTCCTAAAGCAGGGATATGCAAATAACGGACCTCCAGCTGTTGCAAAACTACAAGTCCCATCATGCCTCTGGATGTCATGCTTGTGGCTGTCAGAGTCTTGCTATGCCTCATGGGACTTGTAGTTCTGCAATAGCTGGAGCTCCGCATATCCCTGTCCTAAATGTTTTCCACCCTGCACTGCCTGAAAATGTTCTGCAAGTTCAAATCCAGAGATGTCTCATCCTTTGGACCCGTATACCTTTACTCCAGCCCCCTCCCGCACTTCCATTACCATTGTGATAAAGCCTTTGTTGGCAGACAATGGGCAGACAGGTCAGCGGCCTAATTTGCGATTTGAAATGCTTCAGAAAGCACACACAGAATCTTGTGGGAACTCAGCGTGGAAAGTGCTGATGCAGCACCATCTCATTTCTGCTTGTCTGGGCTTTTTCAGGAGCCGGCACCTATGACAGAAGACCTGCTTGAGGAGCAGTCCGAGGTTCTGGCCAAGCTGGGCACCTCTGCGGAAGGGGCGCACATCCGGGCACGCATGCAGAGCGCCTGTCTGCTGTCTGACATGGAGTCTTTCAAGGTATGGAAATAAAGATGGCTGCAGTGTGTAAGTACACAGGTATTGGTTGGAATATAGAGCGGCTTTTCTAATTACATTAGGGGGTTCATTTACAAAATCTGGAGGGTGCAAATTCCGAGGCAGCTGTTTATGGTAGCCAATCAGCTTCTAACTTCTGCTTGCTCCATTAGAGCCGGTTCACACTGGGGGGACCTGGGATCCGACTTGAAGTCTCCCCAAGTCGTCCCAAGTCGCGTGGTTGACAAAATCAATGTAAGTGAATGAGAGCCGTCTTAATACACACTACTGAAGTCGCTCTGACTTCAGAAAAGGTTCCTGTACTACTTCAGGCGAATTGTACCCATTGATTTCAATGGAAGTCGCCTCAGAAGTCGGATCACTGTCTTAACTGAAGCAACTTTCCAGGAAGATAACAGACATTTCTCAGGCAAACTCATCCGCTAACGTCCGCAATCCCATAGGGAAGCATTAAAAGTCCGTAAACGGACTTGTAAAAAACGGACCATTTGTCCGCCCGTGTGAAAGGGCCCTAAACCTTTAAAAAACCTGGACGCTGATTGGTTTCCATGCACAGCTGCACCAGATTTTGCACTCTCCGGTTTTAGTAAATCCCCCCCCCCCTAGATGTCAGTTTTTGTTGTACTTGGAATGTTCCCAATATTTTTCTCCCTCGAAACTACATCTTATTTTTAATAGCTAAAACCCCCTAAAACACAATTTTTTGTGTATATTCAAGGTAGAGTGGGTTAGGGAGCAACTTCACCTACACGGCTTCACAGCTGTCCAGGAGCTCAGGAGCAGATTTCACCTAACCATGGCTATGAATGTCTGGACTGTGTGTATTTTCTTATACTGTCCACTAGAGGGGGCCTTTAAACTGGAGGTGTCCTGACACAGCTGCGGGGAATTCTCCCAGTTACAGACCTATAAAGCAGTAAAAGCCATACAGGGAATTGACTTGCCCTGCAAACTCATTTAGGTGGAGTTGCTTCTTACAGTAGACACAATGGTGCATTATGCCACAGAGGCTCTACTGTTTTATTTCAAGTTAATTGCTTATGGTTCTAAAGCCTCAAGGATTTTTTACCTTAATGGAGTCTCTGCATTAAGTCAAAGCGGTTGTATACCCCCCAAATAAATAAAAAATAAAATAAAACCTGCAAGGCAAAGGCATAATGAGCTAGTATGACTAGCATACTAGCTCATTATCAATTACTTACCTTAGATTGAAGAACCCGCACCGACCCTCGTTCCTCTCCTCCACCGCCATGATACCCAAAGTGACTTCCGGGTATCGCCACTCCGGCGCTGTGACTGGCTGGAGCGTCGATGATGTCACTCCGGAACAGCACAATCCCCGCGCGTGCATGCGCATGTTTTTCTGGCACTTTCCAGCAGGCTCCTATTTAAGACCCGGCGTGCTCAGTGCGCCTGCGCCGTTGTCTATGCCGCGCATGCGCCGTAGACATCGGTGCCCGATTTTCTGCAAATATCTCCTTATCCACGTAGGTTAAGGAGATATTGCAAGCACCTACAGGTAAGCCTTAAAGCGGAGTTCCACCCAAAATTGGAACTTCCGCTAATCCCACTCCTCACCCCCTTACATGCCACATTTGGCATGTAATTTTTTTGGGGGGGGAGTGGGGGCTTCAGGAGGATTGGCGCTTCCTGTCCCACTTCCTCCTTCCGCCGAGGGGCTGGTTAGGCGATTAAGCTTAATCGCCTACAGCAGCCCCTCCCTGTAGGCGATCGCATGGGACACATGACAGGTCCCATGCGATCGCCTGTCCAATAGGAGTGCGCAGCGCGGCTCGCGCATGCGCAGTGGGTGTCCGGCCGTGAAGCCGAAGGCTGTCACGGTCGGGTGCTCACACTTAGGATGAAGACGCCGGCCGGGGAGGGGGGGAGAGGAGCGGAGCCCCGGCCGGCGCGTCGCTGGATCGTGGACCAGGTGAGTGTGTGTTTATTAAAAGCCAGCAGCTACACTTTTTGTAGCTGCTGACTTTTAATAAACACTCAATTTGGCTGGAACACCCCTTTAATGTAGGCTTAGCTCTAGGTGCAAGTTGTATATTAAGGGTATAAAACCGGTTTAAAAAAAAAAACTTCTATGTCCAGGATCCCCCCAGCCCCCCTATATATCTACCCGAGCCCGATTTTGAACCAGCTTGAGAGCAAATCTCTCGGCTCTCTCCCTCCTCACAGGGCAGATTGATAGCAGAGGAAGCCAATTGGTTCTTGCTGCTGTTAATCAGCGCACACCGATACCGCACAGCACACATTGAGACCAGTCTGCTCGCAGTGCTCAGGCTGAACTGCTGGACACTTACATAGAGCACAAGGAGAAGAAAACTGAACAAACTGGAAGGCTGCCGCTCTCATGTCAGGACAACTTTCAGTGATCGCTGCACTGCCTACCTGGGACACCCGGAGTGGTCATTTTCGCAATCCTCCACCTCACTCATTACTTCCTGCTCTCCAGCTACATTGGTCGGGGGGATGGGGGCAGGCTCAGAGAGGTCATACTGTTAGGTCCCATGTATGCATGAAATAGGGGCGCTAGAAAATTAAAATAAAATAAATAGGTGAATAAATACTACCTATCCCAATAGAACATAAATACTTGATTGCAAATTATGACATAGATTGTGCAAAGTGCATAAAAATTCAATAATAATGGCAACGCCTGCGGCAAAACAGGTGTGTAATGAATGAGTGAATAAAATAAGACAGTATACAATACACGGTGAAATATATAGTGACCATAAATGAAATAAGTGCTCCGTGCTCAAAAAAGTCCTTGTGGTAGGTTCCACCTTCACCAATGGGACACCTCAAGTGGGGATGGATGGCTCCTTACCAAATGAAGTTGACCTAAACTAAGGTCAAAAGAGCTTGGGTAACACCACCTTGCGTATGAGGGATTCCAATGAAGTTGAACAGGTAATGCAGATGTCATAAAAAAGGAGAAAGAACAGCTCCCATAGTGTAAGACTGTTTAATGAAAATATAAAAACAGATACACAGTGCCAAGTGGCCCCTTACTTGAATGGGTGCCCGTATCCCGGCACTGAGGCTGTGAGCTTGTGTGTATGGAGAGAGAAACGAAGCCCGGCGTGCGTTACACTGCTGTGCGCGAGGAAACCAGATAACCGGAAGTAGGTAATCAGTGCGTGCCCAGGTACCGCCTCGACATATGTTTCGATATGATCGTCATCAGGAAGCGTCGTTTCTCTCTCCATACACACAAGCTCACAGCCTCAGTGCCGGGATACGGGCACCCATTCAAGTAAGGGGCCACTTGGCACTGTGTATCTGTTTTTATATTTTCATTAAACAGTCTTACACTATGGGAGCTGTTCTTTCTCCTTTTTTATGACATCTGCATTACCTGTTCAACTTCATTGGAATCCCTCATACGCAAGGTGGTGTTACCCAAGCTCTTTTGACCTTAGTTTAGGTCAACTTCATTTGGTAAGGAGCCATCCATCCCCACTTGAGGTGTCCCATTGGTGAAGGTGGAACCTACCACAAGGACTTTTTTGAGCACGGAGCACTTATTTCATTTATGGTCACTATATATTTCACCGTGTATTGTATACTGTCTTATTTTATTCACTCATTCATTACACACCTGTTTTGCCGCAGGCGTTGCCATTATTATTGAATTTTTATGCACTTTGCACAATCTATGTCATAATTTGCAATCAAGTATTTATGTTCTATTGGGATAGGTAGTATTTATTCACCTATTTATTTTATTTTAATTTTCTAGCGCCCCTATTTCATGCATACAATTACTATATTTCAATTCATTTGATTTATCCAGGGAGCAGCTTTTCTAATATTTGTATCACCCCTCCCCCACTTTGGCGCGAGATTTTCCACCCAATTACCTATGTTAGGTCCCATGGCTTAATGAGAATTGTAAGGAGAGTACCTGTGTACTGCTCTGCCTGTGTGCGGCTCACCAGACTACTTTTCCAGAGCATGCACCTTTCCTCTTCGGCCGTCAATCGCATCGGGGCTCTAAATGTAGGTACAGATTGGAGGGAGATTGGTCATGTAGCCCTGTCATCACTCGCCCCCAGCTGAAATCCACTCGCCAAATGCTAGCAGGCGAGTGGAAATTTTGAGGGCTGGTCTACTTAAATGTCCTAGGTTTCGGAATGAAATGTCCAACCTGCTCCTATGGTTAGGTGTTCACAAACTTTTGACCATATAATGTATGATTTGCCCTTCCAATCTTGTATTGTGAATTAACCAATAGGCTGTGTTCCCAGGCTGCAAATCCCGGCTGCTCCCTGGAGGATTTTGTACGTTGGTACTCTCCCCGCGATTACATTGAAGAGGAAGTGGTGGACGAAAGTGGCAACAAAGTTGTTAAAGGCGAATTGAGCCCTCGAATGAAGATCCCCAACAACATGTGGGTAGAAGCATGGGAGACGGCCAAGCCGACGCCGGCTCGCCGCCAGAGGAGACTCTTCGATGACACCAAAGAGGCAGAAAAAGTAAGTTCAGTATTGTCGCCCTGATGCTGCAGTGATGCCATTTTCTTTTACATTTTAATTAAAGGATATGTAAAGGTAAAAAAAAAAAATCCCTAAATAGTTTCTTTACCTTAGTGCAGTCCTCCTTCACTTACCTCATCCTTCCATTTTGCTTTTAAATTTCCTTATTTCTTCTGAGAAATCCTCACTTCCTGTTCTTCTTTCTGTAACTCCACACAGTAATGCAAGGCTTTCTCCCTGGTGGGCAATGTTCTGCTGGGAAACCGTGATCCTGCCATTCATGTGGATGTTACTTGACACCATTGTTGCTGACCAGGTACACCCCTTCCGGTAAAGGGTATTCCCTGATGGCAGTGGCCTCTTTCAGCAGGAAAATGCACCCTGCCACACTGAAACAATGATTCACAAGGAACACGACAATGAATTTGAGGTGTTGATTTGGCCTCCCGATTCTCTAGATCTAAATCCAGTTGAGCATCCGTGGGATGTGTTGGAAAAGCAAGTTTGATCCATAGAGGACCATCTTGCAAGTTATGGGACTTAAACTGGCGTTCCAACCAAAAGTGGAACTTCCACTTTAAGCATTCCCTGCTCCCTTACATGCCATGTAATTTCATGTAACTTTTTTTTTGGGGGGGGGGGGTACCTTCTTTTTAGATGGACTTCCTGCCCCACTTCCTGCTTCCTTTTCTCAGCCGAATAGGCAACTCCTCTCCCCCAGGCGGCCACGGTGTTGGATACACACTCCCGGGTGCTGTGTGTGCATATTACCCTCTATATTCCAGCTTTATTATCACACGTCATGAACATCAGCACCTTGTGATCGTGTTTAAGTAATTGAGCACTTTAGTTCAAAAACTTACATTTCTAAGGACGCCTATGTGGTCATTCATGTTTTTTTAAATTTTAAGAGAGAAATTGCCTAAAAAGGCAGGTGGCTGGAAAGTATCGGAAGACTTCAGTGTGTGGATGGCTGTGGAAGGAGGTATAACATCAACAGCCCATTTAAATGGGACACAAGCCTATTCTGACCCTGCGTAATTTAAAAGGTCAGGGATCACAGGCGAGAGCACACCTGGCAAAGGTGTGGGCCCCAAGGTGGCAGTAGAGTTGTTAAAGGAATTCATGGGTAAAAATAAACTGGCAGCACAGTTGATTGATTTCCACAGGAGACTTTTTTAATTTGTATTTTCATATTGAGGTTTGCATATAAAGTGGATATTTGACAGGGTAAAATTAGTTCACTTTAAGGGTAAAAAATAGAATGTTTTTTTTTTCTGCGTTATTGCACATTGATACCACTATGTAGCTGATTACTTTTGCAAACAATAAATAAATCATTAAAAGATAAGTTTGGGTTTTGGTGGTTCCTCCCCCCATGATACTTGCCTAGGTGGATGAAGCATCGGTCGGATGCTACTTCTGTCCCCGGTGCCTCCACATTGAGAACCGAGCAATTGAACATCACCGATGGCTCGGTTCTCACAGCTCCCCGAGCAGAGAGCTGCTGACTGTCAATCAGCATCTCTCCGCTGTACTCCTCCATGCAAATTGGAGCGCTGAGCTGTGGAGGGGCAGGGATTAGCCATCTGAGCCTCTCAGCGGCTTGCTGAGAGGCTGAGATGGGTGTTTAGACACCTTTCGGATCCCGACTTCCATTGTGGAGCCTGGACTGATTCCTGTGACGTCAGCAGACAGCGAACTTCAGTCCGCTCTCTGCTGAAAATGTGTCACAGGAGTGCAAAACAAATGGCACTCCTGTGACCCATAGAAGAAGCCCAGCCTAATGAGCTTAGGCTTGATTTCTCCTATAAAGGCGCAATCATTGCTTACCTTTGCACTGATTGAACATTGTGCCTATAAGATTAGTGTGGATTCCCCCAGGGGATGTCACGTGGCCCTGTGACGAAACTCGTAGGGGTGGGGCTAACTGGATGAACGTCATGACAGTCTGGAAGTACTGAAACACTGGTATTTATGCATTGGAACCTTAAGGATAAAACACGATTTAGCTCAGCGCTGAGTAGAGGAGGAGAGAGCTTGAGAAATCACCTAAAAGGGGAAATGGCTGGAAAATCTAGGAGGACCCCAGTTTGTAGCTGGTTGTGAAAGGAGGCGTAACATCAACAAAGGACCACCAGGGGAATCCCACAGTGTAACGTATGTCTATTTAAAGGGGACACAAGCCTGTTTTAACTTTACGTAACTGGTAAGATCAAAGATCCCAGGCGAAAGCACAACTGGTGAAGGTGCGGGCACCAAGGTGGCAAGAGAGTTCTTGAAGTTATTCACAGATGAAAATAAATTGGAAGCACAGTTGTTTCGACAAGAGACTTTTTTTATTTGTTTTTCATATTGAGGTTTGCATATTAAGTGGATATTGACAGTGTAAAATTAGCGTTGCATAACTTCTTAGAAATTATTTTTACTTTAACCACTTAAGACCCGGACCAAAATTCGGCACTGCGTCGCTTTAACTGACAATTGCGCGGCCGTGTGACGTGGCTTCCAAACAAAATTGGTGTCCTTTTTTTCCCCACAAATAGAGCTTTCTTTTAGTGGTATTTGATCACCTCTGCGGTTTTTATTTTTTGCGCTATAAACAAAAATAGAGCGACAATTTTGAAAAAAAAAAACAATATTTTTTACTTTTTGCTATAATAAATATCCCCCAAAAATATATATATAAAAAAAAAATTGTTCCCAGTTTAGGCCGATACGTATTCTTCTACCTATTTTTGGTAAAAAAAAATCGCAATAAGCGTTTATCGGTGTGTTTGCGCAAAATTTATAGCGTTTACAAAATAGGGTATAGTTTTATTGCATTTTTTTTTTTTACTACTAATGGCGGCGATCAGCGATTTTTTTCGTGACTGCAACATTATGGCGGACACTTCGGACAATTTTGAGACATTTTTGGGACAATTGTCATTTTCATAGCAAAAAATGCATTTAAATTGCATTGTTTACTGTGAAAATGACATTTGCAGTTTGGGAGTTAACCACGGGGGGCGCTGTAGGGGTTATGTGTTCCCTAATGTGTGTTTACAACTGTAGGGGAGTGTGGCTGTAGGTGTGACGTCATTGATTGCGATTCCCTGTATAAGGGATCACGCGATCGATGACGCCGCCACAGTGAAGGGCGGGGAAGCCGTGTTTACACACGGCTCTCCCCGTTCTTCAGCTCCGGGGACCGATCGCCGCACTCCAGCGGCGATCGGGTCCGCATGTCCCGCAGCTTCGGACCGGGTCACGGGAGCGCGCCTCAGGCGCGCGCCTGTCGCCCACGGCTGGGTACTAGTACAGGACGTATCTGTACGTACTTGTGCCCAGCCGTACCATTCTGCCAACGTAAATGTTCAGGAGGCGGTCCTTAAGTGGTTAAAGGGGTTGTAAAGGAAAACATTTTTTTTTCATAATAAGCATCCTTTACCTGCAGACATTCCTCTTTTCACTTGTTCATTGTTCGTTTTTGCTCAGAAGTTGCTTTATTTCTTCTCTGTTCTGTTCACTTCCTGCTTGTCTGATTGTTACTCACCACTGTGAAGGGAGGCTTTATTGCGGTGGTCAGTGACGTGCTCGCCCCTTCCTGGGAACTACATCTGTGCGGCAGGACGCTTTCTACGTGTTAGAGACCTCAAGGAGGTGTGAATTACTGGGTGTGCTGGGAAATGTAGTTCTTACATGAACGAGTGCCGCAAACCAGTAAGAGAATGAGAGAACAGAAACTAGAACGCCGGAGGTGATATAGATGAAGGAATTTAATAGGTATTTACTTGTTTTTTAACAGAACCATTACACTATTCTGTCTGTCTACCTTGCAGACATTCATTTTAGGCAAAAAAATGTTTTTCTTTACAACTCCTTTAAGGCTATAAATAGTTTTATTTTTTAGTTTATTTTTTTGTGTTCATGTACATTGATAACACTTTGTAGCTGATTACATTTGCAAAAAAGAAAAAAAATCATTGAAGGCGCAGTCGTTCTTCATACCTCAACCCTCGCACTAATCGAACGGCGTGCCGATAACATTAGTGTGGACACCAGAGGGCAGACAGATGGGGGGGGGGGGAGTCTTATCGGTCTTCTCAGTCACTGCCGGCCGGACGATAATCCACTTTATCTAAATCTCAGTGCTGTAAACTTCCCTAATCTATAACACGCTGAATGCAGCAATAAGATTACATTTCTACACGTGTGTGTCGTGCCCCTCTCAATTACTGCTATTTATAGTTTGCTTTTCTAAAGCAATAAATAAAAAGTACTTGGAAGGAGGATGCGGCCATTCTCGGCGGTTTCCATGACAGCACTTTATACGGGATCCGGGCTCTTTGTTTAGTTGTTAAAGGGTCTTTGTATTTTCTTGTGTGTCGGCTCTGTTCATAAAAGTAACCCGTCTACTGGAATCTGTACCGGAGGAGAGTCGTCTGTTGGACAGAGAGAGGGTTTAGAGGAGATGCAAAACACTGTAGCGTTGTACAAACATGGATGGTTAGGGAAGTCTCAAGACTCCAGTGTTTTTTTTTTTTTTTTCACAGTTAAAGTTTTATTCAGCAAAAAGAAAAAGAAAGGTTTACAATATCGCAGTTGAAACATCGGGATATAGGCGTACATATGGTTGCAAAATTCAATGAAAAAGAACTGATTACAGTCAATCGGTTAGAAAGATATTCGGTAAACATTAAAGGAGTTGTAAATAAAAAAAATGTTTTTGCTGAAATGACTGTTTACAGGGTATAGAGACATAATAGTTAACGGATTCCTTTTAGGCCCCATGTACAGGAGAAGCAAATGCAAACACATCTGAACTCACGTTTTCAAAAGCAAAAACCGGCATTTAAAACGCCAGTTTGTGCCGCAAATTTCGCAGCGTTTTGCCGCGTTTGCGGCTATCAGCGTTTATAGCACAGACATTGTAGACCCTCCCAAAGCTCTGAAAGCTATATATTTTTAACTATTTCTGCCATTTTACAACAGAGAGAGCAGCAGCAGCAGCAGACTTTCATATGCAGACTTGCATACTTTCATTTGATTCTTCTTTTTTTAAATAAATCCCATATTGAATATATGCCAAGAAATTGTCCATTCGCAAACTACGGGAGAGATCCGTTGGCAGAGCTCGTCACTATTGGGACCCATGCGTTGATGGCACAGAGATTTTCAGTTGGCTATTTTACCAATATGTATGTCCAGCTGCGTACTTATCCAGAGACATTTTTTAAATTTTCGAATTTTTCAAATTTCGAATTTTTCTAATTTTGAAGTACAAAAATGGAAAAATTTCAAATTTCCAATTTTCGAAATTTCGGATTTCGAATTTTTCAGTTCTCGAAATTTTGAATTTCAAATTTTTCAATTTTCGAAATTTGGAAATTCGAATTTTTCAAATTTCGAATTTTTCGAATTTTCACATTTCGAATTTTTCGAATTTTCACATTTCGCATTTTTCGAATTTCGAATATTTCGAATTTTCAAATTTCGAATTTTCAAATTTCGAATTTTCAAATTTCGAATTTTCAAATTTCGAATTTTCAAATTTCAATTTCGAAAACTTCGAAAATCTTTTCTAATTTCAAATTTTTCTAATTTCAAATTTTTCTAATTTCAAATTTTTCTAATTTCAAATTTTTCTAATTTCAAATTTTTCTAATTTCACATTTTTCTAATTTCACATTTTTCTAATTTCAAATTTTTCTAATTTCAAATTTTTCTAATTTCGTATTTCAGAATTTGAAAAATTCGAAAATTGAAACATTCGAAAATTGAAAAATTAGAAAATTGAAAAATTCGAAATTGAAAAATTCGAAAATTGAAAAATTCGAAAATTGAAAAATTCGAAAATGGAAAAATTCGAAAATTGAAAAATTCGAAAATGGAAAAATTCGAAATTTGAAAAATTCGAAATGTGAAACATTTGAAAATTCTAAATTCTAAATTTCGAAAATTGAAAAATTTGAAATGTCGAAAATGTAAAAATTCGAAATTTGAAAAATTTGAAAATTTGAATATTAAAATTCGAAATTTGATTGTCCACTTGCCACATCACCTGGCCATGTCTTCTGCCACAAGTTGTCGATTGTCCACAATGCAATGCAAGCAATTACAGTTGTTTAGGTTTTTTTAATGTTTTTTCATCATTTTTGAGATTTCTAATGTAAAAAAAATAGGTCACCTTTAAAAGCGCCTATAAACTAAATCGCGGCAAAACGCAGGTACCGCGTTTTGCGTCTGAAACGCGAAAACGCCAAAAGCGTCTGAACCCATTTTTTTTCTTCTGAAAAAAATGAGCCTAAACCCAACTGCTTTAAAACGCAAAAAAACGTGAATGTGTGCATGGACACATAGGATAACATTAAATGTGTTCAGGGGCAGTTGAAAAAAATGCCCAAATGCCTCTGAACTCGAGTTTACCAGCGTCTCGTGTGCATGGGGCCTTAAAAACGATTAAAAATAGATAAAATATCAATCATATAATGTACCTGCAGTTTCTAGTTTCATTTTTGCATGTTGTTTCCTGCCTCTCTGCTGTACAGAGCCAATACAGAGCAGTGGTGGTTTGGAAAACGAAAGTGATTGGTGCTGAGGGGTTTTAGACACACAGTAATCACACCTCCTTGATTAGTGACCACAGAGAGAAAGCTCCCAGTACTGTGGTGATCAGGAAACAGACAACCAGGAAGTGTGTAGATCAGAGAAGAATTACAGCAACTTGAGAGCAAAAACGAACAATGAGGACATGAAAACAGCACTGCATTAAGGTAAAGGAAGTTATTAAGATAAAAAAAATCCCTTTACAACCCCTTTAAAGACATCAAGTCAAACGTTGGTGGCAACAATTCAATAAACAAAAAAAGATCTTGAGTTCTGCAATATATACAACTTTCAAATATGCATTGGTTATTATGTATATGACTTGTAAACCTATTCGTAACGTGCTTCTGAACCCGATTATTGGCATTTTAGCTATCTTTTATACCCTATATTGTCAAAAGTATTTACACGCACATGAATTTTAATGGCATGCCAGTCTTAGTCCGTAGGGTTCTATATTGAGTTGGCCCACCCTTTGCGGCTATAACAGCTTCAACTCTTCTGGGAACGCCGTCCACAAGGTTTAGGAGTGTGTCTATGGGAATGTTTGACCATTCTTCCAGAAGCACATTTGGGAGGTCAGGCACTGATGTGAACGAGAAGCCCTGGCTCACAGTCTCTGCTCTAATTCCTTCTAAAGGTGTTCTATCGGGTTGATGTCAGGATTTGGAACCAGGGCTTTTGCTGCAGTGAGCAAAAATATAGTTAAAGAGCTTTTATACTTTTTCATGGAGCACCCGGAAATGTGCAGTAGGCAACAAACTGCTGTCAATTGAATGGAGGTTTCAATGATCAGCTTAATGATGGCGCAAACCTTTTGACAAAAAGGTTTTAGTAGGGCACAATTCCGCCATATATGGATTAAGGTGCCTCTTACCAGAGATTCGAATCCAAAAGGAACCATCTGTGCAATTTTCCTGGGGTTATATACCAATGTGTTGAAAGCTTGTAGGATGTTTTCTGAAATCGCGTACTGATGGAGAATTTATGGGCAAACACATGTAGACCTTGATCATCAGTATCTAGATCGGTTTCCCATATCGTTTTGTATTTGTCCAAAACTCCAGTGTTCTGCTGTTGAGGACAGGCCCTAGAGCAGGGGTAGGCAATTAATTTTCCCAAGAGGCCACACAAGGAACTGGGATAGTTGTGGAGAGCCAAACAAATAGGCTGAACTTATAGGTTCCCTCCTCTGCTATACACGCCCCCAGCATGTGAAGTCATGGAGGGTAAAACCTTTCTTACCGTTGGGGTAGAGAGTGGGACTTCTGAAACCTCCCCAAATGCCCTCATTGGCATTATATCCTTGTTGCCCACCTCCCATGGTCCCTTTCCTACACAGCCAAAGCCACTTGGAAAAGGCGGAAGTGCATTCATTGCCATCTTTGTGACTGGTGGACCAACAAGGATGTAAGCATATCCACCACCAGCTTATTGACTGGCTGTCCTGGTTTTAGGGAACACACACTCCTCCCTGGGAGCCATGGAGCAGTGTTACACAGTGTACAGCTTATTTACATTTGATTTATAATTTCCAGTTGATCATATGCTGGCCAGACAGGGACAGCCAAAGGGGCAGATGAAGCCTAGAGGCCATAAAAATGTCCAGGTCTGCCCTACAGGAGTCATAAGATTGGTGTTTTCCTTTTGTGTTGTACAGACATAGATGCTTATAAGACATCTCAAGACTTTGATGTTCTCCATTGGTAAAGAGATTGAGGCTTATACTGGGATTAGGTTTAGACACAGGTACTTAGAGGAGTCTCAAGACACTTGTAATATTATCCTGTAGTACAGTACATTGTTTTTTGTGCTGCATGGTCGCAGATATTTAGAGGGGTCTGACGACTGATACTTTAGTGCAGTACAGAGAGAGGTGCTTGGAAGGGTCTTTGACTGATATGTTCTTTTTGTGTTGTACAGACATGGGTAGTTAGTGGAGTTTTAAGACTCTAATGTATTCTATTGTACAGGGACTTATGCTGCGTACACACGATCATTTTTCGGCATGAAAAAAACATTGTTTTTGAAAATTGTCATTTTAAATGATCGTGTGTGGGCTACACATAATTTTTCAGGTTCTGAAAAAAAAAAAAAATTGAACATGCTGCATTTTTTAACGTAGTTTTAAACGATGTTGTTTTCCGGGTTGTAAAAAATGATCGTGTGTGGGCTAAAACGACGTTTTAAACCCGCGCATGCTCAGAAGCAAGTTATGAGATGGGAGCGCAAATCGTCTTTTACTAACAAGGAATCAGCTAAAGCAGCCCAAAGGCGAATAGAACTTCTCCTTTATAGTGCCGTTGTACGTCACCGCGTTTTGTTCATCATTTTTCAAAAACGATGGTGTGTGGGCAACGTCGTTTTTAATGATGAAGTTGGAAAAATGTTGTTTTTTGGACATGCTGAAAAATGATCGTATGTACGCGGCATAAGAGGAGTCAGAAGACTTTCTTCTGTGCTGTACAGACAATACTCAAGTTTCTTATGTTCTCTTCTAGTACAGAGACAGCCATAAGAATTATTCTTTCTATTTGTGTTAAACAGACCCTAAGGCTGCATTCAAACCTGAGCGTAGCGTTTTCGGTCGTTTTTTCCCGCGTTTTGTCGCACGTATTCCCATGTATTCGCGCGTTTGCATACAGCCTTGTCCGACGTTTTTTATTTTAGCCAATAGGAAAAATTATCATCTCTTTCATCACTTGTTGCTATGTTTGTAGATTTTTTATCTTCTGCCTGGGTGAAATGTTCTATTGACTAAAGCGACAAAACCCCTGTAGAAATGATCATTGTCGGGCTAGACGCTTGAATTGAGTGTTTCCATTACTTTCTATGGGAATACAAACGTCCAAACGCCCAAATCCGCCCAATTCAAGCAACAAAAAGGGTCCGGAACTTGTTTGAGCTTCAGGCGTTTTAGAGTGGAAATGTGAACCATCTCCATTGAGAATAATGGATTTTTTCCCCTCTAGCGATTTGGAGCTTCACGCTTCAGGCGACAAAACGCTCAGGTGTGAATGAAGCCTAAGGCTGGATTCACACCTATGGCATTTTTTGTGTTTTTTGCATTTTGCAGATTTGCACTACAGAACGTCTTCCATAAGAAACCATGTTACATGAACTGTAGTGCAAATCTGCAAAAAGCACTAAAAATGCATAGGTGTGAATCCAGCCTAAGAGCCCTTTCACACTGGGGCCGCCCATGCGTTGGTGGTAAAGTGCCGCTCTTTTTAGCGGTGCTTTACCGCTGTTTAAGCATCATTTTTTGGCCGCTAGCAGAAAAAGGGATTAAAACCGGCCACGTTACAGCCCTTCCGAATTGCTGCTCATCCATTGCAATGGCGTTTTGGGGGCGCTGTATACAGGAACCGGACAAATTTCAATCTATCTATTGTCAGGCTGGTTGTACTGAAGTCTATCGATCAACTTCAGTACAACCAGCCTGTTTTTTTTTGTGTGTGCAGTCACTGCCAGTGCCTATAACCACCAGTAGTACTCATATTTTGACGGAGAAACCACCCGCTGTCAGAATACAATAGCACAGTGGGAGGGATTCACAGTCAGTGTTGATGGGGAATTGAGCAATTTGTATTTCCTTCAACTTTTTATTTTTTTTACTTTTGGATTGTGTGTAGACAGGTTAGTACCTCTGTTAGATTTTCACTTGCCCTGGTGACTAGGGTTGTCCCGATACCGATAAGAGGATCGGGACCGATACCGAGTAAATGCCCCCGATGCCTGGCCGAATACTTGTTATAGGCAGCTTTCGTTTGAATAGCTGTGTTCCCCGCCGCACCGCGTATAGACACTCCCCCTTGCTCGGGATTGGACGGGTGATCTGTGCAATCCCGAGCAAGGGGGAGTGTCTTTACACGGCGTGGCGGGGAACACAGCTATTCAAACGAAAGCTGCCTGTAATGTTCCCCGCAAGCTGATTAACGTGGCAGTGGCATCATCTAGGTATGGGGGACATGGCTGGATATAAGGGGGGACATGGCTGGATATATGGGGGGACATGGCTGGATATATGTGGGGGACATGGCTGGATATATGGGGGGACATGGCTGGATATATGTGGGGGACATGGCTGGATATATGTGGGGGACATGGCTGGATATATGTGGGGGACATGGCTGGATATATGTGGGGGACATGGCTGGATATATGGGGGGGACATGGCTGGATATATGGGGGGGACATGGCTGCAATATGTGGGGGGACATGGCTGCAATATGTGGGGGGACATGGCTGCATATGTGGGGGGACATGGCTGCATTTGGGGACACATTTTAAAAAAAAGTATCGGTATTCGGTATCGGCGAGTACATGAAAAAAAGTATCGGTACTTGTACTCGGTCCTAAAAAAATGGTATCAGGACAACCCTACTGGTGACCATTGTCTCTGGCATCGAAGGTGGTGGGAAATCCAAAAATTGGAGCAGGAGGTAAGAGGAAATCTTCTATTGAGAAAACCTGTTCCATTCAGTGGGAGTGGGAGAGTAGGACGCTCCGGCCTTCCGCTCGAGTCTGCTCTCGCCAGGGACTAGACAGGCAGACAGTGACAGGCAGACTGCTAGGTAGGCTTGCTCTATCCCTCCAGAGACTCACCACCTAACTTCCCCCGGCTTAACCTGACCCCCCTGGCTTCCCTCCTTCACCCCCTCTCCAGGGGAACCAGCAGGTAAGCCATCTACTGAGGCTGCAGGAGGCCGTCCTTTTCAGGACAAGCCGCTGCTGCCACTTAAAGCTTCGGCTCTCCCCCTCTCCACACCTCCCCTCCTATACCCCCACACTACCAGCCCCTATCAAGCTACCCATCCGCCACCTATCCCTGCAATCCCTGCAATTTTCCGCCGCTTCGCGGGGTTTTTTGATACCTCCGCGCTGGCCTGGAAGCAATCGCGGCAGTCGCGATCTAGGAAAGGCCGCGGCTTCACCCGCGGCCTAGCGGCGCGCCGCTTCTCACCCCCGCCAACTGCCACCAAAGTCCCAAAACGGACCAGAAACCCCCCCCCCCATACCCCCTGGAAAGTACCTCTCACCCCTGTCTATCGATCCTGGCCCCAACGGTAGCACTGATCCACCCAATCTGGGCGTTTACCAGCCTGGATCCTGCTGCCGATCGGCGGCCATCTTACTACACCCAGCCCCAAATCTCCCACCGGTGTTTGGCGACCATGGTTAATCTGCAATACTCGGCAGAGACCATTTGGGGACTGAGGTGATTTGCCGCAATACTACCAGCCATCACCAAAAAAGCCCTTCAAACTGCCGTCTCAGCCGTTTGCCCCAACCTAAGCACATATCATGTGCTTTGATCAACACAAGATCGGCAGTAAAACACTGATTAGAAATCCATGATTTCATCCTACAATACGATTTAGACTGCCTCTTTATTACAGAGAGCTGGCTTACAGCCGACTGCAACACCATTCTAGGAGAATTGGTGCCAGAAAACTACCGTATTATAACGGAAAACAGAATAGGACAAAGGACTGGCGGTGATCCATAAGACGCATCTTGCGATCACAAAACCAGTCCTTCAAAATCCTCTTCCTTTCATGGAAACCCTTACTCTGCAACTGGAAGCAAACTCCCAGGAGACCGTCCGGATTCTACTCTGCTATAGGCCACCCGGCCCAAAATCGCAGCTTCTCCCTTCATTGACGGACTTTATCTCCACCTATGCCCTTAACAGCAAACACCTTTTGCTGCTCGGGGATTTCAACCTCTGGGCCAACTCCCCGCAAGACCCCATTGCCGACGCTTGCATTGACCACCAGGAAGGATTAGGCCTTCAGCAATTAGTATGTGGGCCCACACATACTTCAGGTCACACGCTCGATCTTATTTTCAGACACGATCTGGAAATAAAAATCTTGGGAAATTAACCATTGCCATTGACAGATCACCATGCAATTAAATTCATTATTCCCGAATTCCCCCCCTTAACAAAAACATCAAATCCAGTGATAACACACTGGACTAGATGTCAGAAGAAGCTCCATTCGGAATTCTTCAAAGCCACGTTAAGGAAAAAAATAAAAACAATTCAGCCGCATCAAACGGCTGAAGAAACACTGGATGCCATAAACACAGCCCTTTTACAGTCAGCCGACTTAATAGCTCCGAAACATAAAACCCACGTCCGGAAAAATAACTCCAACTGGTTCAACAACCAGCTGGCGTTACTGAAGCAAGAGCGCAGAAGGGCAGAAGCCGCCTGGAAAAGAAGCTCATCAGATGAGAATCTCTCCATCTACAAGGCAATAACCAGAAAATACCACAAGGAAATCTTCGATGCCAAGAAAAACTATTTTTCTGAGGCCATCAACAACGCCCTCAACCGCCCCCGCGAACTCTTCAAGCTGGTCACTCAGACCATGAATCCAGGATGTCTTGAAGCCCCCAATTCGGACACACAAGAATTTTGCGATGAATTATCGGATTACTTCATTAATAAAATCGAGGGAATCCGGCAAAGCATTCAGCAAAACAATTCCCCCCGTAGCCCCCCCAGTAATTATTTACACAACACCAGCAGTAATTCACCACAACCAAGGTAAGTTCACGCTGGAACCCGTCTCTATCCATGAACTAAAAATATCATCGGTACTCTGCGTAACAGCACTGCGCCGAATGATATCATTCCCACCAAACTGCTGAAGGAATGCGCCGACATCCTGGCACCTCCTATCACGCAGCTTATTAACTAATCCTTCAGGGAGGGCATAGTGCCCTCCCAGTTGAAGGAGGGTATAATTCGACCCATCTTGAAGAAACCCACCCGGGCCCCAAGGATCCACTCCACCGCCGTCCCATAACAGGCCTAAACGCTCTTTCTAAGGTCATGGAGAAAGTAGTGGTACAACAGCTGCAACAGCATCTAGATACCCATAACCTACTTAATCCATATCAATCGGGATTCCGGCCCGGACACGGGACAGAAACCGCATTGCTTAAGATATGGGATGACGCTCTCAAGGCCGCAGACGAAGGAGAATCTTGTCTTCTGGTTCTGTTGGACCTAAGCGCAGCCTTCGACACAGTAGACCACAAGCTTCTATTGACTCGGCTAGCTGAAGTAGCCAGAGTCGCAGAAGGCGATTTATCTTGGTTCTCCTCTTTCTTGGAAAACCGGTCGCAAATAGTGAAGTTAGGACCTTTCACTTCTGAAAAACGCACAGTATCATGCGGAGTCCCTCAAGGATCCCCTCTGCCGCCTGTGTTATTCAACATTTATCTGCGTCCTCTTTTTGAAATCATCAGCAGTCAAAAACTGCTCTATCACTCATATGCAGATGACACACACGCAACTGTATTTCCGCATTTGCAATAAAAAGGATCACCACCTCAATCTAGAGACATGCCTTTCTTTGATAGAGGACTGGATGACCAAGAGTTATCTTAGGCCTCGTACACACGATTAAATAAGTCTGTTCAAATCGGTCGGACCGACCGATTTGAACAGATCTGTCTGCTGGGATTTTGGTTTGCTCACGTGTACACACGAGCAAACCAAAATCCCCGCCAGCAGACAGCGCGCTGACGTGTCGGTGACGTGGCGGTGACGTTGACGCCGCCACGTCACCGCACCAGGAAGTAAAACACTTCCGCACATGCGTCGAAATCATTCGGCGCGTGTGCGAGAAGACATGTCTGCTGGTTAGCATACTAACCAGCAGACATGTCGGGCGGACGGGTTCCCAGCCGACAGATTTCAAAGCATGCTTTGAAATCTGTCGGGTGGCCAAATCCGTCTGTTTGCCCGTACACACGATCGAATCTGTCTGCTGAAACGGTCTAGCAGACCATTTCCAGCAGACAGATTTGATCGTGTGTACGAGGCCTCAAACTCAACGGAGCGAAAACAGAACTTCTCCTGTTTCACGCCAAGCGTAGGAATCAACCAGCAACAACTTGGAGCCCCCCGCCCATTCTGGGCAAAATCATCACCCCTAGCGCCAAAGTCAAAAGTCTCGGGGTCATCTTTGACTCCTACATGACAATGGACGCACAAATAGGGTCAGTAGGCAGCTGATCTCACCATCTGCTGCGCCTACTACGCAGACTTATTCCGTTTATCCCCAAAAAAGACGTAGCAGTCGTGGTGGGAACAATTGTTAACTCCAGACTGGACTATGCAAATGCCCTTTACCTCGGACTCCCCAAGTACCAAATCGCTCGTCTGCAAGTCGTTCAAAACACGGCTGCAAGACTTGTGACAGGGAAAAAACCCTGGGAATCCATCTCACCTTCACTGAGAACGCTTCATTGGTTGCCAGTAAAAGACAGAATTGCTTTTAAAGCACTCTGTCTAACGCATAGATGTATTCATGGGAATGCCCCCCAATATCTGTGCGAAAAAATAAAAGTTCATAATCCCAATCGCATTTTGCGATCCACCAACCAAAATCTACTCCAGATACCGAAAGCCAACTACAAGTCCAAAGGAGATAGAAGATTCGCGGTCCAAGGCCCCAGACAATGGAACGCTTTACCAACCAGCATTTGGTTGGAGGAGGATCACTTGGCATTCAGGAGAAAGATCAAGACTCGTCTCTTTTGATACCAAAGGAGACAGGAACAACAAGCGCCCAGAGGCGATTCAGTTCGCATGTGCCGCGCTATATAAGTTTAATTCATTCATTTATTCATTCATTCACTAAGAGGGGATTTCCCCTCATTTCTGAGACATTTCCTCTCACTTCCTGTTGAGTCTTTGGAACAGCAAATGGAGTAAAATCTATCCAAAGAGAACCATCCAAAAAAAAAACCTGACAGGGATTCTCCAGTTTCTTTCTTTATCCAAAACAAAGACACAAAGTTTTGACTTTAGCTTTATTTAAAAAGAGATGTGAATGAGGAATCCAGTTAACCAATCTATTTTCCGATACACCACCTGGTCTCAGCCATCTCTTCAGTCTCATGCTCTTCTGTTCCTTATGTTGTTAGTATTGTTCTCTGTCCGTCGGGGTCTACACAGTACTCTCCGGTACTGCAAATCAATAGTTCGTAAAGCAGTCCATTTGTTAGGCAGTGTGTATATTGCAGGGCTGGACAGATCCCAGGAGCCAATTAGGCAGCCAATGTGCCTAAACAATTACAGCTGCTGACTTTTTTTTTTTTTTTTTTGGTGTTTCTTTCAATGTCAAGTGCATGCTGTCTGACTCCAGAGTGGAATGTTAGTTTTGTTGAAGATACAGCAAAAATGCCTGAGAAACATTGCAAAGATTTTAGCAGATAATAGGATAACCCATGCTAGTATACAATGCTTTGAAAAAGTATTCATACCCCTTGACATTTTCCACATTTTGTCATGTTACAGCCAAAAACATAAATGTATTCTATGTAATAGACCAGGGATAAGCAATTAGCGGACCTCCAGCTGTTGCAGAACTACAAGACCCATGAGGCATAGCAAGACTCTGACAGCGACAAGCATGACACCCGAAGGCAGAGGCATGATGGGACTTGTAGTTTTGCAACAGCTGGAGGTCCGCTAATTACATATCCCTGAGATAGACCAACACAGTGGCACCTAAATTGCGAAGTAGAAGGAAAATGATAAATGGTTTTCAATTTTTTTTTTTACAAATAAATATGTGAAAAGTATGTGGTACATTTGTATAGCGCCCCCCGGAGTCAATACTTTGTAGAAACTCTCTACCAGCTTTGCACGATAAGAGTGAACATTTTGCCCATTGTTCTTTGCAAAATAGCTCAAGCTCTGTCAGATTGGATGGAGAGCAATTTTCAAATCATGCCACATATTCTCAATGTGATTTAGGTCTGGACTTTGACTGGGCCATTCTAACACATGAATATGCTTTGATCTATACCATTCCATTGTAGCTCTGGCTGTATGTTTAGGGTCGTTGTCCTGCTGGAAGGTGAACCTTCATCCCAGTCTCTAGTCTTTTGCAGACTCTAACAGGTTTTCTTCTAAGTAGGGTTGTCCCGATACCACTTTTTTATGATCGAGTACATGTACCGATACTTTTTTTCAAGTAGTCGCCGATACCGAATACCGATACTTTTTTTAAATGTGTCCCCAAATGCAGCCATGTGTCCCCAAATGCAGCCATGTCCCCCACAAATGCAGCCATGTCCCCCACAAATGCAGCCATGTCCCCCACAAATGCAGCCATGTCTCCCACATATGCAGCCATGTCTCCCACATATGCAGCCATGTCCCTCACATATGCAGCCATGTACCCGCAGCCATGTCCCCCACATATGCAGCCATGTCCCCCACATATGCAGCCATGTCCCCCACATATGCAGCCATGTCCCTCCAGCCATGTCCCCCACATATGCAGCCATGTCCCCCACATATGCAGCCATGTCCCCCACATATGCAGCCATTTCCCCCACATATGCAGCCATGTCCCCCACATATGCAGCCATGTCCCCGCAGCCATGTCCCCGCAGCCATGTCCCCCCAGCCATGTCCCCCACATATGGAGCCATGTCCCTCCAGCCATGTCCCCCCATACAAAGCCGCCGCCGCTGCACGGAGAACATCACAGCATTCATTTGAATAGCTGTTTTGCCCGCGCGTATATACACTCCCCCTTGCTCGGGATTGGACAGATCACGATCACCCATCCAATCCCGAGCAAGGGGGAGTGTCTATACGCGTGGGAACACTACAGCTATTCAAATGAAAGCTGTGATGTTCCCGCACGCTGTTTAACCCATGCGGCGGCGGGTTTCGATGCGGCGGCGGCAGCAGCGGGGGGGGGGGGGGGGGAGTATTCTATTTAGGTATCGGGGGTATTTGCGGTAGTACAATGTTTCACGGTGGGGATGGTATGTTCAGGGTGATGTGCAGTGTTAGTTTTCCTCCACACATAGCGTTTTGCTTTTAGGCCAAAAAGTAACATTTTGGTCTCATCTGACCTGAGCACCTTTTTCCACATGTTTGCTGTGTCCCCTCCCCCACATGGCTTCTCACAAACTGCAAACAGGACTTCTTATGGCTTTCTTTCAACAGTGTCTTTCTTCTTGTCACTCCTCCATAAAGGGCAGATTTGTGGAGAGCACCACTAATAGTTGTCCTGTGGACAGATTCTCCCACCTGAGCTGTGGAGTTACCATGGGCCTCTTGGCTGCTTCTCTGATGAATGCTCTCCTTGCCCGGCCTGGTCAGTTTAGGTGGACGGCCATGTCTTGGTAGGTTTGCAGTTGTGCCATACTCATTTCTTTTTCTGATGATGGATTGAACAGAGCTCCATGAGATGTTTAAAGAGATTTTTTTTATAACCTAACCTTGCTTTATACTTCTCCACAACTTTTATCCCTGACCTGTCTGGTGTGTTCCTTGGCCTTTATGATGCTGTTTGTTCATTATGTTCTCTAACAAATCTCTGAGGCCTTCACAGAACAGCTGTATTTATACTGAGATTAAATTACACACAGGTGAACTCTATTTACTAATTTGGTGACTTCTGAGGGAAATTAGTTCCAAAAGATTTTAGTTAGGGAGCATCAGAGTAAAAGGGGGCTGAAAACAAATTCACACCACACCTTTCAGATATTTATTTATAAAACATTTTGAAAACCATTTATCATTTTCCTCCCACTTCACAATTATGTACCACTTTGTGTTCCATCACATAAAATCCCAGTAAAAATACATGTACCGTATGTGTTTGGTTTTAACGTGACAAAATGTGGAAAATTTCAAGGCACTGCATTTGATAAAAGTGAGGGCTACCTAGAGGGTCTGCTTCTTTTAATGGGCAAGTTCACTTTTTACATAAACCTGGCTCATGAAGACTAATGGCCCTTTCACACGCACTGTCTGATCAGGTCCGCCTTTCAGTTTTTCAGGTTAAAGGGGTTGTAAATGTAAAACAAAATTCCCCTAAATGGCTTCCTTTACCTTAGTGCAGTCCTCCTTCACTTACCTCATCCTTCCATTTTGCTTTCAAATGTCCTTATTTCTTCTGAGAAATCCTCACTTCCTGTTCCTCTGTCTGTAACTCCACACAGTAATGCGAGGCTTTCTCCCTGGTGTGGAGTGTCGTGCTCGCCCCTCCCTTGAGGGGGCGAGCAGGAGAGTCAAGACGCCCACTAAAGTAGGCCATACACAGTCAAATTTCGAACAAATTTTCTTTTCAAAATCAACGTTTTTTTTTTTTGTGATCCAATGATGCCACCATTGATTTTCTAAATTCGGCCGACCAAACCTTCATGTTGCCGGGAATATTCTTTTCTCTCCGGGAATATTCTTTTCTCTCCGGGAATATTCTTTTCTTGCACATGCGCATTTTTTTTCTATTACATTTCTCGCACGATTCTCCCATAATTGATCAGAAAATCTTTAGTTTTTCGAAAAATTTCCAACATGTCGGATTCCTCAAATTTGTTTGCCGCACGAAAATCGGCTGTTGCTGCAGCCCACTAACGGTGCGAAATTCTTACGAAAATTATTTTGAAATTCGAACCGTGTATGGCCGCCTTAAAAGGGTTGTAAAGGTTTGTCTTTTATTTTCTAAATAGGTTCCTTTAAGCTAGTGCATTGTTGGTTCACTTACCTTTTTCCTTCCATTTCCTTTCTAAATGATTTTTTTGTTGTTGTTTGAATTCCTCACTTCCTGTTTATCCTTAGTAAACTTTCCACCATCTTCCCAGCAGTGGAAAGCCATTTAGTTCAGCTTACTGAACACCTTACTGAGGAGGAACAGGAAGTGAGAAATTCAGACAAAGAAATAAAAAATTTAGAAGGGAAATTGAAGGAAAAGGTAAGTGAACCAACAATGCACTAGCTTAAAGTAACCTATTTAGAAAATAAAAAACGAACCTTTACAACCCCTTTAACGCACAGCATCTTTCTCTATCTGCAACGTAGAGGACGTCCTGACTCTCCTGCTCGCCCCCTCCCCCCTCAAGGGAGGGGGCGTGCACGACACTCCACTCCAGAGAGAAAGCCTTGCATTACTGTGTGGAGTTACAGACAGAAGAACAGGAAGTGAGGATTTCTCAGAAGAAATAAGGACATTTAAAAGCAAAATGGAAGGATGAGGTAAGTGAAGGAGGACTGCACTAAGGTAAAGGAAGATATTTAGGGGGGAAAAAAATTGTACCTTTACAACCCCTTTAACCTGATCGTACCTTGCAGTCTCCTCTATGGAGCGGCAGATAGGGAGGAAATGCTCAGCATAGAAACTCACCGAAAACTGAGCATAGCTTTTCATGATGTGGGCTTAGTGACACTTTAAGTCCCTGGGAGTGTTCTGTTGCCATGGTTGGATCTGGATTTTTGGAGGTTTTTAAAATTATATCTAACTTTAGATTTTAAAGAAAGTAAGATTTTATATATGTAGATTTAAGAATGTATTGTCTATCTATTGTAAATGTTAGATCAGGTTTATTGTTGGTAGAAGTGGAGTTTTTCTTTTAATACGCTTTGTGGTAAGAAGGCATCTATGGTGACCTGTGTGTAAGCTGCTCCCACAATAGTCTATTGTGTTTTCTTACTGTAGGTCCTTCACTACTTGGCAATGCAGAAGCCAGCAGACCTCGCCCGTCATCTGCTGCCATGTGTCATTCATGCTGCTCTGCTCAAGGTGAAAGAAGAAGGTATGTATCCCCTCCATAATGTGCATTGTATCCTCTATACCTTATCTTATATTCTCCTTTTACTTGTACCAATCTACATAACTTCCTAGTCATTTTAAACCACTTGCATAGCATGCAAATTAATGGCGGCTAACAACAAACACTGGCTGCCAATCACTTAAAATGGTTGTAAAGGTTAAAAAATGTTTTTCCTAAATAGCTTCCTTTACCTTAGTGCAGTCCTCCTTCACTTACCTCACCCTTCCATTTTGCTTTTAAACGTCCTTATTTCTTCTGAGAAATCCTCACTTCCTTTTCTTTTGTCTGTAACTCCACACCGTAATGCAAGGCTTTCTCCCTGGTGTGGAGCGTCATGCTGGCCCCCTCTCTGGAATACAGGAGAGTCAGGACGCTCTCTACGTTGCAGATAAAGGAGCTGTCTGTTAGTGGGCATCCTGACTCTCCTGTAGTCCAAGGGAGGGGGCGAGCACGACACTCCACACCAGGGAGGAAGCCTCGCATTTCTGTGTTTAGTTACAGACAGAAGAAAAGGAAGCGAGGAAGCTATTCAGGAAAATAATGTTTTACTTTTACAACCCCTTTAAATGATGCTATCGGCAAACCCAAAAACGATATTTGGCCAGTTTAAAGCAGAACACACCCAAAAGGGGAAGCTCCGCTTGTTTGTATCCTCCCCACTCCACTGCCACATTTGGCACTTTTTGGGGAGTAGCGGGTACCTGTTTTTGCCCCCGCAGCCTTCTGGGACACATCACAGGTCCCAGACGACTACAAGACCATCCGCAAAGCGCAGCGCAAATGTAAACCGGCTGTGAAGCCTCAAGGCTTTACTGCCTCTTTCCCTTACTTACGATGTCGGCGCCTGCACCCAAAGTAGATTGAAGAATCGGCTCAGGTGCCGACATCGCTGGATCCCTGGATAGGTAAGTGCTAATGGATTCCCTCAAATTGCAGAGACTTCCTCTCACTTCATGTTTTGGCATTGGGACAGGAAGTGAAGGTAAATCTCTCCAATGGGACACAGATGGCAAAAAAACTCCAAAATAATAATAATAATAAAAAAAGTTAGGACTGCACTCTACAGAGGAGCCTTGATGAGGCAATGTGACTTTTACAATGCTTCTCTGCCTTTTGGCTAAGATCAAGTGTAGTATCTATTCTTATCAGTTGTCAGAGGAGCGCTGAAGCACCTCTGTTGGGAGGGTGGATGCAACCCAATGACGTCATTGCACCTGAAAGGATGGTTTCGGCAGGGACTACGCCGAGCTGCCCGACAGATACTGGGGGCCGGCCAATAGTTGAGTCTGAGCCATCTGGAAGGGTGCTTCTGGTGAGGATGGGAGAGGCATGCGGTCCAAGCTGGAGGGCCGGGCCCCTGGCCTTCTGGCCTGGATTTGATGCAGTTCCTAACCCTGCCTTGCCAGTTTCTCGAGAGGGAAAGTTGGCCCCAACCTAAAGGGGGGGTCTATGTGTAGCTAGTACCTCCCTGAGTATAATTAGGTGAGTAGCGAAAGGGGCGTAAGGGCACTCTTCCTGAGCCCCCCCGGAGCTCCCGATCCTTCCTGGTGGGGTTGGGGAAGGGGACTGTGGCTGTCCAGGCCGTGGGCCAGGGTCCGTTGAAAAGCCTGTGGAGATAGTGCCCCTGGAGTGGCAGTCCAGGGGTGCCATACATTGCATGAGTGTGTGAGGGGCACTCATCGTGTGGCACCTTGGTCACTGATCTCCACAATACACCTTTTTAACACCTACCTCTAGGGCCGAGCCTTTTGGCTAGGACCAGGGGAATTTTTGTTTCCTGGCCGGAGGGCCGGCCAACGTATTGCACATTGGTCACTTTCTACTCACCTCTCCCACTTTCCTTCTCACCCACTTTCTTGTTTATTTTACCCCTGTGTGTTCACGTTTTGTCTTTTTTTTGTTGGTGCGCTGCACTTTGTGTGATTAGTAGGGTGCTGGTCCTCAGGCCTTCCCTGAACGTCTTGGGAGAAGGTGGACATGGCCTTCTGGCTTAGTTCGTCTGCTCTCATGGGGTCTCCCTTTGGGGGAGCCTCATCGAGGAGGGTTCTGTTTCGGCAGACCCTTTAAGGATGTTGGGTCCATGTGGCTTCGGCTGCATGGACCACAGATTACCTTAGTCCCTGTCAGGAGCCTAACGCCCCAGGGATCAGGATTGGGCCCTTTTCGGAGGGCCAATTGACGTTGCACCTCCTTATGTGTGTGCACCGGGTGACGTTTTTGGGTTGTGTTTTGCACGCCACAGGCTTTTCAATATAAAAAAATTTGACTTTTACAACTTAAATGTTGTGCAACTAAAACCTTAGTGTAATTTTTGTTTTGTTGGCCAGCCGCCTGAGAAATGCATTTTTTGTTTGTGCAAAACCCTTCCATGTGAACCTTACTTTAAAAAGCTAGTTATAGTTTGGGGTGGTGTCATTTATTTAGCACCCTGCTGGTTTTTCCCACCAGCCATGATCTGCCTGCATTGAATTGAGCAGCAGAGGGGCCCAGTGATGACCTCATTGTGATGTCATGTGATTATATTTAAAATGTCTTGATTGGTTGGGGAGGGGGGAGGAGGGAGGAACCACAGAAGGCAAATTAAATTAAGTAAACTGAACTCCAACTTTAACCCCAAACCGTTCCCAGAGCGTTTTGTTTTTTTACTCTAGCGATCTTTTAAAAACTCATGCCTACCAAAAAAGTGGGTGCAGAAGTATTATTTGAAGACCCATTCCCCTTCTTTGGATCTGGCCTCTAAGCATAGGGTACGCCCAGGCACACCCTAATCACCCTGTGCAGCACAGATTCCCTTTACTGCCCTGGCTCCCATCTTTCCCCCCACAGCACTGCCCTCCTCTCCTATTGGCTGTTGCTGCTGGGATGTTTTAGGAGTGGGGAAGGGGCCAGTAAATATGCAATTTACTGGCCTCTTCCCTTTCTGAATGAACATCCTGAGTGATCAGTAGTGTGTATTTGAGCTTTGGGGTGCACACCTTAATGCAATAGGCTGCGCACACCTATGCCTCTAAGTCATCTGCCTATACTTACCTCTGTGCATCTGTGTTGAGTAAACTGCAGTTCTTCTCCCCTATATGCCCTTCATTGTTCATATTCAGATTTTTACTTGTGTCATTCCTCTTTTTCTAGAAATAGTAGAAGACATTCCTTCTGTGAAGGCCTCCGTAAAACGTATCGTCTCCCATTCCAGTAAAATCCTGCGATTCCCGAGCCCAGAAGACAAGAAGTTGGAGGTGAGAAGAGACGCATGTTGTTGCCCTATTACAGTACATTGGATCCAGTCTGATGTGTGACAAAAGTGTTGTCAAGCCCATTACAAGGCAGCATTTGCTTTTACTTTGAAGATGTATGCTACATTCTCCAAAAGTTGCCGCACTAGCTATTGAATATCACATGTGCAAAAATATTACATATAAAAAGCATACATTTGTATAATTGGAGTACTAATTTTAATACACTACAACTGCAGTTCTATAACAAAGTCCAAGCGTCCCATAAAACAGTGAAAGAAGGTGAAAAATCCTTGGCTGTATTCAATTAATATCCCATCTTTTGTTTTCACTCCACCACCATGACAAATCTAGAAATCTAGCTTCAACCAAAAAAACACGGACCCCAAAATTAGTTCAGCTGCACACTTTATCCTCTTTGTGCCAAATGGTAAAACAGATCTTAAAGGAGTTGTAAAGGAAAAACATTTTTGCCTAAAATTAACGTCTGCAAGGTAGACAGACAGAATAGTAGTAAGTAAATACCTATTACATTCCTTCATCTATATCACCTCCGGCGTTCTAGTTTCTGTTCTCTTATCCACTTCCTGGTTTGCGGCGCTCGTTCATGCAAGAACTACATTTCCCAGTATGCATTGCGGCACGCCCAGTAATTCACACCTCCTTGAAGTCTCTAACACGTAGAGAGCGTCCTGCCACACAGATGTAGTTCCCAGGAGTGGGCAAGCACGTTACTGACCACCGCAGTAAAGTCTCCCTTCACGGTGGTGAGTAACAATCAGACAAGCAGGAAGAGAACAGAACAGAGAAGAAATAGAGTAACTTCTGAGCAAAAATGAACATCGAGGAAGTGAAAAGAGGAATGTCTGCAGGTAAAGGATGCTTATTATGAAAAAAATGTTTTTCCTTTACAACCCCTTTAATATCTAAGCACAATTTTGCAACTTTGACATGTGTTGGTAAAAGTGTACATATTATCACAACTACTTTGTGCGTCCAGGTGAATTATATCGGGACAAATTGGGCTTTTATTTGGTAATAAATAGTTATGGATATCTCCTGGATTTTCTTTTGTTTTTATCAAAGTAAAACTGGCCCAAAATAGTAAACAAAAATATGTTTTTTTTTGTTTTTTTAAATAAAGCTATATATTTCTTGTTACTACCATAACCAACCACCAAAAACAACACAAATTTAGATTCTCCTGCTCCTGACGATCGCACCGATATCACACATGTGTATGTTATTTGTTGTTTGTACCCGTAGTACAGCCCAGAAACAATCGTGCGCATTTTGCTTTTTGTTTGTGCTACCTACCTAAAAACCACCTCCAAGATGACCACTGCCTTGCTAAAGAAGCTGAGGGTAAAGGTGATGGACTGGCCCAGCATGTCTCCAGACCCAAACCCTATTGAGCATCTGTGGGGCATCCTCAAACGGAAGGTGGAGGAGCGCAAGGTCTCTAACATTCACCAGCTCTGTGATGTCATCACGGAGGAGGGGAAGAGGACTCCAGTGACAACCTGTGAAGCTCTGGTGAACTCCATGCCCAAGAGGGTTAAGGCAGTGCTGGAAAATAATGGTGGCCACACAAAATATTGACGCTTTGGGCCCAATTTGGAAATTCTCACTTAGGGGTGTACTCACTTTTGTTGCCAGCAGTTTAGACATTTAATGGCTGTGTGTTGAGTTATTTTGAGGGGACAGCAAATTTACACCGTTCTACAAGCTGTACACTCACTACACAACATTGTAGCAAAGTGTCATTTCTTCAGTGTTGTCACATAAAAAGATAGAATAAAATATTTACAAAAATGTGAGGGGTGTACTAACTTTTGTGAGATACTGTATATATGTACAGCTGTATTGAGGTGGTTAAAAATAAGCATGGCACTCGCAAACATAAGTAGAAACAGGCAAAGTATCTGCGACGAGCGTGATGACGTCGGTGCACATTGCCCCTGGCAATCCAATCGGCAACTTTTGTGCATTCTATTTTTATTTCCAATGGCTGAGCTCCAGACTTTGCCCTATCCAGAGTAATTCTAGCATCATCGTGTGACATCATCCCACACATTGACAGACTAGGCACAGCGAAATGAACTTTACTTGTAAACTGCTACATGTGCAAGTGCTCTTTTCTTGGGAACAAATTTCCTTTAGGTAAAGAACAATATAGGTATGCAACATCGGCAATCATTTTTCATTTTTCCAAACTAACAGAATGTCACACCTGGTTGGTTGCCACAAGTTACGGTGGCAGTTTGTGGTGTTTTTGGTAAATAAGAATGTTTTTGCTTTTCACCCTTCTCTCCTCAGGACATCATCAGCCAGATTACAAATGCTGAGGCCACGATAGCCAGAGCGCGCTCACTGAAGGCAAAGTTTGCCACAGAACGCTGTGAATATCCAGAGGAGAAGGAAGATCTAGAGACGTATGTATTGGATGCTGGTATCAAAGAGAACCTGTCTGTCACACCTGCATTGGGTTTGGTGTGAGAAAGCAGTGAGAATATAGAATCCTCCAGAGATTGATAAGGTTGGCCCTACCATCTGATGGTGGCTGCATATGTCTGGATCCTTCACCATCTGTCAGACAGCACCCGGACCCCAGTGATATTTTTTAGCTGCCTGTTTAATGTGCAAATGAAACCCTCTGTCAGTGCTAAGAATGCCCCCTTGTAAAGTATGGATGAACTGGTTTGAGCAGGGGTCTCTTAGACCTGAAAAATATTTCAAAAAGATTAATGAAGGCTAGTCTAGACCAGTGGTCTCCAAACTGGCCCTTTATCTGGCCCTCAAGACCCTATTCCTCCCACTGATACCATCAATGGGGTAATATTCCTTCCACTGACACCATCAATGGGGTAATATTCCTCCCACTGACACCATCAATGGGGCAATATTCCTCCCACTGACACCAGTGGGAGGAATTCTGGTGCTTTGGAACACTATTTCTCCATCTGAGACCAACATCGGGGGGTACTATCCGGGGGGCACTGACAACTATCCTTTGCTTGCCTTTATCTGGCCTTTGGGGCACAATTCCACCATCCGACACCATCAGTGGGGCACTGTTCCTCCCACTGACACCATCGATGGGGTACTAGTCCTCCCACTGACACCATCAATGGGGTAATATTCCTCCCACTGACACCATCAATGGGGTAATATTCCTCCCACTGACACCAGTGGGAGGAATTCTGGTGCTTTGGAACACTATTTCTCCATCTGAGACCAACATCGGGGGGTACTATCCGGGGGGCACTGACAACCATCCTTTGCTTGCCTTTATCTGGCCTTTGGGGCACAATTCCACCATCCGACACCATCAGTGGGGCACTGTTCCTCCCACTGACACCATCGATGGGGTACTAGTCCTCCCACTGACACCATCGATGGGGTACTAGTCCTCCCACTGACACCATCGATGGGGTACTAGTCCTCCCACTGACACCATCGATGGGGTTCTAGTCCTCCAACTGACACCATCGATGGGGTACTAGTCTTCCCACTGACACCATCGATGGGGTATTAGTCCTCCCACTGACACCATCGATGGGGTACTAGTCCTCCCACTGACACCATCGATGGGGTACTAGTGCTCCCACTGATACCATGGATAAGGCACTAGTCCTCCCACTGACACCATCGATGGGGTACTAGTCCTCCCACTGACACCATCGATGGGGTACTAGTCCTCCCACTGACACCATCGATGGGGTACTAGTCTTCCCACTGACACCATCGATGGGGTACTAGTCCTCCCACTGACACCATCGATGGGGTACTAGTCCTCCCACTGACACCATCGATGGGGTACTAGTCCTCCCACTGACACCATCGATGGGGTACTAGTCTTCCCACTGACACCATCGATGGGGTACTAGTCCTCCCACTGACACCATCGATGGGGTACTAGTCCTCCCACTGACACCATCGATGGGGTACTAGTCCTCCCACTGACACCATCGATGGGGTACTAGTCCTCCCACTGACACCATCGATGGGGTACTAGTCCTCCCATAAATAAAATGCAATATATTCCTTATTTTGAAAACGCTATAAATTTTGCGCAAACCAACCGATAAACGCTTATGCGATTTTTTTTTTTTTTTATACCAAAAATAGGTAGAAGAATACGTATCGGCCTAAACTGAGGAAAAACATTTTTTTTTATATATATATTTTTGGGGGATATTTATTATAGCAAAAAGTAAAAAATATTGCATTATTATTGCTCTATTTTTGTTTATAGCGCAAAAAATTAAAACCGCAGAGATGATCAAATACCACCAAAAGAAAGCTCTATTTGTGGGGAAAAAAGGACGCCAATTTTGTTTGGGAGCCACGTCGCACAACCGCGCAATTGTTTGTTAAAACTACGCAGTGCCGAATCGCAAAACCTGGCCGGGTCTTTTAGCTGACTAAAGGTCCGGGTTTTAAGTGGTTAACTCGCCAGTAGGATTTTTGCAGGGTGAGAAGAAGTTTGAACCTCCATAGGGATCTGGAGAGAAGGCACATTTTTAGTAGGTACCGATCCCGTGACTTGTGCTTTGCAGGACATGTGCGTTACTATTTACTGTACTGTTCATCTGATTGGCCTCCTTAGTAACAGCCGCCGTTTATATCCTTTAGCCCACTGCATGTCTGCCCTTACTGACCACCTGATTTCTCCACACCGACAGGTTTGTCAGTTGTCTTCTGGAGCAGCCTGAAGTGCCAATCATCGGAGCGGCCCGAGGGGTGGCCGGCGTGATCATCCACAAGATGTTTGTGAACTCTCAGAGGGTAAGTTCACAAAGTTAATAATGAAGAACTTTGGGTCACGCTTGGAAGCAAAGGTAACTTTCCAAGTAGAAATACAACGCATTTTACCACCGTCCATTTTGCTTCGCTCAAACGTGAAGGAAGATAAGGAGACCCATTCAGTGTGTGATTAATGTCCTCTCATTATTCGGCACCGTGGGGCTGTACACAGGCACACAATAAATATGCAGCTTCTATAGAAATGAGGAGAGATGGCTGTACGGTGCATCTTTTTTCTGTATCAAAGGATGTTTAATCTGTACAGCGCTGGGAAAAACTTCTAAGAGCATCTTTGAATCCTATCCTAGAGGTGCCCACACGCTGGGGAGAAGGATTCAAGAACACGCTTGCACAGATTGGCTTTTCAGCATTGGAGTTGGAGAACGGAGAGGGACAGTTGGCCGTTTTTATAATCTGTCTCACACATACAGTACATGGCAAGATGCTAAAGAGCAACTCTGACCAGGTAAAATCAGGGCCAGATTTCTGAATTCCTGACACGGAATGTCCAGAGACCTCCATACACGTGTGATGTTTACTGTCATCAATGCATTTGCATGTATAATAAAAGGTCTGACTGTCGCCCTGCCAGTGTAACAATCCCTGGTCCTTCCTTACTTTGCTGTCCTTGCAGTTTGTGCATTTTTGTTGGTGGAATTTTGTACTGCGCAGTCAGTTTGCCTGTTCTGGCTCTGTTCATTGAGAATCGAAGTGGTGACAAAGCGATTGTAGAGGAATAAATGTTTTTTTTTTTTTTTTTTAAATGGCAGATATGTTAAACTTGCCTGCTTAATGCAATGGTTTTGCACAGAGCAGCCCTGATCGTCCTTTTCTCTGGTCCCCTGGCCCTTCCTCCTCCGCCAAAGCAACCCGCTTGCTAAGGGGGATACTTTTGTGGGCTCTCCTCTCTGCTCCTCCATGCTCATTGGAGCACTAAGCTGTGGAGGGGGTGAGGAGTGGCCGTTTTAGGCTCTCGGTGGCTCACTGAGAGACTGAGATGGGTATCTGTCCAGGCACCTGGCGGATCCAGACTTTATTGTTGTGATGATGTGGTACCTGGACTGGTTCCTGTGACGTCATCAGAGAGAGGACTTCAGCCCACTCTGCTGAAAACGTTTCACAGGAGTGCTACAAAAAAAAAAAAAGGAATTGTGCTTCTGTGATCCATTTTTGTACCACGTTGCAAACATGGCTGTGCCAAGAGCACCGCCCCCCCCCCCCCCCCCCCCCAGCATAGTTACAGCTGTTTGCAGATTTATTTATTTTTTACCTTAAAAGAGAGGTGTTTTTTTTTTATAGTTGCCTAGGTGGATGAAGCATCAGACCGATTCTGCAGCTGTCCCCGGCGCCTCTTCACTGAGGAGCGAGCCATGGAACATCGCCAATGGCTCGGTTTTCACAGATTCCTGAGCGGAGAGCTGCTGACTGTCAATCAGCAGCTCTCCCTCTCTGCTCCTCCATGCTCATTGGAGCACTGAGCTGTGAAGGGGGGGGGGGGGGAGATGTGGCTGTTTTAGGCTCTCAGCGGCTCAAGGTATCTGTCAAGGCACCTGGCGGATCCAGACTTTATTGTGGTGATGACACGGTGCCTGGACTGGTTCCTGTGACGTCATCAGAGAGATGACTTCAGCCCGCTCTCTGCTGAAAACGTCTAAAAAAAAAAAGGAATTGTGATCCATGTTCGTACCACTTTGCAAACACAGCTGTGCCGAGAGAGTCGCCTGACCCCCCCCCCCCCCAGCACAGTTGCCGAGGGCTAACGCAAAGCTGCTTGTGATCAGAGCTTTCCGATCATATGACAGCCAGTCAAACCGTTAAAGGGCCCGGAGGTGCTGAGCTAAGGGGTTTAATTCAGAAAGTCCATTTGGTTAACCTTTCACCAGCACTTCTCCAGGTCCTGGCTGTATTAAGAAGGAGGTGGGCTGACAGCAGAGGGCAGTTGGGAGTAGTGAGAAAGATGTAGGGCAGGGGTAGGCAACCTCGCCCCTCCAGCTGTGGTGAAACTACAATTCCAATGAGACATTACAATCACAGGCATGACTCCTAGAGGCAGAGGCATGATGGGATTTGTAGTTTCATCACAGCTGGCGTGCTGAGGTTGCCTACCCTTGATGTAGGGGACCTGGTGACTGGATTTTTGTTAATGAAATTTTGCTCAGCAGTACATGAACTCCTTGGCCTCAGGGGGCAGTAAAAAGCAACATGGCAGCTGGAGTGGGTGGGGCATGTGCCATGGCAAAATTCTAGTACATTTGGCATTCAGCAGTGCACTGCCAGTAAACATGACCCATTCAAGTGAATAGGACTGTGCTGGAACCATGTGCATTAGACACGCCAACTGCCCTCTAAAAAGCAATCCACCATGTACCGCTTTACAGAGAGCACCACAAGTGTAAATGAGGCCTTGCTGTTTGACATCACTGTGCTTGCAAGATATAATGTGAATACGACTTCACTATTTTTAGAGATACGATTTCATCCGATCCTCTGCCCAAAATGTATATTTTAGGTTTGGTTGAACACTGAGGGATCGATTCATCCACAAAGTTTTGAGCGTACAATTATGAGATCTTTGTAGAATTCCCCATTCCACCTGTTTGACGCGGATACTATTTATATAAACCCCTCACTATTTGGTTCTTTGCTTATTACAATACAGAGAATGCAGCAGCAGGAGTGAGACTGCCATTGCTGAGCACTGTTACGGTCACATCAGGTGGAGGACAATGTCAGGATATTCAGAGGGGAAGCCTCAGCTGGTGTTCCTGGGAGTTCTAGGGCCACATTGTCTGACCTTTCCTGAAATATTCATGTTGAGCAGACAAGGTGTTGCTGGTAAATATAAATAATGGATTATGAAAAAGGAGCAGGGCTCAGATGTGTGCATTTTATCACTAATTACAGTGACGGTCTGCGTTTGGCCTGATTTGCCTTTTAATGTAAACGCATCTTAGGACTTGTGTCAATGGCCAAATGCATTGTGATTTCAGGTGCATTCTGCTCCCATTTGATGTCTGTCTGAGACGCTCCTGAGAATATTCAGAATTCTTTACCGGGTCCATTTGACCTATTTTTTAAGTTGCATCAGCCTGCTTTATCTGCTAATTGTATTTATTTATTTGACTTGTGTGAAGAGAAACAGTTTTTAAGCTTTAAGAGTCGGTTCACACTGGGGCGACACGACTTTCAGCATGACTTTCAGAAGCAACTCCAACACGACTTGAGCATGAACCACAGGGCGATCTGGGGCGATTTACAACACGACTTGAAGTCATCTCCAGGACAGGAGACATTCCAGTGGCCAATCAAACAACAATCAGCTCTGGGAGAGGGAGGGGGAGGGAGGGGTTTGCCTGAGAAATGTATGTTATCTTCCTGGAAAGTAGCTTCAATTAAGACAGTGATCAGACTTGGAAGCGACTTCCATTGAAATCAATGGGTACAAATCGCCTAGAAGTCTGATTGAAGTAGTACAGGAACCTCTTCTGAAGTCGGAGCGACTTAAGTAGTGTGTATTAACACCGCTCCCATTCACTTACATTGCTTTTCTGGACAGCGCGACTTGGGACGACTTCAAGTCGGATCCCAAGTCGCCCCAGTGTGAACTGACTCTAAGTGATTGAAAAGGTAATTTTTATTTATTTTTTAATAACACCTATATACTTACCTGTTCTGTGCAATGGAATTGCACAGAGCAGCCACAAATCTCCTCTCAGGTCCCCTCCTTTCTGTCCAGTGCCCTCATGGGAAGCCCCTTTCCATGGGGACACTCATGCGTGTTTGCTCTGGAGCCCCGCTGCTGCTTCCATTGACACAGACAGCAAGACTCGCCCCCACCCCCGGCTTTGATTGACAACAGCAGGAGCCCATGGCACCCGGTGCCCTATCAAATCGAGTGAGACCTGGAAGTGAGGAGAGAGAGAAGAGCTGCAGGCGTGCACAGCACTGGATCGAATGAGGGCTCAGGTAAGTAAAAGGGTGGCGGGATGCTAATGCCTAACCATTTTATACCTTAATTTAATTAATGCAATAAAGCAGGGATATGCAATTAGCGGACCTCTAGCTGTTGCAAAACTACAAGTCCCATCATGCCTCTGGGTGTCATGCTTGTGGCTGTCAGAGTCTTGCTATGCCTCATAGGAAGTGTAGTTCTGCAACAGCTGGAGGTCCGCTAATTGCATATCCCTGCAATAAAGGAGTTGTAAAGTCTCTATGCATTAAGGTGAAAAACCTCTGCTGCAGCTGCCCCCCTGAACCCCCCCCCCCTTTTCTTACATGAACCCGATTGTTCCAGTGACGAGAACGAGCCCAGCAGCTCCAGCCGCTGTCTCAGGTCCTCATTGGATAGATTGATAGCAGTGGGAGCTATCAAAAAAGATTATGCAAATTTTTTTCCTTCCACTAGTGGTTGCAGGAAACAAAAAACAAAAAGCCGGATTTATACATCCATGGTAGTGTTTTAGATCATATGGAGTAAAGTATGCGTGTGTGAAAAGCTAGCGAGTGTTATCTATTAGAGGTAATCTGCACAGACAAATACTTAAAGGCCAACTTTGTGCAAATCTTTTTTCCCATACAGCGGGGCTGTATCTAGGGGTGAGGAGAAAGCTTATACTTACCTGATCCTTCGTTCGGAATATGGTGCTCCCCCATGGTCCAGCAGTGGACTGTTCCTGGTCTGTGGAGCCTTCTCTGGGCTTAATGACATCAGAAACAGTCCACAACTCACCGGTTGCCGGTTCAGTCTTGTGCTGGGAGGATCAGAGGATTAGGTAAGTAAATCTCCTTTCTCCTCTCCCCTAGACTAAAATGAGCAGCTGGCCCGTGCAGCACAGACACAGCTCTCCCATCCGCCAGCAACCTCCCCCCATGGGAAAACTTTTTTATTTTTTTGCCCAGAGTTGGGTTTTAAACTGTCATTGCCAAAAATTGCCTGGCTATCAGGCTAAGCCAATGGTTTTCCTTGACTTGGAACACGTATGCATATGAAAAGTTGTGACTTCACTGATTCCCTGCTTGTTCCAACCAGCTCAGAGGTTTGGTGTTGAAGATGGAAACAGGGTTTTAGGAGGTGGCCAGCAATAGCAGCCTCCATGTTTTTATTAACATGGGTTTCCTTCAATCTGGACATTCTGAGTGTGTGTCCTGCTCTTCCCATAGAATGTTGGCAGCATGTTCCCGACGTCTCCCATGTGCATGTATCTGTGTTGACACGTCTACATATTGTCATGTTGCATGTCCTAATGTGTGTCTAACCTGTCCTAGTCATCCTAGGCTTGACTGTCTCTATCTTTTACCACCTTTCCTTTATCAAGCTGACTGAATCTTCTGATGAGGTAACGGAACCTTCTACCTCACTTCCTCATCCCATTACCCATGTGCAAAGTAGAGGAGAGGAGGAACAACCTATACCAACCCTTTACTAGACTAAACTAGTATCACTAATGTACTAATATTCATTACACTGAAGGCAGATGGAAAAAACGTGCTAAAGCTGCCTACATCCATCAGATGAGGTGCATGTGCCCTGACTGCCCAATGGTTGGGTAAACCAGTTCCTACCTAATGAGGGAGGAAGTGCTGCGAGTACTGGCCATTTCTGGGGGAAACCAATATGATTGGAAAATTGATATATGCAGCGCTTAAAAAATAAAATAAAATAGATATGTCAAAGTCCACAAACACTGACACAAAGGTCCATGTTTCTTTTCTGGAGTCACTCAAGGTGTAAGTCAGACAGATTAGAGTGAATAATTATATCCTCCGAACAGCAACACACCGGGCCTCTTACCCCAAATAGTGGACCACTAGATTATAGGTGGTAAAACGGGCATAGTATGTCCATGTATATCCACAGGCTGGTCATGACTCCACCAACACAACAAGCAGCTGGATCTTGTATAGCCCTCACAGGTGGTGAATCCACAAGTTCATGCATTGACATAAGAGAAAACGACTTATCATGGTGCAGTATATCAAATCAGTATAACAATTATTCCAAAGAGAATTCCAGAGTACTCACATTTAAAACGATAAAGACGGGCATATCATAGATCCAAAATGAGGAGCCGTTTTGCAACCCACAAGATGGCCATGGTCAACGCATGTAGCGTCGTGATATCCTTTTCCAGGCTCCAAGCTATGCGTTTCGTCCAATGAGTAACTTCGTCAGCCCAATGAGTTAAGTCGTCGCCCGACGATGTTTCTCACTGGATGAAACGCGTAGTGTGGAGCATTGGATCTGGTGTCACGACACTCACATTTAAAACAATAAACTAGCATATCATAGATACAAGACAAGATGTTTCCAACCCACAAGATGGCCGCAGTCAGTGCGTGCAGTTTCGTGACACCAGATCCCAGGCTCTAGCCTGCGCGTTTTGTCCAGTGAGGAACATCGTCGGCCGACGACGTTCCTCATTGGGCTGAAGAAGTTACTCATTGGACGAAACCCATAGCTTGGTATTCTGGTATTCTCCTTGGAATATATTTTATACTGATTTGATATACTGCACCATGAGGAGTACATTTTCTCTTATTTCAATGCATGAACCTGTGGATTCACTACCTGTGAGGGCTATACAAGATCCAGCTGCTTGTTGTGTTGGTGGAGACGTGACCAGCCTGTGGATATACACTATGCCTGTTTGACCACCTATAATCTAGTGGTCCACTATTTCAGGTAAGAGGCCCGGTGTGTTGCTGTTTGGTGGAGGATATCATTATTCAATCTGTCTGACTTACACCTGGGGTGACTCCAGAAAAGAACCATGGACGTTGGTGTTTGTGGACTTTGACATACAGTGCAGAAAATAAGTATTTGAACACCCTGCTATTTTGCAAGTTCTCCCACTTGGAAATCATGGAGGGGTCTGAAATTGTTATCGTAGGTGCATGTCCACTGTGAGAGACATAATAAAATAAAAAAAATCCAGAAATCACAATGTATGATTTTTTTAACTATTTATTTGTATGATACAGCTGCAAAGAAGTATTTGAACACCTGAGAAAATCAATGTTAATATTTGGTACAGTAGCCTTTGTTTGCAATTACAGAGGTCAAACGTTTCTTGTAGTTTTTCACCAGGTTTGCACACACTGGAGGAGGGATTTTGGCCCACTCCTCCACACAGATCTTCTCTAGATCAGTCAGGTTTCTGGGCTGTCGCTGAGAAACACAGAGTTTGAGCTCCCTCCAAAGATTCTCTATTGGGTTTAGGTCTGGAGACTGGCTAGGCCACGCCAGAACCTTGATATGCATCTTACAGAGCCACTCCTTGGTTATCCTGGCTGTGTGCTTCGAGTCATTGTCATGTTGGAAGACCCAGCCTCGATCCATCTTCAAAGCTCTAACTGAGGGAAGGAGGTTGTTGCCCAAAATTTCGCAATACATGGCCCCGGTCATCCTCTCCTTAATACAGTGCAGTCGCCCTGTCCCATGTGCAGAAAAACACCCCCAAAGCATGATGCTACCACCCCCATGCTTCACAGTAGGGATGGTGTTCTTGGGATGGTACTCATCATTCTTCTTCCTCCAAACAAGGTTAGTGGAATTATGACCAAAAAGTTCTATTTTGGTCTCATCTGACCACATGACTTTCTCCCATGACTCCTCTGGATCATCCAAATGGTCATTGGCAAACTTAAGACGGGCCTTGACATGTGCTGGTTTAAGCAGGGGAACCTTCCGTGCCATGCATGATTTCAAACCATGACGTCTTAGTGTATTACCAACAGTAACCTTGAAAACGGTGGTCCCAGCTCTTTTCAGGTCATTGACCAGCTCCTCCCGTGTAGTCCTGGGCTGATTTCTCACCTTTCTTAGGATCATTGAGACCCCACAAGGTGAGATTTTGCATGGAGCCCCAGTCCGAGGGAGATTGACAGTCATGTTTAGCTTCTTCCATTTTCTAATGATTGCTCCAACAGTGAACCTTTTTTCACCAAGCTGCTTGGCAATTTCCCCGTAGCCCTTTCCAGCCTTGTGGAGGTGTACAATTTTGTCTCTAGTGTCTTTGGACAGCTCTTTGGTCTTGGCCTAGTTAGTAGTTGGATTCTTACTGATTGTATGGGGTGGACAGGTGTCTTTATGCAGCTAATGACCTCAAACAGGTGCATCTAATTTAGGATAATAAATGGAGTGGAGGTGGACATTTTAAAGGCAGACTAACAGGTCTTTGAGGGTCAGAATTCTAGCTGATAGACAGGTGTTCAAATATTTCTTTGCAGCTGTATCATACAAATAAATAGTTAAAAAAATCATACATTGTGATTTCTGGAATTTTTTTTTTTTTTGATTATGTCTCTCACAGTGGACATGCACCTACGATGACAATTTCAGACCCCTCCATGATTTCCAAGTGGGAGAACTTGCAAAATAGCAGGGTGTTCAAATACTTATTTTCTGCACTGTATCTATTCTATTTTATTTATTTTTTAGCACTGAAGATTTCCATTTTCCTGTGTTATTGTTGTTGGCTACAATTTTATACTAGCTGCTCCTTAGAACCCAAGCGCAGTGAATACTCTCTATTTTTATTCAACAAATATGATTGGCTGAGATTACCCAACTCTTCCAATCAATTCTCGGCTTAGCAGGTGTAACCAAGGCTCCTGTAAGGGTCTGCAAAGAAACCAGCATTCAAATTTCTGTATCGATACCTACACTATATTACCACAACATCCTTGCCTAACCGTACAAATACATTCCCATAGACACTCCTAAACCTTGTGGACGCCCTTCCTAGAAGAGGTGAAGCTGGGATCCTCAAACTACGGCCATCCAGAGGTTGTGGAACTACACATCCCATGAGTATTGTAAAACTCTGACATTCACAGACATGATGGGAATTGTAGTTCCTGAACAACTGGAGGGCCGTAGTTTGAAGACCCATGTGTTATAGCTACAAAAGGTGGGCCAACTCAATATTGAACGCTACGGAATAAAGCCTCGTACACACGCTCGGTTTTCTTTGCAAGAAAACTGCTGGCAGAGATTTCTTGCCGAGTATACCGAGCGTGTGTACGAGGCTTTATTTTTTTTAAACCTGCAAGGGAAAAGCCATAATGAGCTAATATGCACCGCATATTAGCTCATTATGAAATACTTACCTCGGAACGAGGTGTAGGGAACTTACCTGGTGCACGCCGAGCGAGATCTAATCTTGACTCGGCGTGTCTTCCGGGTATCGCCGCTCCAGCGCTGTGATTGGCTGGAGCGGCGCGCGGGAGATTTAAATCCGGCCAGGGTCCGGCGGATGCCGGTCCTTTCGCTGTGGATTCCCCCTGCGCATGCGCCACTGCAATCAGCGGCGCATTGCGAGGGGAATATCTCCTAAACTGTACAGGTTTAGGAGATATTCTTTATACCTACAGGTAAGCCTTATTATAGGCTTACCTGTAGGTAAAAGTTAAAAAAAAGTGGTTCACAACCACTTTAAGCAAACTGCCCAGAATCTGGACAAGAAAAATAGAGGACCTGCTCTCAATTTTCACCCTTGTGATTCTCGGCAGGAAAAACCCAAGCATCTGTATCCTTACCTGTTGCCGTGGAAACCCGTGCATGCTCGAAATGACTTGGATGCATGCGCGGTAGCTTCCAAGGGCAGTGTAGGGTGCAGAATGATGGCGGTGACGGTGCCATCAAATGTGACGAGTGCATGCTCGTCGTACGCGATGACGGCACTGCATTCTTGCCATTCAAAAGAATGGCGGTTCTGTACACTCAGGCGGGAAGAGATTCTTGCCAAGAATCTCGTCGGGAAAAACAAAGATTCTGGCTAGTGTGTACAGGGCTTTAGACTGGGATGCCGTTAAAGCTCATGTGTGTGTAAAGGCACGTGTCCCAATACTTTTGGAAATATAGTGTATCTTCTAACCATAACCCCATTGTTTTGGAAGACTCAACATATAATACAGCATAGTAAATTATTCCTGTACACCTTCTTGAACTGTCACTTCAACATTTTCTTGTTGCCATGGAGGAACGGCACACATCTCGTTCCTGTGGGGTCAGTTCACTAAGCTGTACAAACAATTCTAACCGCGTTCATTATTTTATGTGGCCCTGATTTTCTCCATCCATTCAAGTACATAAATATATCATAGGTGAGGAAATGTGCGCTGCGCACTAAATATTGAACTATTCCAGGCCTTTATTTTTCACCAATCTGCTCATTTATCATCAGATGTCTCCAATTCCTGAATTCAATTCTTGAATAGTTGCCCCATAATTACGACCTAAGTGGTAAATTGAACAGAGCCGTGCGATGAAACGGAGAACATCATTTCCTACAAAGCAAATAAGACACGCCACTGAATACAAAGTACATATTATGTGTCACCGTTTTGCATGCATTTGTGTGTGTTGCATTAAGGCAATCTGTTCACTTAGAATGTCGTCCATAATGAGCCACAAAACATGCCGGTACTTCAGACATCACAACCTGTGTACATTCAGGGGCATCCAGTGCATATTGTATATGGTCATTGGGGTGCCATTCAGAATGCCTTGTAGTAATGTGTATTAAAAAAGATGCAAATATGCAGCCAGAGCTACAAGAAGCCTTCTGCATTTCCAGTTGGGTACAGGAGGTACATTTAAAGTGGTTGTAAACCTCTGACATGAAGTATGAACAAAGCATATCGTGTGTGTATAGTCAGTCCAGAGCACTAAGGGGTTGAATTACAAAAGGCAAGTAGACTGTGCACTTTGCAGTTGCTCCAGATCTTAGTAAATGAGCAGAGGCTCTGCTTATTCCCATCATCCAATCATGTGCAAGCAAAAATTATTTTATTTTTATTTTATTTTACTTTTCCTTGCATGTGATTGGGGATTCTTTAACCACTTCCTTACTGGGCACATATACATCTTCCTGACCAGGTGAAATTTCAGCTTGTGGCACTGCATCACTTTAACTGACAATTGCGCGGTCGTGCGACGTGGCTCCCAAAAAAAATTGGCGTCCTTTTTTCCCCACAAATAGAGCTTTCTTTTGGTGGTATTTGATCACCTCTGCGGTTTTTATTTTTTGCGCTATAAACAAAAATAGAGCGAAAATTTTGAAAAAAAAAATATTTTTTTTACTTGTTGCTGTAATAAATAGCCCAATTTTTTTTTAAATTTTTTTTTTTTCTCAGTCTAGGCGATACGTATTATCCTGCATATTTTTGGTAAAAAAAAAAAAATCGCAATAAGCGTCTGGTTTGCGCACAAGTTATTGCGCTTACAAAATAGGGGACAGAATTATTTTATTTTTTATTTTTTTACTACTAATGGCGGCAATCGGCATTTTTTTCGTGACTGCGACAGTATGGCGGAGACATCGGACACTTTTGGCGCCATTCACATTTATACAGCGATCAGTGCTTTAAATATGCACTAATTACTGTATAAAGGTGACTGGCATTGAAGGGGTTAACACTAGGGGGTGAGGAAGGGGTTAATGTGTACCCTAAATTGTGTTCTAACTGTGGGGGGAGGGGGGTGACCGATGCTGTGCCCCTATGTATAAGGGACACAGATCGGTCTCCTCTCTCCCCTGACAGGACGTGGAGCTTTGTGTTTACACACACAGATCCACGTCTTGTCACTGTAGCCGCGGACAGGCACGCGCATCGGCATGTCTGCGATGCGACTGGCACACGCGCGCCCCCCAGTGGCCTGGCGAAGCGCAGGCCGTAAAAACACGGCCAGTCAGAGTAACTGCACTTTGCAAAGAATACCCAATCACATGCATGGTAAAGATAAAAAAAATAGATTTTTTGCTTGCACATGATTGGATGATGGGAGTCGGCAGTGCTTCTGCTCTTATTAAAGCGGAGTTCCAGCCAAAAATTTAACTTCTACTTATCTGCTCACATTTTGGCACTTTTCAGGGGGGAGCAGATACCTGTCTAATACAAGTATTTGCTCCCACTTCCAGCGATAGATTGCCACATATCCAGCCGTTCCGTCCGCCCGGCTGTCTTGTGGGAGACACACAGGTCCCAGAAGACAGCAGGGACCAGTCAAGACACGTAACATGCAGTAGAGCAGTGTTTTTCAAGGCACACCAACAGGTCAAGTTTTCAGGATTTCCCTCAGATGAAATGGCTGTGGTGATTACTTATGGCCCATACACACGATCCGAATATCGGCCAACGGATCGTACGACTTTTTTCGCTTAATAATCGCGAGTAAAATAAAATAGGTTTTAAACTCACGAAAATTATCGTACGATAGAAAAAAACGATCGGAAGTGATGTCACGTGTTGTAATGTATTTGTATTGTATTGTCGGACGACGGCTGTACTGACTAAACGAAAATCGGACGATCGGACATCGGACGAGAAAAATTTTCGCGCTTGTCCGATCGAATTTAATCGGATGAACGGTCGTGATCGGCTGTCGAAAGTAGTGTACACACGATCCGAAAATCGTATGATCCATCATCGTACGATCGTTTTCGTCCGATATTCGGATCGTGTGTATGGGCCATAAGGCAGTGAAACTGATCAAATCACCTGTGCAAAATAATGGAATTCCTGAAAACATGACCTGTTCGTGTGCCTTTAGGACTGGAGTTGAAAAACACTGCAGTAGGGAGCCAGGCTATGAAGCCGCAAGGCTTCACTTCCTGATTCCCTTACTGAAGATGGTGGCGCCTCCACCCAGGAGCCGAGGGATGGGTCGGCTTCTGGTGAGGACATTGCGGGGGCCCTGGACAGGTAAGTGTCCTTATTTTAAAAGTCAGCAGCTGCAGTATTTGTAGCTGCTGACTTTTATTTTTTCAACGGAACTCTGCTTTAAGCTGTGGAGCTACTTGCCTTTAGTAAATCCACCTAAGTGTAATTTCTGCCTGCTGTGTCCTTCCTCTGCTATCAGCATGAAACACTTCTGAGGCGGCGTACACACGACCGAGGTTCTCGCTGGAAACCAGCGAGAACCTCGCTAGAAGCTGCATTCCAGCGAGGACCTCGGCCCTGTGTACGCTCTCGGCGAGCTTCCCGTCGGGAAGCCCGTCGAGCAGAAATAGAGAGCACGCTCTCTATTTGCTCGACGGCCCGCCTGGATGAATGGCTGGTTGCCATTCCCGACGGGCGGGTCACCGATTTCGATGGCCGGCAGGGAACCTCGACGGGCGGAACGATGTGTTCTGCCTGTCGAGGTTCTCTGCCGTGTGTACACGGCCTGACACGTTTTCCTGACACCAAGAGAAAAATGGTGATAGGGGAGGGCTTAGCCTGTGATTGACAGCCTCAGGTCTGTTCTTGTGTGGAGGGGGGTGTGTCCTTTCCCTCCAATCAGCTCTCAGAGCTCTCCTCACCGAGCTCAGCTCTATGCCCCCTTCAGAGCTGAAAGGTCCGGTGTAAATTCCCCTTCATCCTGTGTATGTAGGAGATAGACGGCTAAATAGATTCAACATATGCAGAAGGATTTGTTCCATCTCTGTGAAACCACACATAGGGCATTTAGGGAGCATTTTGAAGGACATGTAAAACGCTCCATTCTAAAGCTCTTTGACACCTTATCTGATGCCATACAAATGCTATAGGAGAGTTTGCTGAGCGTCATAAATTTAGTTAAGTACCGTGTTTCCCCGAAAATAAGACCTACCCCGAAAATAAGACCTAGCGTTATTTTACAGGAGGGTTGGAATATAAGCCCTACCCCGAAAATAAGCCCTAGTTTAAAAAAACTTGTAAAATCCTATAATCCACCCTATTACAGTAGTATATAATGTACAATGTGTGTGTTTCTGTAATTTATTTGTGGGAAAGAGAGCTCCGGCGGGTCACAGAAGTGCAGAGCGGCGCTATAATGAAGGTATTTGGCACAATTATATTACAGAAACACACACATTGTACATTATATAATACTGTAATAGAGTAATTATAGGATTTCACAAGCATTTTAACTCCGTTCACATCGGGAAATCCCGATAGGCAGGTAGAGAGGAGGAGAGAAGATAGCACATTACATAGTAAGACCTACCCCGAAAATAAGCCCTACTGTGTCTTTTGTTGCCAAAATAAATATAAGACCCGGGCTTATTTTCGGGGAAGCACGGTATGAACAGGGCCTAAGGCGTCCAGGAAGGAGAGGAGTAAGGGCCTGGACCCATAACCCGAGGTAAGTGCATGCTTTTCCCCATCTATGTATAAGACATTGATTAAGGACCCTGCAACCTGACGACCAGCTGCATAGGCGTAGTGTTGCAGAAAAAGCATTGTGTACCTAGGGCTTTCCATATCACTCAATGCAGTCATCCCAGGGACATTGTAACTAGGTTGCAGCAACATTACAGTGGAACTTTAGTGAGAAAATGAAGTCCTGCTAGATCACTTAATGCTGGCCCCTTTTGCAGGTATAGCTATAGAAAACATTAAAAATAAGTGTCTATACTGTTGAAAATGCAGTAATTACACGTCTCACCCTGCTCTGCACATGCTCCGTTGCTCTCTATTTGTGGAAAATGAAGAAGCCGATCTGCTGAAAGCCTAAAGATTTACTTTGACTCTGGGCTTCAGGAAAATGGCCGCCTCCAGCAAGAAGAAACAGGAGCAATGCAGGAGCAATGCACAGCACACACTCGTTTTGGTAGCGGAATTATTAATGTGGAATACACATGCTTTGCTAAAGAACATTATTTTAAATCTAGTTGTTAGGAGTGAAGTTACACTTTAAAGTGGAGCTCCACCCAGGAAAACAACATTTTCCCATGTTGTTTAAAAAAATAAAAAAACCTGAAAAAAAAAAATACTCACCCGAAATACCTGTTGCTATGCGGAAGTCCGTAATCTGCCTCTTCCACTCCGCGGTGCCTTTTCTTCTTGTCCCTCTGCTTGTGAATGGGGCGCGCTGCTTTCTGGGAACTGTGTGTGTTCTCAGAGAGCAGCGCGCCCATTCACAAGCCAGCGTGAGACTCGCGCAGGCGCAGTAGGAAATGGGCAGTGAAGCTGTACGGCTTCACTGCCTGTTTCCCATAGTGTGAATGGCGGCGCGGGACGCGGAGCGATCGTGGGACCGGCATCGGGGGGCCCATCAGCGCGGGCAAGTAGGACAAGGTAAGTGTCCTTATTTAAAGTCAGCAGCTACACTGTTAGTCGCGGCTGGAGCTCCGCTTTAAGGGATGTGGCTATCATTGGCTGCTTGCCAGTTGGCAGGGTTGTTCCTCAGCCTAACCTCTACAATTGCCATCAGATGGAGCAAGACTCCTGTGATGAGTCTGAGTGGTGATTGGCCTTTCTAGTGAGTCCTCATTGCAATAGTTAAGGTGTTACTAAACCCACAACAGTAAAATCAGTCTGTATATGCAGCATAGCATGCCTGTAATACTCACTGTGGAACTTAAAGTGGATGTAAACCCGCATTTTTTTTATGTCACAATGTACAGTATAAGATTTCCTATCTTCTGTGCCCAGTCTTGCCACACATAGTTAATGCAGCTCTGAGCAATCCTCTTTTACTGTTCAGTGAACTAAAACAGACTTGCAGAGAAAAACCTTAGTCTGTTCCGCCCCCTTGCTGTGAGTGACAGGTTATTTACATATCTCATGCACTAGCCTGGAGACGGGCATTATTTTTTAATTCCCACCCCCCCACTCCTTTTCTGAAGTCATGTGGTTACTTTTCTGGATTTTGACTGGATGTTGGTGATCATAGCAGAATTCAGGGTAAAGAATACATAGGAAAAAATGCATGTTGACAAGGGGAGTGTAGAGGAGGGCGGGGAGTCTACTGACATCACGACTCAACCCACTGAGCTCCAGACAACAGACCCACCCACAGAATCTGCAGTTTTTCAGTTTTTATATCAGACAGAGGGGAGACATTTGACAGGAAAGGATACATGCAGGAGGCATCTATATCCGTATAGATCAGCACTATGGCAGGAGTTTAGAAAGGATGAGAGTGGCTTTACATCCACTTTAAGGGGTTAATCCTCTACTCTGTAAAAAGGCTGTTTGATCCCGTATGTCTTTCTGGGGAACAGGCAGGGTAGCCGATCTGCACATGCTCAGTTGTGTCTTTTATGCTGTACAGCAGGGCTATGCAGTTAGCGGACCTCCAGCTGTTGCAAAACTACAAGTCCCATCATGCCTCTGGGTGTCATGCTTGTGACTCAGAGTCTTGCTATGCCTCATGGGACTTGAAGTTCTGCAACAGCTTTAGGTCCACTAATTGCTTATCTCTGCAGTAATTTCCTTGTTAAGTTGAACTATCACGGTCACATGATATTGACATCACACATGTGGGCGTGTATACAGGCTGCAGTGGAAATCTCCTCCTACCTGATCTCTCGGCACTCTAGAGAAACTGTGCAGTTTATCACTGACCGTGGTATACAGATCATCCAAAAAGGTATATAGTGGTAATATTTTATGGAAAAGAAGATTTATAAGCTGTGGGCACTGTGGGGGGGGGGGGGGGGGCGATTAACTATTTTCACATTACTGGGTTTAGTAACACTTTAAACATAGAAGCTTTTTCATATCTCTCCAATGGTTATTGGACTGTATTACAAATATCGGTGTATTAGCTGTAGATTCTCCTCCTATAATAAACCTCTCCTATAGTTCTAAAAATCATTTTTTTTTGTTTTTTAGACGGCATCCATGGGCCCGCTGGAGGAAGATCTGAAAAGGTCCGGCGCACCAGAAGACAGGAAGGCGATGTCCGGGGCAGATTTCCCTCCCCCCGCAGGCCGGGAAGTCATCCTGCGCACTACGGTTCCAAGACCCGCCCCTTATTCCAAGGCTCTGCCCCAACGCATGTACAGCGTACTGACGAAGGACGATTTCAGACTAGCTGGAGCGTTCTCCTCTGATACATCCTTCTTCTGAGGCTCCTAACTAAAAGAGCCCTAAGGGGGGGGTGGGTAATAGGGCATCACATAGATCTCTTATCTGCTCCTCCAGGCTGAAAATATTTTTCTTCTGAATTTGTTTAGAAGGTAAAAAAAAAAAAAGAACCTTCCGGAATGACACGCAGGAGATGCTTATATGGTCAGAGTGCCGGTGTGGTAATGATAAATCTTTTCATGATATTAATTGGAACTTTCAGATGCTACAAAGGATTTCAGGTCCTTTATGTGACAGCGCTTGGAGTAAAAGAAAAAAGAAACAACAATCGCCATCATTATCCTCAGGACATGAGGGGGGGGGGGCAGATTTTATCCACTTCTTATTTGCTGTCAGCTGATCACACAGATAATGTTGGAGATGTCGTGTCCTCATTGCAGTGATAATATGTACGGATCACGTGAGCGAGTGACACAAGAAACTGAGAAAGATCTGCAGCTAGAGAGTAAAATGAATGTTCTCTTCTCTCCATAGGAAACTAAATCATTTTGCTGCTCTTTTGTTGATAGGTCAGATGTGAGGGACAAGTCCCATGACTCCGGCATTGCTGAGACGTGCCGCACGTGACATTCATATATCACCAGTCACATAGGACCGAAGCAGGTATGAACAGCCGCTGTGCTTTAGTATTGCAGGGGAACTACAAGTCCCAGCGTGCCTACCAATACAGGATGCTAGAACTTGCAGCTCCCAGGCACAAGTACATATAGCTTTATTAAGGCTAAGTTCACATCTACATAACCATGCGGGCCGTGGTTTGCACAGGCACAGCAGCCCATTCATTTTAATGGGTACTTGTGCCCCGTGAAACGCAGGACAGAAGTCCCTGCACTAGTTTGGAAATCGCAGCCGGTATGGGAACAGCGAGTACAGCGCAGTTATCAGTGCGATTAATGGCACCCGTGTTTCTATGTGTGGGTGGTTGCAGCTGCAGAAATTGATGCGGATCCTGCAACGGCACCACCGACACAGGTGTGACACTAGCCTTAGTGCTTGAAAGGGGTTGTAAAGGTAAAAAAAAAAAAAAAATCCCTAATTGGCTTCCTTTACCTTAGTGCAGTCCTCCTTCACTTACCCTTACTTCCATTTTGCTTTTAAAAGTCCTTATTTCTTCTGAGAAATCCTCACTTCCTGTTCTTCTGTCTGTAACTCCACACAGTAATGGGAGGCTTTCTCCCTGGTGTGGAGTGTTGTTCTCGTCCCCTCCCTTGGACTACAGGAGAGTCAGGAAGCTCTCTAAGTTGCAGGTAGAGAAAGAAGCTGTGTGTTAGTGGGCGTCCTGACTCTCCTGTAGTCCAAGGGAGGGGGCGAGCACGACACTCCACACCAGGGAGAAAGCCTTGCATTACTGTGTGGAGTTACAGACAGAAGAACAGGAAGTGAGGATTTCTCAGAAGAAATAAGGACATTTAAAAGCAAAATGGAAGGATGAGGTAAGTGAAGAAGGACTGCACTAAGGTAAAGGAAGCTATTTAGGAAAAAAAAAAATTGTACCGTTACAACCCCTTTAAGACTAGGTTCCCATCTACATAACCATGCGGGCCGTGGCTTGCACGGGCACAGCAGCCCATTCATTTTAACGGGCTGTCGTGCCCCGTGAAACGCAGGACAGATGTTCTTGCACTAGTTTGGAAATCGCAGCCCACATGGGAACAGCGAGTACAGCGCAGGTCTCGGTGTGATTAATCACGTGTTTCTATGTGTGGGTGGTTGCCGCTGTAGAAATTGATGCGGATCCTGCAGCGGTAGTGCACCACCCACACAGGTGTGACACTAGCCTTAGTGCCCCTAAACCGTTAGATTAAGGCTCCATTCAAACCTTTGCACCTTATGTGTAGTGCATTAAAAAAAATACTGTTTGCAACATGTTTAATGCGCTTTCATAAAAATGTATTTTTGAATGGTTACGCACCAGACAGAGGGGAACTGAACCCCAAGACTCCAGCATTGGACACTTCATAACCCAGCCAGCTTCCTAAAAAGATAAAACGCTCTGCAGTATTTACCATTCCCCCGGTCAATGTCACTTTTATTTTTCCCTTCAGCTTAGATTCCCTTGTACATCCTAAAAATAAGCAATCTGCAGCCCTGGTGCTCCCTACATAGGAAGTATCACCCCCATCCTCTCAGAAGTACAAGCACCCCTTGCTTAGTAGGAATAAAAATGGATTGTGAGCATTTGAAGGGAAGCCAGGAGATTTGATTTTATTACCCCCCCCCCCCCCCCCAAACATTTTCACAATTTGCAGTGAAACAGCATTCATCACTGTCAGAAAGACTGCAACCCCCATATTTTAGGACAGTGATGTCATGCATTGAACTCAACAGGTTTGCTTGCACTACCCTAACCTACCACCAGGCTCCAACCTAGACCTCAAGAGAAATCCTGGAAATAAGATTCTATTAAATGTGGTAAGTTTTAAACAACAGATATTCTAAAATCACAACTGTAAGTCACATGAGCCTATTAAATGTCATCAAGGTTCAGATTTTATGGAGTTTTTTTTTCCCCTCCAGATTTTATGTTTTTTTTGCTGTAAAAATGAACTTGTGTTAATGTGATATAAAGTAACATGTTACAAAACTGCACTAATGCCGTGCTGTGTTTATGTGTAGCTGTGCAATATAAAATAATGGAAACCGTTACATGAGGTGGTTGTGGATTCTTTATTATAACTTTCTCAGTCACCTAGGGATTATCAAAGGGAATTATCAGTGCATTTCCCACACACTGACTGAACAATGCTGATACACACGTTGTAGATGTCACACCGGCCAGTCCTATCACTTTGTATGACGTGCAACAGTTTCTAATAGTCAGTGTTAAAGGGTTTGTAAAGGATTTTTTTTTTTTTTTTATCTTAATAGCTTCCTTTACCTTAATGCAGTGCTGTTTTCATGTCCTCATTGTTCATTTTTGCTCTCAAGTTGCTGTAATTCTTCTCTGATCTCCACACTTCCTGGTTATCTTTTTCCTGATGACCACAGTACTGGGAGCTTTCTCTCTGTGGTCACTAATCAAGGAGGTGTGATTACTGTGTGTCTAAAACCCCTCAGCACCAATCCAGTTTCGTTTGCCAAACCATCACTGCCCTGTATTGACTCTGTACAGCAGAGAAGCAGGAAACAAGAAACTGCAGGTCCATTATATGATTGATTTTTATCTATTTTTAATTGTTTTTAAAAGGAATCAGTTAACTATTATGTCTCTATACCCTGTAAACAATCATTTCAGCAAATGATTTACAACTCCTTTAAAGGGGTAGTTCCCCCAAAAACCTTTTTTTTAACATTTATTCAGGCTCGTTATGTCAAGGGGAATCAAGTTTTTTTTTTTTAGAAATGAAGCCGTACTTACCGTTTTACAGATGCATCGTCTCCGACGCTTCCGGGTATGGGCTCCGACTATAGGCGTGCCTATTTGATTGACAGGCTTCTGAGGTCGCATACATCGCGTCACGATTTTCCGAAAGTAGCCGAACGACGGTGCGCAGGCGCAGTATAGAGCCGCACCGTCGCTCGGCTTCTTTCGGCTACTCGTGACGCGATGTATGCGACCGTCGGAAGCCTGTCAATCAAATAGGCACGCCCAGACCAGACGATCATACCCGGAAGCGACGGAGACGATGCATCTGTAAAAAGGTAAGTATTGCTTCGTTTCTAATAAAAAAACACCCGATTCCCCTTGACATAACGAGCCTCAATCAATGGTAAAAAAAGGTTTTTGGGGGAATTACCCCTTTAAGTTCAACCTCATTGTTTGAGTATTAGTCTGACTAAAATGCTGTTTCAGTTGTATTTTAGTCATCTGAATTGTTTTAGAATAAAATCTAATGGGTTTACTTAAATTGTAATGCATTATTTAACCACTTCTGCCCAGGAAGAGTTACCCTCCTTCATGACCAGGGATCTTTTTTTACGATGTAGAACTGCGTCTTTAACTGACAATTGCGTGGTCATGCGACGTTGCATACATACAGAACGTTGTTTTGGTGGCATTTGATCATCTCTGCCATTTTAAATTTCTTGCGCTATAAACAAAAAAGACTGACAGTTTTGAAAAAAATATATATTTTACTTTCTGCTATAAAACATATCCAATAAAAAAAAATGTAAAAAATCAAATTTCTTTAAATTTAGGTCAGTAGGTATATTGCTATATATTTTTGCCCAAAAAAAAAACCACAAAAAAAATCCCAATAAGTGTATATTGATTGGTTTGCGCAAAATTGATAGCGTCTACAAACTATTTTTTTTTTTTTTAACTAGTAATGTTATCAGCGACTTATAGCGGGACTGCAATATTGCGGTGGACAGATCGGACACCTAACTGACATGTTTTTATGGATCAGTGACAATACAGGCATTCCCCACTTTTAAGTACACAATGAGGTTTATTTACTAAAGCTGGAAAGCAAAAAATTAGGCTCACTTCTGCATAGAAACCAATGAGTTTCCAGGTTTTATTACCAGGCTTAATTGAACAAGATGGGGTTAGAAGCTCATTGGTTTCTATGCAGAAGTGAGCCTGATTTTGTGCTTTCCAGCTTTAGTAAATAAACCTCATTGTGTACTTAAAAGTGGGGTATGCCTCTAATACAGTGATCAGTGCTGAAAAAAAAATGCACTGTCACTGTGCTAATGACACTGGTAGGGAAGAGGTTACCATTAGGGGCAATAAAAGGGTTAACTGTGTGCCCAAGCCAGGGGTCTAAAACTGGCGGCCCTCCTCCTTTTGCAAAACAAGACGTCCCATGAGGCATTGCAAGGCTGACAGTTACACGAATGACTCCCACAGGCAGAGAGGCATGATGGGACTTGAAGTTCCACAACAGCTGGAAGGTCACCAGTTTGAGACCCCTGGCCTAGGGGGAATGCTTCCTAACTGTGGGGGAGGTAAATATCTGTGTTCCTGATTAAGCCCCTTTCACACTTGTGCGATTTGGGACTGCAAAGTCGCATGACAAGTCGTACCCCACGATTTCCAATGAGTACCAATTATATCTCTGCAACTTCAAAGTAGTCCCTGTACTACTTTGGTCTGACTTTGATGTGAGTTGAAGTCCATAGACCTCAAGTTTACACAAGCATTCCCTGAAATCCTGGCAAAATCGTGCGCCTTTCAAATCACGACAGTGTGAAAGGGTCCTTTAGCAGAAACACAGGATCAGTATATTCCCCTCTCACAGAACAGCAATCTGCTTGTTAACATAGGTAGCCTGGCGTTCTGCCCATCTCCCGAACGATTGGCGAGTCCCAGCGGACAGCGTTCTCTCCCCGGAAGTGTCAGATCACATACTGGGAGTATTGACGGCAATGGCACCTTTCCAAAAAAAAAATATTGCGCAAAAAAATAAAAACCGCAAACTCTTCATGACCGGGCCATTTTTTGCTGTACAGTACTGTGTTACTGTGTTATTTTACGTCCTCCCCCCCCACAAATAGAGCTTTCTTTTGGTGGTATTCTATATACCACCAAAAGAAAGCTCTATTTGTGGGGGGGGGGGGGGGGAGGACGTAAAATTTGTTTAGGAGCCACATCTAACGACCGCGCAATTGCCCGGTCATGAAGAGTTTAAAGTGCTGAAAATGACTGTTGAATTTTTGGCAGTTGGATTTGCAGGTAAAAGCTGATTGGCAGAGTATTGTAGTAAAAGAAACATTTTCCTCGCTGTAGCACTCCGGCAGGGATATAGAAACCCCCTTCATTTCTATCGTACTCATGCAGTAACACGTCGGCTGCAAATACTTTCAGATAAAATACTTGGCTTAGCCAGGCGGCGATTGAAGTAAAGCCCTGTACACACGGGCCAGAATCTCATCAGGAAAAAAAAAAAGAAGGAGAAAACAGAGAGCAGGTTCTCTATTTTTGTGGAGAAAACTGAAAGCCTTGTACACATGCTCTGTATACCCGGCAAGAAAGCTCTGCCAGCTGGTTCTTGCCGAGTAAACAGAGCGTGTGTATGAGGCTTCAGACTTTCCTAAGAGGAACATGGAGACTTGCCATTGCTGACCAGAAAATGTTAATGGCCTGTTATGCTGGTGCATTCGCTTCAATACTCCGAATCCTGACCCAGAACAAATATGCAGAAACATTCCGATTTATAATGTGTTGGGGTCGGAAAAACAGCCAGGTAACGAGCAGCTTCAGGAGCTCAGCAATGGCAGCTCCTCTTCTCCCCCCATTTTGCTAATGACAGGTTCACTTTAAGGGTTGTGGTACACATTCAGCACATTTGCTGTGTGACGGATTCCATTTCCCACAATGGAGCCAGAAGGAGAGTTTTAATTTGGTTGTGCAGTGCGTGCCGCACACTCCTAACTGACTGATTATATGTTCATTAACATAACAGCAGGATCCTGGGAGCGCCGGGCTCTTGGGGATTAATGGACACCCCAGACATGTTATACATTCAATATCATTTATACACAGCAAAGACTTTAAAGATGAACTCTAGATACACACACAATACAAATATGGGAACAGTTTTACCCTACTAAAGGATCTGCAACTCTTTAAGCAAGTCTTGTGTTGCAGACACACCTGCCAGTCAGGCCAGCCTGGTCCTCTACTGTTTTTTCCAGCAGAGGTAGCACTGATTAACCATGACTCTGCTCTCTTCCCTACTTACACGGCGGCATGCCTGAATGACTTCCAAGAACATAGGTGGTAGATACCAAGGCATATTCAGGTACCTAATAGCCACACATAAAATATATTGTAATATATATATATATATATATATACACACACACACACCATATTTTTTTGGCATAAAACGACCCCCCCCCCCCAAAAAAAATAGAATGTTTTGTTGCGTTACGCCCAATTAAAAAAAAAAGGGGGGGGGAAGGTGTCAAATGCCATACCTCCTCAATTAACCGGGACCTTGCTGGTCAATGAATCTAGGCTGAACCCTGTTGGGGCAGGGACTTGCCCAGGAGGGGCACACTAGCGTGGGCACTCCCGTCCTGTAGCTTGTGCAAGATGTTTGGTGTGCTGCGATCTCAGTCCCTGTATGGCAGCCGGAGTCTCTCCCCACTGGCTGCCTTTCTTACTGGCACAATACAATACAGACAGTTGAGATCCGACTGAACCCACCTCCTCCTCCTCCTCAGCTCTGATGTTTTCTATGTACACAGACAGGAGGAGGCGGAACACTGCGGTGCCACTCATCTAAGGTCCCGGTGATTATTATACACACACTGTAGATGCTTCAAAATCCTTTATTAAAATGTCCCTCTTAAAATTAGAGCGGAAGTAAACCCATCCGTGCCGCAAATGTAACAAGTCAAATCATCCAATGGCTGGTTTCGTAACTCACCACATGTGCAGCAACATGGCAGTTGTAGATTAAATGGAGGCAAAGATGGCAGCTTCCTTGGCTGAACGGGAGGGGGGGGGGGGGGGTTACACTTCCACTTTAAGGTGCAAAAAATACAGCGGGTGTGTTATATCTCTATCTTTTACACAAACTAAATAATAAATACTGATTTGGGTATTTTTTTTACCAAGGAGATGTAGCGGAATACATATTGAAGTACATTTTTTGAAGAAAGATTATTTGTTTGCAACATTTTTAACCCAAAACAAAGAAAAACTTTTTTTCCCCTCACAATTTTCAGTATCTTGTCGTTTAGCAAAAAAAAACAAAAACAAACCCAGTGGTGAAGGATTACCACCAAAATAGATCTCTATCCATTAAAATAAATAAATATTAAATTACACTTGGGTACAGGATTTCACGAGTGATTGAGTAATTGTCAAAGTGTGACAGCGGTTTAAAAAAAAAAAGCAACCTGCAAGGCAAAGTTATAATGTGTTAATGTGCCAGTATGTGATGCATACTATGTTAAGCTTGCCTTAAAAACTAAGCACTCCAGTGAGCACCCTGTCACCCCTGACCTATCTTCACCCAGTCTTCCTTAGGGGTTGGCAGGCTCTGATCCTTTGATTAGACGCAAGGCGGGTGTAAGGATTCATGACGCCCTAGGCGAGACCTCATTTTTCCACCCCTCTGGCTCCACCCCCCCTTGCCCTGCCCATGTGTACCCCCACCTTTTTAATGAAGGGCCCCCTAAAATGCAGCCCACCAGCACCCATCAAATGTAGGCTTATCAGCGACCATTAAACCCAGCTCCTATCAATGCAGCCTACCTGTGCCATCGATTAACCACTTAAGCCCCGGACCAATATGCTGCTAAATGACCAAAGGTGTTTTTTACAATTCGGCACTATGTCGCTTTTACAGACAATTGCGCGGTCGTGCGGAGTGGCTCCCAAACAAAATTTGTGTCCTTTTTTTCCCCACAAATAGAGCTTTATTTTGATGGTATTTGATTGCCTCTGCGATTTTTATTTTTTGCGATATAAACGGAAAAAGACCGAAAATTTTAAAATGTTGTTATAAGAAAAATCGAATAAACTAAATTTTAGTCAAACATTTAGACCAAAATGTATTCAGTCACATGTCTTTAGTAAAAAAAAAAAAAAAATTAGCTACCGATCGCTTAGTGACACTGGCAATAGGGGGTAAAAGGGTTAACTAGGGCGGTGATCAAGGGGTTAAAACTTTATTGGGGGGTACGGGGGCTACCCTGGACCTAACACTAACTGCCTGTCACTGACAATAAATGCAGTGATCAGTACATGTATGATCAGTGACACTGTGATAGGGGGCTGGGGGTGATCTGAAGGGGTTAATGTGCCTGTGTGTGTGGTGTCAGTGTAGTGTTGGTGCGACTTACTTGTGATGTCTTCTCTCCTCTCGTCGGATCGAAAATACCGCCGAGAGGAGAGGTGACATCACTTCCTCTGCCAGTGTTTACATTACACAGGCAGAGGAAGTGCAGAGCGGAGGCTCTGTGGATTTGCTGGGAGCAATCGCGAGGGGGCGGACAGAAACCAATAGCCGCCCCCTCATCCCGGATCGCTCCCACAGGTAAAACGACCACCGCATGTAGCGGGGGTGTCCTGATCGGACCCCCGACCCGCAAGAAGGCAGGGACGTACATGTACGCCCATGTGCCTGTACGTGCCATTCTGTGGACGTACATAAACATGCGGCGGTCGTTAAGTGGTTAATGTTTGCTTCCATTCATTCGGGACACAGTGTCAGAGGCGCAGCAGCAGCGGTGGAGGCCTGTGTCTATGTGCGAATGAAGCGGCAGCTAATGCTGAGACTTAGTTGCTTGCTGCAGAAAGTAGGAACGCCAGTGGCCCGGGCGCTCTAGGCGGCTGCCTGATTACACAAGCCGCAATGAAATAACTTCCGCCGCTGTTCACGGCACGGTATGCCGTTTCTTCAGAGCGTATGTGCCGGTGACGTCACCAGCAGTTTCGCAAGTATAGGTCTCCTAAACGGTGCATGTTTAGGAGATATCTCCTGTACCTATAGGTAAGCCTATAATAAGGCTTGCCTATAGGTAAAAAAAATCATGCATGGAAGTTTACTCCTACTTTAACAACCCAGGAATAAAAATGGGCATACATAATGTCTGGCTGGGGGCAGCCACAGTTTCTTTTTGACTCTGACCCTTGGCAGCTCCTGTAATTAGCTATGGGTTCGTTCCTCATGGCAGCGAGTTGGTGGAGGACTTCACCCATATGGGGTGGGGGGGTCTAAACCACACTGATGCATCATCACGTCTCAGACAGGCCTCATCTCCCACCACAGGCCCGTATCCTTACCCCCTAAAACAAAATCCATGACGTAGTTGTAAAAGAACGCTCTCGCCTTGCCTGAAGTTCTCTGTTAACATTGCGCTGACCCCGTAGAGTTACGGGCAGGACGAGCAGATATGAAATCTGCCATTTTTTTTTCCTGGTTTGCGATTATTAACTTTCCCTCCCGACTGGTGATATTTTCCCAGCTTCGCTCACGGCTATTGATAGAATTAACCGTACAGTAGCTGCTGCCATGGAAACTGATGGAAATATCTATTTTAAGGCTTGAAATGGTGCTGGGCGTCATTGCAGCAGAAATAATGTGCTCTTTAACCCCTTCCCTCCCGGACAGGCCACCGTTCTGCCATCTGCTTTCCGCAGCTCCATAATTCGTTTTTCAGGGACCTATAGGAGCGCATACGCCGCTGGTCTAAGGGGGTGTTAATGAACTTTTATCTGCAGATCAAGGTGATGTGTAAAGAAAAAAAAGAAGTGAGGTGGTAAATATACAGAGATCAGCTGATATAGCGGTGTCAAGACAAGTTCCGGTTCAGGGACCTTTTAACGCCTCGTGCGTGGAATGTGAGAAAAATAACAAAAAACAGAGACAGGAATAGAAGATTGCTTCACAGGGTGTGAAATGCTGCCTTCAATTTACACCAAGAAACCGTTTTAATTAGGAGTTTTGGTTTCTCATGAATTCCTTATGCATGAAACTTCAACTTTCCGGGTCCGTCCGTCCGCACATGACATCTCATTTAACACACGTAAAGTTTTAAGTTTCTGGATCGCCGTGTGAGTCCTCCTCGTAATTGTATGCAACTGAGGCTTTTTATTTTTTATTTTAGAAGAGGATTAAAGCTGCATTCAGGCCGTGTACAAAAGGAAAAAACAGGTAATCCAGATGATATATGCACCCAAATTCCAAATGTAACCTTACAAACAACTGGCCTGTGTATTGAAATCTGTCTTGGACCTAATCTCTATGTAGGTATGTGATGTGTGGCCCTCGGACCTCAGCAGTCTGTAGTGGGAACATTAGGGAAATAGCATTGATCTCTACTAACCTCATGTAACATGTTCCCAGTTTCGTATTGTCTTCTGCAGCATCTCCCCAACAACGTATCCTGTCCCCATCCCGCGCACACACGATCATTTTTCAGCATGAAAAAAAAAAAGTTGTTTTCAGCATGTCCAAAAAACGTAGTTTTTCCAACTTCATCATTAAAGATGACGTTGCCCACACACCATCGTTTAAAAAAAAAGATAAACAAAGCGCGGTGACGTACGACGGCACTATAAAGGGGAAGTTCTATTCGCCTTGGGGCTGATTCCGTGTTAGTAAAAGACGATTTGCGCTTTTCTGTCGGTTACAGCATGATGAATGTGCTTACTCCATTATGAATGGTAGTTTTACCAGAACAAGCGCTCCCGTCTCAAAACTTGCTTCTGAGCATGCGCGGGTTTAAAACGTCGTTTTAGCCCACACACGAACGTTTTTTACAACTCGAAAAATGACATTGTTTAAAACGACGTTAAAAAATGCAGCATCCTTAAAAAAAAAAAAAAAAAACGTTTTTCAGAACCTGAAAAATGATGTGAAGCCCACACACCATAATTTTAAATGACGTTTTTGAAAAACAATGTTTTTTTTAATGCCGAAAAATGATCGCGTGTCTACGCGGCATCACTCTCTGACCCTCATTTCCTCTTAACTCTGACAGCCCTCTCAAGCATTACATACACTGACCAACCAGTACTGGGTTGGACCGCCTGTATTCTAGTCTGCATCTCCCCAAGGTAATACATAAAACCTGGCCTGTTAGTGGGCCCCCATGGACAGGGTTGATGACCACTGCTCTACACCATTATACTACCACCCTGAACCGTTGATACAAGACAGGATGGATCCATGCTTTCATGTTGTTTACACCAAATTTTGACCTGACCATCTAAATGTCAGCTGAAATCAAAACTCTTCAGACCAGGCAACATTTTTCCAATCTTCTTCTGTCCAATTTTAGTAATGCTGTGTGAATTGTAACCTCCTTTGTGGACGGCCCTCCCAGAAGACTTGAAGCTGTTATAGCTGCAAAGAGTGGGCCAACTCAATATTGAACCCTACAGACTAAGACTGGGATGCCATTCAAGTTCACGTGCGTCCAAAGGCAGGTGTCCCAATACTTTTGGTAATGTATAACATAGTGGGGTTTTCAAAAATTTGACTACAAAAGTGGAAAAAAACACTCTAAAGCTTAAAGGAGTTGTAAAGGAAAAACATTTCTGCCTAAAATTAATGTCTGCAAGGTAGACAGACAGAATACTGTAATGATTCTGTTAAAAAAACAAGTAAATACCTATTCAATTCCTTCATCTATATCACCTCCGGCATTCTAGTTTCTCTCATTCACTTCCTGGTTTGCGGCACTCGTTCATGTAAGAATTACATTTCCCAGTATGCATTGGGGCACGCCCAGTAATTTACACCTCCTTGAAGTCTCTAACACGTAGAGGGCGTCCTGCCGCACAGATGTAGTTCCCAGGAGGGGGCAAGCACGTCACTGACCACCGCAGTAAGGCCTCCCTTCACGGTGGTGAGTAACAATCAGACAAGCAGGAAGTGAACAGAACAGAGAAGAAATAGAGCAAATTCTGAGCAAAAAGGAACAATGAGGAAGTGAAAAGAGGAATGTCTGCAGGTAAAGGATGCTTATTATGAAAAATAATGTTTTCCTTTACAACCCGTTTAATTATATGCTTTTATGATTGAAGTGTGGCTGGTTCCTTTGCCTGTGATAGGTGGGGAGCACAGATCAGCTCCATCCAGTGAGCACCTGTACTTACATAAATAGGTCACCTGCACTTGGCATATCTCTGGAGAATCCTGTACCGACAATGCTTTGATGGTTACGATCACTGAGCCGAGGGGGGAGGGGCTTTATTGCTCAGAGCCGACAATGTAGCAGGTCCTTATACAGAAATCATCTTTTATGAGGCCAAAATGTAGCACAGCTTAGTTTCTTAGGATTCCATAGCAGCTGTAATATGTATGTGTGAGAAATAAGCCGACACGTCTCAGTGTGATGTTCATCCTGCACTGTGTCTGAATACCTGCAGATAATTGGAGCGAGCTCCTAGTGCAGCAAAGCCCACCGGTGAGCCCCGTCTGCGAAGATCTCTTAGATAGTACGAGCAATAAACATGTAGAAAGGGATACGCTGACTGCCCTGCTGCAATCTGTTTTCTTATATTTGGCCACATAGCTGAATAAAATCTATGAATCCAATGCTTTACATGACACATCACTCAGCTGAGACGGTCCTAGGCTCACACCCTTTATTACACCGAACATCTGAATGCTTGGGGTGTACAGCGTTGTTGGTATAACCGTACTCCGTGTATCTCTCCCCAGACATGCCGCTTCCCGTTCACTCCTTCGGCTTAGCGATCGCACTAATAAGGCACGTGTGACCAGATGCTACTCGCCTAAATAAATCTTTTTATTGTATTCATGAATCAGAAGAACATAAAACCAGAGAAAAACATAAGACTTGTAAAGGTGAAGAGACGGGAGAATCACAACGAAATCTCAGACCTTGGAGAAGAATTTAGTGATGTCAGAGCCGTATTTGGAGGCCATGGAATGTTTCTTTATCTGGCTCCTTTCCTTCGCCTGCCGAGCTGTTCTCTGGATAAAGGAAAATGCAGGTTGAAGCATAAAAGTAAGATCTCTCATTAAAACATTTCCTGCAAGTTATATCAAATTTCAGCTTAAACTGGACCTGAACTAGAAAAGCAAAGATTCGCCATCTAGAAATGTTAAAAAAGGCTTTTGTCTGAAATTCCTCCTGAAAATAGCAGTGCTATTCCCAAGAAGTGGGTGTGCCTAGGCCAGTGATGGTGAACCTTGGCACCCCAGGTGTTTTGGAACTACATTTCCCACGATGCTCCAATACACTGCAGAATGCATGAGCATCATGGGAAATGTAGTTCCAGAACACCTGGGGTGCCAAGGTTCACCATCACTGGCCTAGGCACTCCTGCAGCTACAGCCACATGGGAACCCTGGTGCCTCCATAAGCCCCATTCAATAACCCCTGTGGAATAAAATAAAGGATAGAAACAAAAAAAAGGAAAACTACTGACCTTACCTTTGTGGTGATTTGCCAGGAGTCACAGTCATCTGCCATGGCACTGCAGACTACCACAATCCAAAGCCAAAGTGCTGCCAGAACTTAAGGAGGACACTGTGACAAGCCATCAGTTTAGCCAGTCATATGAACCCGCCAAGGGGAAAAAACAAATCCTACCCCCTAGGAAAGTGGGCCATTGCAGCCAAACCCTCACAAAGCAAAGAGGCTATGTGGATTGGCTGCAACTGTGGGGGGTACTACCAGGATCTAAATGATCCAACATTTCCCCCAGCTACCGACTTGTTAAAAGAAAAAACAAAGTATCTTAGGATTTCTGGAAAGAAAATGTAAAATCCTTTCTCCAAGACGCTAGGCTAATAACCAAGTTGTCTACAGCTGTGGCGAGGGTTTTGGCCACCAGGAACAGAGTGCGGGGGGGATCCTCTGGGATCTAGCATCCTACTCCTGTAAATGGCCATAAATCCAGTTGGTGATGATCTAAAAAAAGGAATGTGTCCTCCAATGAACAAAAGAGAAATGTATCTTTTTTTTTTCAGGAACGCTTTATTAAAAAAAAAAAAAAAGTAGTTCTCTACCTGGCGAGTGTGCCAAGGCACTCCTGTACCTACAGCCTCATAGTTGTATATCTGTATGTATAATCATGGGACAGCTTTGACATGAGGAAACCAAGCCAAAGATGGCCACCTCCACACAGAAACGCAGTGCAGAATATCACATGTTAAGTCAGTAATGGGGTAAAATCAACTTCAAGGGGCACAAAGGCAACACTGTCTAGTCCTTTGCCTTTTTGGGCACAGCTTCAGGGTTTTTGTATGTCTTGACAAAAAGAAAAATAATGTATATTTAGTACATCTCTACAATACATGCACATCTCACCAGGTTTTGGATCTTTGAAGATGATGCAAATACAGAATACCCGTTGATCTCCCAAAATCCAGAGAGCTCCTAACTCTGTTTCACTGTGTGCAGTGCCACTACTGCACTGAAATGCCAATCGGTATTGTCAACCTCTCCTGAGTTTTCTCATGTTGAACTACAGAACACGCCCCCTTCTTAGATATACAAATAAATTGCAATGTCGATTTTGGGCAAGATCTTTCTCATGAACCTTCAGCTCTTCCGGTGGAATGGGCATACAATCCTAGAGACACGCTCCAAGGTCTTGTGGAAAAGCCTTACCAGGAGAGTGGAGGCTGTTATCATTGCAAGGAGGGACAACTCCATAATACTAGCCATGGTCTTCGGAAGGAAAAGTCCAACAAGCCCACGTAAGTGTGATGTTCAGGGGCCCACAAACGTTTTGTAATGTAGCGCAACGTCCTTCTTGTAGTGAAGCCAGGACTGGGATCCACACACTGAGCTTATACCTTTCAAAGCAAAGCAGTAACTGCAGATCCCTCATCTCCTTACAAGATCACTACCTTTCAGTGACTTTACAAGCCTGCGTGTACGGGGAAAAAAAAACTGCTACGCTGATGTCATCAATCTGCTGCAGGCAGGAGGAAGCATTTTGTAGCAGGCCAGGTTTGTGAGCTGAGCTAAGAAATGCACAGGCACAAGGATCTACATGACTATCACCTCTGAGCCGGCTTATGGTGACTTTGGATGATGCGTAAACAAAGATGGCGCTGTCCTCTCTGAAGAGTGACGCAGGTGAAGGTAGTGTCATGGGGAGTACTGTCCTCTCTAAGAGAGGTAATAAACAAACACCTAGAAATGTTACACTTGCACATTACTTAGCATGTGTTGGCTTAAAGGAGAAGTACAGCCAAAGCTTGAGAAAAAATTGTATATTGCGCCTATTGCATAAATTCTAAAATTATATTAAATAAAGCTGCAACCCAAACTAGTGAAAATAACAAAAGTGCAATATGAAATATGTAAATGTAGGGGTGCTAAAAAGTTGCATATAAAAAAAATTTGGAATTGAATACACCACCCTATATTGGAGTGAGAAACAGATAACCGCCTATCCATATGAGTGAGTGAAATAAAATATTATGTGGAGGTGCACTATACCTAGATATGACAATCTACATCAGTCATGAGTAATTAGGCATCGCAAATAATATAAATATAAATGATATATAACATAAAGTGCATGTGCTGGTGATGCAACAAAACCATTGAACAAATTGTCCATAAATCAATCATGTGAATTGATGGTGATAAAGTTCCTTAATAAACTTCCAAAACGGTCCACAAATGAAAATCCAGTAACATTTCAAGATTGTCACTGGATTTTTGAACAGACCACCTGCCTACCCTCCCTGGCTGGAGCACCAGCCACCACTGCCTAGGTGGATGCATCATTGGTCCCCCACCAGCTCTAGGTTCTAACACTGAGAAGCGAGTGATCAAACACTGCTAATTACTTGGTTCTCAAATCTCCCTGAGCAGAGAGCTTGTTTGGCGACGATGCAGAGCAGAGAGATCACTGCAGGCGGCGATGCAGAGCAGAGAGATCACTGCAGGCGGCGATGCAGAGCAGAGAGATCACTGCAGGCGGCGATGCAGAGCAGAGAGATCACTGCGGGCGGCGATGCAGAGCAGAGAGATCACTGCGGGCGGCGATTCAGAGCAGAGAGATCACTGCGGGCGGGGATTCAGAGCAGAGAGATCACTGCGGGCGGGGATGCAGAGCAGAGAGATCACTGCGGGCGGCGATGCAGAGCAGAGAGATCACTGCGGGCGGCGATGCAGAGCAGAGAGATCACTGCAGGCGGCGATGCAGAGCAGAGAGATCACTGCAGGCGGCGATGCAGAGCAGAGAGATCACTGCAGGCGGCGATGCAGAGCAGAGAGATCACTGCTGGCGGCGATGCAGAGCAGAGAGATCACTGCAGGCGGCGATGCAGAGCAGAGTGATCACTGCGGGCGGCTAAGCAGAGCAGAGTGATCACTGCGGGCGGCGATGCAGAGCAGAGAGATCACTGCGGGCGGCGATGCAGAGCAGAGAGATCACTGCGGGCGGCGATGCAGAGCAGAGAGATCACTGCGGGCGGCGATGCAGAGCAGAGAGATCACTGCGGGCGGCGATGCAGAGCAGAGAGATCACTGCGGGCGGCGATGCAGAGCAGAGAGATCACTGCGGGCGGCGATGCAGAGCAGAGAGATCACTGCGGGCGGCGATGCAGAGCAGAGAGATCACTGCGGGCGGCGATGCAGAGCAGAGAGATCACTGCGGGCGGCGATGCAGAGCAGAGAGATCACTGCGGGCGGCGATGCAGAGCAGAGAGATCACTGCGGGCGGCGATGCAGAGCAGAGAGATCACTGCGGGCGGCGATGCAGAGCAGAGAGATCACTGCGGGCGGCGATGCAGAGCAGAGAGATCACTGCGGGCGGCGATGCAGAGCAGAGAGATCACTGCGGGCGGCGATGCAGAGCAGAGAGATCACTGCGGGCGGCGATGCAGAGCAGAGAGATCACTGCGGGCGGCGATGCAGAGCAGAGAGATCACTGCGGGCGGCGATGCAGAGCAGAGAGATCACTGCGGGCGGCGATGCAGAGCAGAGAGATCACTGCGGGCGGCGATGCAGAGCAGAGAGATCACTGCGGGCGGCGATGCAGAGCAGAGAGATCACTGCGGGCGGCGATGCAGAGCAGAGAGATCACTGCGGGCGGCGATGCAGAGCAGAGAGATGGCCATCATCCGGATCCCCCCGTACATCCTCCCCATCCCTAGTACCAGTCAATACGATCGCTTCTCCTTTTGGCCAATCTCTCTCCTCTTGCTTCCTGATTGGCTTGGAGTAAAACCAGGAAGACAACAGTGAATATTAATTTGCTATTGTCACACAGGTGGTTGGCTCGGGGCGCAGTACACTTTTTTTTGAATCGCGTACTTAAAAAGAAAAAAAAGATCCACTGAAATCCAATGCGTCCAGAGCCCTGCATGTAGATTAGGGGCCGGGCACATGGATTATGGGGGGGCGGCACCCCTGCGCCCCATATGGAGCGGCCGCCACTGCACCTAGGTAAGTTGGATTCTAAAAAAGCAAAAAACTATACTTCTCTTTTAATATGAAAACATACATCTGATGCTAGATCAGCTTTAATTGTGACTCTCTCCTTCAGCATCCTCATAATAGTCCAAAAACAAGAAACTAAAAAAAAAAGAATGTAAAAAGTGAAAGGACACTCGGGGTGCCTCAGTGGACTCTGGGTAAGGCAGTACATTCCCAGAATGACTCGAACTGTAAATAAGGCTTAGCTGAAAGCTTTTGGCATCAACAAGCACAGAGTGTCACATCATCTGAAGCTTCTCCGAGCTTGTCGGGTTGTCAGGAGGCAGTTATACCGCTGGACAAGTCTGCCGCTTCTCACTCAAATTGCCTCATTAGTGATGGGAAATTTGCAGAAATTAGAAAATGCAGATAACGAGGCACTTCCATTTTATCTTGTACGCTCTTTAGAAAGGCGAGCCATAAAAATTGCCCCAATTAAGAGAGAGCAGAGACTCCACTCCTGCGCTGGATCCAGGCGAGAAAGTCACCTTCCACTACCCAGCAATCAATCGAAGGCATTGAAGGAATGATATGGACAGTTGTAAAATAATTGAAAGGAGGGCAGCGCTGTTGATGCCCTGATCTAAGCCTTTCCCATTTTCTCTGGGCAATAATTACTGCTAATTACTGTGCGGATAGGAATAGAGAGTAATTTGCTCTCTCTACACTTTTTACCTGATGAACAATGAAGAATCGCCCCGGTTTATGTAATAACATTAGTGTTATTTTAGCCGGGGAAAATGATGTCAATCAAGGTCTGTGACATGCCATGCCGGAGCTCGTCTCCGCAAACTTCTTTCAGAGTCGAGATCTAGAGAAATATGTCTACAAACTGTCCAAAGTGTAGAAAAGTCTTCACTCTGCAGAGAGCTCACTGAACAGACGAATAAATAAAAACAAGGTTCCATCATCAAATATTTAAGTGTTTTCTCAATTTTGAAACAATTGGGGGGCAAAGGTCTGACTCCACATGGCATCTATTGCTCTCCACCTTGAAGGAAACTTCTGCTGAGATATGAAGAAGGAGGTGTTCATTGTTGACTTCTTTCTGAAAATCCTGATCTAACTCACTTGGAACAAGTGGCGGCCCGTCCTGATCTGAGTGGAGTCTCTCTTTCCTAAGACATGTCTATGTCCGTATAATGTACCCCGAGACGTGTAATCCCACAGCAACACCAGTAATGAAGCCAAGTGTGACCACTGTATATAACATGACCGTGACATCCACAGAACATTATTGACTGTATGAGGAATAATAAAATCTAATGAAGGAGAAAAACAACTTGCACAGAAACTGCAATCAATTAGACACTTCTACAAACACCGAGTTTAACGCTCTCAGTGACCCCGATATTGACAGCTGTGACACGCAGCAACACCAACAATGACACCGACATTCACAATAAAAAATACTGACAAGCCGCTGACACATATATTGCAACATAATCTATATAACTTATCTTATTCACGCTTGTGAGAAATGAGACCCGAGGAGACAGGAAGGCAGCGGATTGGAGAATCAAGATGTTGCACGTTCGTTCACATATCTTGCAGAGCATCCTAACGTCCAGAAAGATTACAGAGCATCTGGAAAGTATTCACAGAGCTTCACTTTTTCCACATTTTGTTATGTTACAGCCTTAGGCATCTTTCACATGAGGTGGAATCTGTCGCTACTGAGCCCGCCAGCTCAGCGGGAGAGCTGGGGAGGGGCTTGTGCAGCGCCGCTGTCTCCTATTGAAAGATCTGATTAAAATAGACAGCATGTACGTTTTCATCAGATCTCACCTGATCCGATCTGATATGGACCGATTTTGGTCAGATGTCAGCGATCATGTCTCCACTGACATCTGACACTCCATAGGCTTGCATGGAGCGGCCGTTCAGGTCCGCCGACACAACTGACAGGCGGACCTGAACGGTCCGACCGTGTGAAAGGGGCCTTATTCCAAAATGATCTAAATTAATTGTTTTCCTCAAAATTCTACAAACAATACCACAGAATGACAACGTGAAGTTTGTTTGAAATCTTTGCTAATTTATTAAAAATAGAGAACAAAGAAATCCCACGTACATACGCATTTACAGCCTTTGCCATGACACTCAAAACTAGGCTCAGATGCATCCTGTTTCCACTGATCATCATTCAGATGTTTCTACAACTTGATTGGAGTCCACCTTTGGCAAATTCATTTGATTGGACATGATTTGGAAAGGCACACACCTGTCTATATAAGGTCCCACAGTTACCAGTGCATGTCAGAGTGCAAACAAAGCCATGAAGTCCGAGGAATTGTCTGTAGACCTCAGAGACAGGATTGTATAGAGGCGCAGATCTGGGGAAGGGTACAGAAATATTTCCACAGTATTGAAGGTCCCAATGAGCACAGTGGCCTCCATCATCTGTAAATGGAAGAAGTTTGGAACCCCCAGGACTCTTCCTAGGGCAGGATTGGGGGAGAAGGACCTTAGTCAGAGAGTAGACCAAGAACCAGATGGTCACTCTGACAGAGCTCCAGGATTTCTCTGTGGAGAGAGAAGAACAAGTATCGCAGCAGCACTCCACCAATTAGGCCTGTATGGTAGAGGGGCCAGACGGTAGCCACTCAGTAAAAGGCACATGACAGCCTGCGTGGAGTTTGCCAAAAGGCACCTGAAGGATTCTCAATTCATGAGAAACAAAATTCTCTTGTCTGATGTAACAAAGGTGTCCGTTTAATAAACTGTGAAGATTTTTCTCCGTTCAGTTCACGGCAGTTCTCAGGAGGAAAATGATCTCCTCTGCAGCGGGTTAATAAACTGAGAACTTCAGTTCTCAGATGGTGAACAGAGGTGAAGTTTTTTCTCTGAAAACAGCCGAGATCTGTGTAAAAGTGGGTGGACTGCCTGTAATCTCTTGAGATATTGTGAGATTATGGTGCAGCTCAGTTCAAAAAGTGAAACTAAAGTTTAAAAGAACATGTAATTAATGTTTTCAGACATGTGATAACATACACACATATATATATATATATAAAACTACATATATATATATATATATATATATAAATACTGTATATATATATATATACACACACACACACACACTATATATATATATATATATATGTGTGTATATATATATATATATATATATATATATGTGTGAGTGTGTGTGTGTGTACATACATATATACCATATTTATCGGCCTATTGTACGCACCCGCGTATAGCGCGCACCCCTACTCTGGACGTGAAATTCCTGAATTTTTTTTTTCTTACTTACAGTTTTGGTGTCTTGCCCGGGGTCCATCTGCGGCGGCTCCCCGCTGCTCCCGCGCTGTCTCTGAGCCGATCCCTGCTTCCCGCGCTGTGTTTGAACGCTGCCGCCGCTGCCGACATATACCGAGCGCAGTACACTCGGGCACGCTCGGCTCTTCTCGCATAACCGCTAGGGGAGCCGAGCCTGGCCGACTGTACCCGAGTGTACTGCGCTCGGTATATGTCGGTGGCGGCGGCGTTCAAACACAGCACGGGAAGCAGGGATTGGCGGCAAAGTTCAAACACAGCGCGGTAAGCGAGTATCGGCGAATATGATTTTAAGGGCAAAAAAGGGCGCGGTATACGCCGATAAATACGGTATGTGTGTGTGTGTATATATATATATATATATATACACTAGAGCTGAGACGATTAATGGATATTATCGATAATAATCGATAATGAAAATCGTCAACGATTTTCATTATCGATTAGTTGGTCCGCAGGCCTTCCGCCCATTCAAAGCCGCGGCCTCAATTACCGGCCGCCGCGATCGAGCAGCGGGGCAGCACGGAGGCACAGGATCCTGTGTTTCCGTGCGCCCCCACCTCCCCTGCCGCGCGATCGCGGCGGGTCCGCGACGTCCGGTAATTGAGGCCGCGGCTTTGCGGCCTTGTGAAGTCCGAAGCTCTTCCTTCTGTGACCTGCGCCATCTGGTGGTGGCCGTTTGACATTACAAGTTAAACAGCAATTGTAATGTAATTTTTCACTGCCATCTCCTTCCCTATAATTAGAACTAGGGTTGTCCCGATACCGATACCGGTATCGGTTCCGAGTATTTGCGGGAGTACTTGTACTCCCCCAAATACCCCCGATACCAAAATAGAATACTTCCCCCCCCCCCCCGCCACACCACGCTCGTGGCATGTCGCCCGGCGCACACCGCCCGCCGCCGACCACCGCTAATCCCCGTGTAAACTTGTAATACCCGCGGCGCCATGTATAGACACGCGATTGGACGGATCCGTCCAATCGCGAGCAAGGGGGGAGTGTCTATACACGGATACGTGCATAGACACTCCCCCCTTGCTCGCGATTGGACGGATCCGTCCAATCGCGTGTCTATACATGGCGCCGCGGGTATGTGTTGCACGGGGATTAACCCTGCAGGCTGCAGCAGCGACGGCGGCGGAGGTATGGGAGACATGACATGGCTGCAATATGGGGCACAGGACATGACATGGCTGCAATATGGGGCACAGGACATGACATGGCTGCATATGTGGGGGGACATGACATGGCTGCATATGTGGGGGGACATGACATGGCTGCATATGTGGGGGGACATGACATGGCTGCATATGTGGGGGGACATGACATGGCTGCAATATGTGGGGGGACATGACATGGCTGCAATATGTGGGGGGACATGACATGGCTGCAATATGTGGGGGACATACATGGCTGCAATATGTGGGGGACATGACATGGCTGCAATATGTGGGGGGACATGGCTGCATTTGGGGACACGTTTAAAAAAAGTATCGGTATTCGGTATCGGCGACTACTTGAAAAAAAGTATCGGTACTTGTACTCGGTCCTAAAAAAGTGGTATCGGGACAACCCTAATTAGAACCCCCAAACATTATATATATTTTTTATTCTAACACCCTAGAGAATAAAATGGCGATCATTGCAATACTTTGTGTCACGCCGTATTTGCGCAGCGGTCTTACAAGGGCACTTTTTTTGGATTTTTTTTTTTTTATTAAAAAATAAAACAGTAAAGTTATCCCAATTTTTTTTTAGATTGTGAAAGATAATGTTATGCCGAGTAAATTGATACCCAACATGTCACGCTTCAAAATTGCGTCCGCTCGTGGAATGGCGTCAAATTTTTACCCTTTAAAATCTCCATAGGCGACGTTTAAAAAATTCTACAGGTTGCATGTTTTGAGTTACAGAGGAGGTCTAGGGCTAGAATTATTGCTCTCGCTCCACCGATCGCGGCGATACCTCACTTATGGTTTGAATACCGTTTACATATGCAGGCGCTACTCACGTATGTGTTTGCTTCTGCGTGCAAGCTCGTCGGGACGGGGCACGTTTTCTGGCTCCTAACTTTTTTAGCTGGCTCCTAGATTCCAAGCAAATTTGTCAAGCCCTGCTGTGAGGAATAGTGCCCCAGCATTGGTCTTCCCGGGAGGAATAGTGCCCCAGCATTGGTGTTCTCGGGGGGAATAGTGCTGCTGCAAAGTTGTGTAATGTTAATGTTAAACGTTTTTTAATCTGCCGTTTGAGTGTAACATGTTTTTTCATTAATATATATATATATATATATATATATATATATATATATATATATACACACACACACACACACACACACACACACACACACAGTATCTATATACACACACGTGTATATTGTTGTTAATATTCATTTTTAACCCACTGGTGCTGATATTAGGATGAAATAAGCCTTCTTCCTCTTACCATACCAGCTTCTCTCCCAGATTCTCCACCTCTGAGCTGGTGAATCTGAAAGGGAGATATTTCAGTGGAAGAACTGTGAAATCTTCAGATCACGGTTTATTAAACTGTCCGTTTGTGACAAAACATCCACGTGCTGTGATGTGAAGTGGAGAATGTGTTCTCTGCTCCTTATCACAGTTTATTAAACCGGCAATGCTCTGTGATAAGCCGTGATCAGCATGATCTCGGCTTATCACGGTTTATTAAACGTACACCACAGATTGAACTCTTTGGCCTTAATGGCAATCGTCATGTCTGGAGGAAACTACCGCTCACCTGGCCATTGCTATCCCTACAGTGAAGCATGGTGGTGGCATTAGCATCATGCTGTGGGGATGTTTTTCAGCAGCAGGAACTGGGAGACTAGTCAAGAGGAAGGGAAAGATGAATTCAGTAATGTACAGAGATGAAAACCTGCTCCAGAGCGCTCTGGACCTCGGACTGGGGTGAAGCTTTATCTTCCAACAGGACAACGACCTAAGCACACAGACAAGATAACAAAGGAGTGACTACAGGAAAACTCTGAGTGGCTGAGCCAGAGTTCAGACTTGAACCAGATTCAAGAGAGATCTGAAAATGGCTGTGCACCGACGCTCCCCATCCAATGGACCTTGAGAGGTCATGCAAAGAAAAATGGGAGAAACTGCCCAAAAATAGGTGTGCCAAGCTTGTAGCATCATACTCAAAAAGACTTGAGGCTGTAATTGGTGCCAAAGGGGCTTCAACAAAGTATTGAGCTTTTCTCTTGCAGGGAGTACCTTGCGCTGCAGGTCCTCAGGTACAGCTTTCTCTCCAGCAAGGAGAACAATGAGCAGCACAGTAGTGACATCACCAAATCTAGTGAGACTATGAGATCTCACACTGCAGATATACAGCTTTGAGGCTCAAGGCATGAGTGCACTATTCATTTTCAGAAGGAATTTAAGGCAAAAAGCTACATTTTTAAATAAACACTGAACAGATTTTCTATAAGAGAGCAAAATATTCACTTCTAATTCAGGTAGATTAATAAAAAAATACCCCAAACCATTAGCCCCTTCCTTTACAGACACACAAGAATGAATAAAAGAAACGCCATACCTCTCTGTGGCAGACGGTACACAGGGTTTGCAGATTGTCCAGTGAGCACTGGCCTCCCCCACCATACACAGGCCTAATGTGGTCCACTTGCCAGAATTGCCCTTCACTGGGGTTGCGGATGAGTTCGTTAAGCTACGAAAGAAAAGGGTTACATATCGTCCGTCCTGTTACACATTTGAAGACATGACACATAAAAAAGGGCCAGTAACCGCCTCGATCCCCCTTATTTCCAGATCACTAGCTGTCATGCAGTGGTTTAATGTCACAGTACAGCAACTTCGCTGTATGGACCCCATTAAAACTGGCGTCTGACAGCTATTGTCATGGGAATGTGAGAGTACAAGTGATCAGGCGGTTAGGTTTATTGTACATCCCCACGCACTGCAAGCACCACTGCCTTCATTTAATAGTATGAAAACTACAATGAGCAAACTACAAGGAGGAGAACACAAAAGAGTGCGAATCCCTCACATTGTAATGATGAAAACGTGTCATATTTCTGAACTACAACACGATGTGAAAAATGTCTCACAGATAACTAGAGCTTTGCATGTCTCTGTATCTTACAGAATAAAATGGAATGTACGGCGTTACTTTTGAGTTCCTGGGAAGGTGTTCCAGCAGTTCCCCACAAGTATGAGCCGACATTTCTCACCTTCTCTTAGTAGGTCAGCGGCGTTTTGCCGGCGGTTCGGCCCCACTGCCTCCTTCACCGCTCCAAAGATGCTGCTTGCAGGACATTATTTAACATCCTGCCAGCGTATCGCCACAGTGTGAAAGCACTCGGGTGCTGCACAGTGCTGCACTAATCACAGGCAGGGAAACATTTCCCAATCTCTTCAGCCGAGCATCGGGACAATGCCTCCCTGCCTGTGGTTAGCGCGGCGCCGTGCCGACTTCCTGGCGGGCTCTGCACGTGGACTGTGCAAACACGCCGGAGCTCATCCTTAGTGACCGACTCACACAAAAGTCACATGACTGGGCAGCCTATAACTTTGGCTACCAATTAGAAGTTGTGACCTGTCAGACAGCTCAGTCAGTGTGCTGGGAGCAAGCAAAGAGGCCACTGTGGAAGCATACGAGCGGCAGCTGGGGATTAAAGACCACTTTTTATGGCGTTAAATATACATCATATTGTCACAAGTATTGGGACACCTGCCTTTACACGCACATGAATTTTAATGGCATCCCAGTCTTAGTCCGTAGGGTTTAATATTGAGTGCCTTTGCAGCTATAACAGCTTCAACTCTTCTGGGAAGGCTGTCCACAAGGTTTAGGAGTGTGTCTATGGAAAAGTTTGACCATTCTTCCAGAGGTGAGGTCAGGCACTGATGTTAATGAGAAGGCCTGGCTCGCAGTCTCTGCACTAATTCATCTCAAAGATGTTCTATCGGGTTAAGGTTAGGACTCTGGGCAGGCCAGCCAAGTTCCTCCATCCCAAACTCGCCCCTCCATGTCTTTATGGACCTTGCTTTATGCACTGGTCCAAATCATTTGGTGGAGGGGGGGGGGGGATTATGGTGTGGGGTTGTTGGGCTTGGCCCCTTAGTTCCAGTGAAGGGAACTGTTAAGGCATCAGCATACCAAGACATTTTAGACAATTTCATGCTCCCAACTTTGTGAGAACAGTTTGGGGACGGCCCCTTCCTGTGCCAACATGACTTTCGCACCAGTGCACAAAGCAAGGTCCATAAAGACATGGATTAGCAAGTTTGGGGTGGAGGAACTTGACTGGCCTACACAGAGCCCTGACCTCAACTTGATAGAACCCCTTTGGGGCACAGGAGTCAATGGCTTGGTATTTTGGATAGCTATTTTATATAAGAGAAATTCTCAAAACATGGCCAGTTGGGGGTACAAGAGGACAGGGTTGAGAACCACTACACTAGACGACCCAGGTGGGGTGGAGTGGAGGAACTTGACTGACCTGCACAGAGTCCTGACCTCAACCCAATAGAACACCTTTGGGATGAATTAGAGCGGACACTATGAGCCAGGCCTTCCCATCCAACATCAGTGCCTGAACTCACACATGCACTTCTGGAAGAATGGTCAAACATTCCCATAGACACTCCTAAACCTTGTGGACAGCCTTCCCAGAAGAGTTGGAGCTGTTATAGCTACAGAGGGGCGGGGCCAACTCAATACTGAACCCTATAGACTGGGATGCCATTAAAGTTGATGTGCGTGTAAAGGCAGGTGTCCCAATACTTTTGACAATACAGTGTGTGTTTCGTAGTTGGCAAGAGGTTAAAGTAAACCTAACCTGAAGGAATATTGAAAACTTCCACTGGTGATTTGCCTTCTACTAGATGCCAGGCCGTCATTCTGATCCTCTGGCTTCAATACATTCTGAGACACGGACTAAGAAGAAGCCGCAGCAAACCCAAGTCACACCTCACCCAAAGGCCTAAAAAGGAAGGTCCCAAGAAGGGGCTACAGGTAATGCAGAAAGTTTCTTTACTGAGAAGATGTTCGGCACTTACCACGGTGACCTGAAAATCTCCTCCGGCTGTCACTACCGATAAAAGCCGGCATTCTGTCACCATGGAAACAGACTTGCTCTAATTGATACGGGCCTCATTTATCACGTCTCAAAAATAGGAACTGTCTCCAGTGCCTCACAGCAGGGAAACCTGCGCTGTACGCCGACAGCTGGAGAATGGAAGTCTTCGATCCGATAGGTAGCTGCAGGTCAATACAGACAGTTCCCATCTCAGACGGTGTGATAAGGAAGTCCCGGTATAGACTGCTCTCCGGTCACTCTGTCTCCTCTATACAAAAAATAAAAAATGAAACCAGGACTGTCTGAGTTGCTCGCTGACACGAGTCAAGATATTCCTTTCTGAAAATTGCAGTCCCAAATCTGATTGGAAGTTGTGAGGCACTACAGAAAGTCCTTATTTTCAGACACTTTGATAAATGAACCCAACATGGATGACCATGAGAGCTCATGCTTAACCCCTTGCCTACCAGGCACTTTCACCCCCTTCCTGCCCAGGCCAATGTTCAGCTTTCTGTGATGAAACACTTTGAAAGACAATCAGTAAACAAAGGAAAAAAGACAAAAAAGAAATGTTGAAAAAAACAACCAGTCTGTTTTTTAGGGAGACCAGATCGGACGATCCACGTATCTCTATGGAGCGACGGATATCAGTGGTGACGTGTCCGCTGACATCCAACCCGCTAAATCCAGACAGATGGTGACCCTATTTTCCATTCGTCTGGCAGATCGGATGAAAACGGACAGGCGGATCAGTTTTCATTCGATCTCTCCCCATAGAGGAGAGCGAGGCTCTGACAGATCGGTCTCTGCACAGTGAGCAGAGATGGACCTGTCATTTGCCGGCTGAGCGGGGATCAACGGATCGATTCTCCACTGGTCAAAATGGACATCAATGTGAAAGGAGCCTTAGTTTCTGTTTTATTTAATTTGTTTTGTAAATCAGTAATATTTCTCCTTCACTCATGGGGCTGCACTATGTGGCACTGATGGGCAGCACTGGTGAGCACTGTAGGGGCTGCACTAATGAGGCTGTACTAATATGTGGCACTGACTGGTAGCACTGTAGGGGCTGCACTAATATGTGGCACAGACTTGCAGCACTAATGGGGCTGTACTAATATGTGGCACTGACTGGCAGCACTGTAGGGGCTGCACCGATATGTGGCACTGACTGGCAGCACTAATGGGCACTGTAGGGGTTGCACTGATGAGCTCTGTAGGGGCTGCACTAATGGGGCTATACTAATATGTGGCACTAACTGGCAGCACTGAAGGGGCTGTACTAATATGTGGCACTGACTGGCAGCACTGATATGTGCCACTGACTGGTAGCACTGTACAGGCTGCACTAATATGTGGCACAGACTGGTAGCACTAATGGGGCTGTACTAATATGTGGCACAGACTGGTAGCACTGTACGGGCTGCACTAATATGTGGCACAGACTGGCAGCACTAATGGGGCTGTACTAATATGTGGCACTGACTGGCAGCACTGGCGAGCACTGTAGGGGCTGCACTAATATGTGGCACAAACTGGCAGCACTGAAGGGGCTGTACTAATATGTGACACAGACTGGCAGCACTGGTGAGCACTGTAGGAGCTGCACTGATATGTGGCACTGACTGGTAAGCACTGTAGGGGCTGCACTGATGACCAGTGCCGTGATTATTAGTAAAGATCTCCCTTGCCGCTTATCTGCTCTCCTCTCCTCACTCGTCAGTGTGGGGACAGGATTGCCAATAATCTGCAAATCCTGTTTACACTGTGATTGGACAACAATGGGACACTATTCCTTCCACTGACACAAACAATGGGGCACTATTCCTCTCATTGGCACCAATGATGGGGCACTATTCCTCCCATTGGCACCAATGATGGGGCACTATTCCTCCCATTGGCACCAATGATGGGGCACTGTTTACTCCCACTGACACCATTTTCTTCTCCCACTGGGTCCAGCCCCCGCCTCTTTAGAAATGTGGATCCCCCTGCTCTATCCAAAGCATTTGCTGCACTGTGGGTCCCATAGCCCAGTAAAATGGTGCAGTGATTGGATAAACCACGACAGCCAGACAACTAACACTTCCAGGAGGAAGCCTCTCTGTTTATTTCAGCGCCAGTTTCTTTTAAAGCTTTGCGATTGCAGCATAAAAAATAAAATACAAATAATTAATTAAAAATCACATCAAGATCAAAAGCTGTTGTGTGTAAACCAAAAATGCATTTTGTAAAAAAAAAAAACAAAAAAAACCCCACATATAATGTATTATTAGAACCGCATACCAAATAAATGGCCTTATAAGTTATATACTGTGGGCCAGATTCAGGTAGAGTTATGCCGGCGTATCAGTAATCGGCATAACTCTGACTTTGCGCCGGCGTATCGGTTTTCTGTATTCAGAAAACAAGATACGCCGGTTTGCTGCAAAGATCCAACAGGCGTAATTGTATTACACCGTCGGATCTTAAATGCAGTTTTAAAATGGCCACCGGGGGCGTTCCTGCTGATTTACGCCAAGAATATGCAAATCAGCGAGTTACGCCAATTCACGAACATACGCTGGCCCGACGCAAGCACTTTACGCCGTTTAGGTAAGGGTTTTTCCTGCGTAAAGATAAAGCTGCCCGAAGCAGGCGCATCCTATGTTAAGTATGGACGTCGTGACCGCGGGCATTTTGAAGTTTTTTTACGTCGTTTGCGCAACTCGTCCGTGAATGGGGATTTACGTCGAAAACACCGTCATAATTCGGAGCATGCGCACTGGGATTTTTCTAGGGTCGACGCATGCGCAGTACGTTCGGCGTGTGGATGCGCTTAATTTAAATAGGAGACGCCCCCTACCCGCCTATTATGAATTAGGCTGCCGAATTTACGCTACGCCGCCGCAACTTAACACGCAAGAGCTTTGTGAATACAGCACTTTCGTGTTAATTTGCGGCGGCGTAACGTAAATACGAAAAGTTACGCCGCCGTAACTTTAGGCCGCCCTACCTGAATCTGGCCCTGTGTGTATATATATATATTAATAAACACACACACACACACACACACAATATACAGAAATAATAATAATTTAGGAAAGCAAATTATTTACAGAATTATTGTCCCGTTATCGGCGCTAGTAAATTTTGTCTGGGCATCTGGGGGGTAAAACATACATCTGAACAAGGCCCTAGATTGTCTAAATTATGAAACGTCTGCCTTTCTGGATTATTTAAAGAGACCAGTCTAAAATAAAATCGAATTTTTTGTAAGCTGTCCCTTTATGTTCTACCCACCAGACATTTTATTTGCTTCTTATCTTACCTGGTCTATTGGCAGCTGTGCCATCCAGGAGCTCTGGAGCAACTCCTTCCTCTGGCTCCTGGGTGCGTCCCGCACACTCAGGTACAGCTCATGCACATTTAAACAGCACTGTTGGCACACGCCGTGCTCGGTTTCGAAAACCTTCGCCCTCATGTAACTTTGACTGGAGCGGATCAGGAAGTCATCGTGGCATTTTTGCGAGCAAAGGCGCGAATCCCAGGCCGGGGTCTGATCTTGCGCCTGGGGGCAGGGCTCCTGGCAGTGCAGGCACAGAGGGTTCCCGGCGTCGTCCAGCACCTGCAGATAACCTTGCAAAGCTGCATTTTCGGCCCCTTCGTCTGCCTGGGCCCCGTCGGCTGCGTTTTGCGTCCTAAATTTGGAAAGATAGTTGGAGAGGGATTAGAAATCACGGGAGAGATGTAAACCATTCTGCTTAAATCGGCCTGCATAATAATCACTGTCTTATTACGACGTCACACTGTGAAACTAATAAGAGGCATAAAATGGTACAGGAAGCAAGATCAAGGATAAATTGTTCATTTTGCGATATTGTGGTTCTCGCCCATCGCGCTCCTTCCATTAAAATCTCCATCCATTTGTTTTTAACAAAGTCTTACTGGGAGGCCCCCCCTCGCGCTCCCGCTTAATGTGCACATATTGCATAGTCTGTGAGCTATATTTACACTCGTAAAACAAGATCACTGATAAATTATTCATTTACACTTTGTAAACAGTGAAAGAAGAGACGGATTGACATTAATTTTTCAAGTGTTCCTGGTATTGTTTATTAGTTAGCGAAAATCCACTAAGCATATGAAGCCTAAAAATAGTTCATTTTCATTTAAAGGCCGACTTCACCCATAAAGGTTGCTTCGATTTGGCGAAGGCACCGCCGCACCGACATTACAAAATATGTGTCTGTTCCCAGCCCCCCCCCCCCCCCTTACAAAGCCGTAACTGGATAAATGGATCCAACTCCCATTCCTTGAATCCCTAAATCTACATTACGGAGAATCCACCAGGACATCTACTTTGTCCCTTGAAATGACAAGAGCAGTCAAGGAAGAACTGTGAATTCCGGTGGGGAAATTGCCAAAAGGGGTAAGAAGGCAAGATTCAGCTAGTCACTGGCTACACAACACAGCCATCTGTAAAATAACATTTCCCAGCTGGACACAGCTTATTGTAACAAAATTTAAGCATATTTTACTTAAACCATGTACCAAAAAAAACGTTGTTTATGTATTTAAAAAAAAGTAAAAATACTTCAGGAAAATAAATTTAGACCGATGATAAAGTTATTATTCATCACACATTTGTGCTGTTTAATGTAGAACTCCAGGAATAAATTAACATGATGGACTTACTGTGGTCCAGCTTGGTAAAAAAAACGATTCTACACAAGACATAACTGTATGCAGCTCACTGTGGCAGAATTCACTATATACCAGTGATGGTGAACCTCGGCACCCCAGATGTTTTGGAACTACATTTCCCATAATGCTCATGCACTCTGCAGTACAGTAGAGCATCATGGGAAATGTAGTTCCAAAACATCTGGGGTGCCAAGGTTCGCCATCACTGGTATATACAATAAGTCGCTTCTTCTTCCGGAGGGATAGGAGCATCTTTCTTCTGCTGCTGGAAACCAAAGAGCATTGCCACTTGGATCTTTATCAGTGGATACTAGGCAGGCTCTGATTGGCCAAGGTGGAGACCTCATGACATTATCCCGTCCTTCTTTTTCACCTCTAAAGACACATTCCTCCCCCAAAATGGGACTTTAAAGGACACTTTGAAAGCTAGCATATAAACCAATGTTTAAAAAAATAAAAAGGTTTTATACAATATTCAACAAGTTGATAAAACATATTCATAGAAAATACAGCATGTATTTTGGGTAATCAATCACTGTTCTCCGATCTGATACAAGTGTCTTCTGTCACCTGATGCGTTTCAGAGAGAACAAATCTCCTTCATCAGTGGAAGAGACAGGATCAGATTTACTTTGTTGAACAGTAGAGAACAAAGCATAGCCGTACATGGTTCAAAACATGCGTTGGTTCTTGATCCTGCCCAGTTACTCAGTTTAAGAAGCATTAAAAGGGGGGAAAAGGGCCACTGGGGCCAGAAATATCAGTCCCCTAGGGTTGAGGTTGTATCATTATATATTTATAAGTAAAGATCACTTCTTCCAATGTCATGAATGGTATTAGCACATAGAAGGTAATCCCCTAGATCTGTATTTCTCAACTCCAGTCCTCAAGGCGCCCCAACAGATAATGTTTTCAGTACCGCCTGTCAGTGCCCATCAGTGCTGCCTGTCAGTGCCCACCAGTGCTGCATATCAGTGCCGTCTATCAGTGTCCATCCATTCTACATGACAGTGCTGCCTCATCAGTGCCCGTCAGTGAAGGGGAAAACAACAATTTTATGTCAGAAACTATGAAAAAATGATTTTTCTTTAAAAAAAATTGGGTCTTTTTTAGTTTGTTTAGCAAAAAATAAAACCGCAGATGTGATCAAATACCACCAAAACAAAGCTCTATTTGTGGGAAGAAAATTATAAAAATGTAGTTTGGGTGCAGTGTTGTATGACCGCACAATTGTCATTCAAAGTGTGACAGTGCTAAAAGCTGAACATTGTCCTGGGCAGGAAGAGACGAAAGTGCCCAGTATTGAAGTGATTAACAAAGGTATTCATATCCCCTCAGGGGCCGCTGGTTAGATGTGGGATCGGCATAAGTTAAGTTACCTTTGATGTGTCTAGAGAAATTTCATGGTAGCAACCTGTAAGAGCAGTAACGAAATGTCCAAGCCAATGGTTGATGTTTTCTAAGTGCTTTATTTTCGGTCCAACATCGACCAACATCAACTTGAGGTAGACAGGACAGGTTGGTGAAGAGAATAACTTTGCAGAGTCAGGCTATGGATAACGAGCAGAAGCAGTCCTGCTTCTAGAGTGTATTATTTTCTCCCATCACCTGAAGGTGGGTGCCGCACCTGGAACCAGAAACTTGCGAAGAACCCCCGGAAAATGGCATCTGCCACAGATGTATACCCAGGTCTAGTGCCATTATATAATTATAATTATTGCTCTCGCTCTGACGATCGCGGCGATACCTCACATTTGTGATTTTAAAACTGTTTTTATATACTGGCGCGACTTCCGTATGCGTTTTCTATGTTGCGCGAGCTCGCGGGGAGGGGGGTGCTATAAAAAAAATGTTTACCTTATTTATTTTATTCCATTTTATAATATTAAATTGTGATTTTTTTATATTTTGATCACTTATTGCTGTCACAAGAAATGTAAACATCCCTTGTGACAGTAATAGGTGGTGACAGGTACTCTTTATGGAGGGATTGGGAGGTCTAGAAGACCACAAATCCCTCCTTTGCACTTCAAAGTATTCAGATTGCCGAAAACGGCGATTCTGAATAATGTGTACTTTTTTAAATCCGGCGCCATTGGCAGCCGAGTAACCCGGAAGTGACGTCATGACGGCGCTTCAGTGTTTACATTGCGGAGACTGAATCAAAGCCGTTTACGGCTTCGTTTCAGTCTGTGCCTAGACACTGGAGGCGCCGGATCGGGTCTCCCGGTGGGATGGGAGGCCCGGTCAGAGCGGCGGAAGGTGGGGGATGTCCCCTCCCGCTCCTCCAGCATAACAACCGGAAGGCTTTTAGCCACATTTATGCCTGGATAGCCAATCGCCGGCTCTAAACAACGGCAGCTGCGGGCATCATCCCGGTATAACCCCCTAAACCTGAGGATGCATACGCTTGGCGGGAAAGGGATAATGTTCACTTGAATGCATTCCATTTTTTTTTTCCTATCAAACCGATCCAAGCAGTATTGATACACAAAGGCTTAAAAACAAATTTACATTTTCTTAAACCTCTGAGTATCAGTACTGCTTGGACCTAGGAGAATGAGGGGAGAGCTGCAAGTGCACCAATACAGCAGCAATCACCTTACCCAGATGAGGACACTAGACATGCTACAAAACATCCAAAAAATGTCATGATAGTACATTGTAGTAGACATGTGAAGTACGTCCAGTTCTTCCACCCCTCTGCTCTGTTGTGTTCCCCACCTTTCCACTTGCCAGCAATTCTCAGCTCTGAAAATGAAGCAAATAGGATGCTTTGTATACAGCAGCTGTAACTGTTAGGCCTCCACCAAATGATTTGGACCAGTGCACAAAGCAAGGTCCATAAAGACATGGATGAGCAAGCTTGGGGTGGAGGAACTTGATTGGCCTGCACAGAGCTCAACCTGAAAGAACACCTTTGGGATGACTTAGAGATGAGACTGCAAGCCAGGTCTTCTCGTCCAACATCCATGCCTGACCTCACAAATGTGCTTCTGGAAGAACAGTCAAACATTCCCATAGACAGTCCTAAACCTGCGGACGGCCTTCTCAGAAGAGTTGAAGCTGTTATAGCTGCCAAGGGTGGGCCAACTCAATATTGAACCCTACAGACTAAGACTGGGACGCCATTAAGCTCATGTGTGTGTAAAGGTAGATGTCCCAATATTTTTGACAATATAGTGTATTTGTTTATGGCATGTTACAGGATAGTGCACCTTTTTTTGTATCAACTATAAAAAGCATTATTAAATAAAAAAATACAGTTTCCGGTTATGATTTGAAGTTGGCGAGTCCTGGTAATGGGAATTCTGCTGGTTTGTGATGACTCTACATAGAGCCGGCTCCCCAGGCAGTAAATTCTCAGCAAAAGTTTGTGAAATGTTTTACAGACTTCACTTCAAAATGACCAACTTTATCTTTTTCATTACGGCGTCTGTGTCAGGATATTAGTCTGAATTTCGCAGCTCCAGCGGGTCAGTCCTCTGCTCTCCCGATCGTTATTATTATAGAGAGCAAAGTTCATTACATGGAGGACTGAACAATTAAGACAATACTGGCATCCTTACTGCCACTGCTCACCGCACACCATGGCAACACTAAACACACTTAGAGTTTCTCATTTCCTGTGCTGGGAACAAACCGGCTCACACCCTCCGATTCTTCTCAGATCTCAACTCTTTGTTGACTGTTAAAGGGAACTGACTTGATCAACTTAATTATATGTAACCCCAATCACTATAATCTCATAAAAACTTTACCATGTTCAAAGTTGTGGGCAGATGGGCTCAATGTTCCACACGTGGTGGTCATGTAGTAAGGTTTGGCGCTTCTGGATCAAAGTCCATAACTTAATATTCTCTGTGACCATGGTAAATGTGATCAAAGACCCCAACATAGCTTTACTTAATGAACCTGTGGAGGGAATACTTCATTTTCTGGCGGCCAAATATGCCATCTCCACAGCCTGGAAGAAACCTGTAGTTAAAACCCTAAGGCCGCGTACACACGATCAAATTTATCTGCTGAAACTGGTCCGACGGACCGTTTCAGCAGACATCTCCGATCGTGTGTATGGGCTAGCGGACATGTTTTCCCAGCGGACAAATTTCAAAGCATGCTTTGAAATTTGTCCGTCGGATATGTCCGCTGGTTAGTACACTAACCAGCGGACAGAAACCTCCGCGCATGCGTCGAATGGATTTGGCGCATGCGTGGAAGTATTTTAATTCCTGGAGTGGTGACGTGGCGGCGTCAACGTCACCGCATTCTCAGCCCGAGGGGATTTTCGTCCGATGGTGTGAGACATGTCCGCTGCAAACGGTCCGTTGGACATGTTTGAGCAGACATGTCTCATCGTGTGTACGCGGCCTCAGATTCAAGATCTTCAAACTCCTGTATAGCGAGTACTCTGGTGGGTGTCAGAGGTGCGGACAGAGTTGAGAACTCAATTTCAAGTCTTTTCTTTTACTATTATTTCTTCTTCATCTTTTTAACCTCTTCTTTTCTTCCCCTTTCTTTCTGGCTCTACCTGCTCTTTCCATCTGTTCCTTGAGGACTTGGGGAGCCCCCTTTCTCTTTTTAATTCATGTATGGTTGGAAAACCAAAGGAGTTGCTTTAAATTGTATTTATTGTTATTTTATACAAAACTTTTTTTTGGTTTAACTGTATTACTATCACAAGGGACGAACAACAAATCTCTCCTCTGGCCTACAATGCAGCTGATCAGATACAGATCGGTCTGATCGGCTGCTTTTCTGGCTGCCAGTGGCCGGGTAAAAAGAGGCAGAACTGAAAGTGATGACATCAGGGCTGGACTGGGACAAAAATTTGGCCCTGGACTTCATCCAGACTGGCCCACTTTGACAGGTTTCTCCCATGGCGGCCGGACAACTCCCGCACCCCCCCCCCCCCCCCGGCCACCCAAGCCCCCTCTCCCCCTTCACTAGCCAGTCTACTTTATTAAAGTAGAACGGCTGGTACTGATACTCTTATAGGCAGTACCAGTGGGGAAGCTAGACATTATTATTTCACCCGGGGCAAAGAATCCGTTCCGTGCCCCCCCCATGGGACAAGATTAGACAGAAGGGAGAAACTCCCAGGCCTTAGCTGTTGAGTCGGCTGTCTGTCCCCTCCCCCATGCTCCACTGTCTGTCTTCCCCCCTGCTCCTCTGTTCCACCCCAGGTGAGCGCTGTGGGGAGGGAGAGACAGAGGGGGGCAGCAGTCCGCTGTCACTGAAGCTGGCCCACTGAGCCATCGGCCCACCGGAAAACTCCCTGTAGTCCCAATGGCCAGTCCATCCCTGGATGACATACGCTTCCAGTTTCCAGGGTCACAGAGAGAGAGGAGCAATGTCAGTTTCTTGCTCTCTTTTCCGTGCAACCATCGACGCCGGTCGCAACCGCTCCAGGTCTCCACAATCGGAATGTAAAGCCCAGGAAAGAGAGACCCTTCTGCCACATGTAGAAGTGATCAAGTGGCTATTTAGCCACTCAAATCACTTATGCTAGAAATAGAATTACAGACTTTAATATTACATACTGGGAATATGCCTGGAGGTGCAGGCATCATCCAGGTATAAGCGCTTCAGTCCATGGACGTCCTACGGATAGAAAGTAGTTAAGTTTGTAATGTTAATGCCTACTGGTGATCTTATGACTGTCAATAAGTAGTCCTACGGCTTACAATTGTTGTAATTTCCAAATGAATACTGTATGCCGCCTGCATCATGGTTTTGCACTTTGTTCACTCTTAGATGATTCAAACAAAACAAAAAAATGCTCAAGCGCAAAAACCATGTACCATAGCAGGAAAGTCAAATCAACGGTAAATAATCAGAAAAACCCAGTGCAGCTGACATCTGGAAAGTCAAGTCAATGGGGACCCAAGGTGATGAAAAAAAAAAAAAATTAATTCCTTCACTTCATGTGATTTTTTTTTACTACCAATAAATAGGTGAAAATTAAACAGAGCCTATAATACCAGTGCAGGTCGCAGCGAGGAGCAAACGACATCCAAGGTGTCCAGCAGAGAAAGGGAAGGACAAGGAAACAGATGGAGTGGAACTGTTAAAGGGGTTGTAAAGGTTTGTTTTTTTATTTTCTAAATAGGTTCCTTTAAGGTAGTGCATTGTTGGTACACGTACCTTTTCCTTCCATTTCTCTTCTAAATGTTTTTTTTCTTTGTTTTCTATGTCTGAATTTCTCACTTCCTGTTCCTCCTCAGTAAGCTGTTCTTGCTGACTAACCCTCAGCCAGAACGGCTCGGATAATGGGGGCAAGCTTACTGAGGAGGAGCAGGAAGTGAGAAATTCAGACAAAGAAAAAAAAAACATTTAGAAGTGAAATCGAAGGAAAAATGTAAGTGAACTAACAATGCACTAGCTTAAAGGAACATATTGAGAAAATAAAAAACAAACCTTTACAACCCCTTTAACTCCTCACTTCCATGATAAATTCTACCTATCTATAATTCTATATGATGTCAAAGATTAAATATTACTCTCACACACCCCCCCCTTTTGGTTTCCATCTGGGACAGCACAGTCATTGGCGCCCCCCGCTCCCCACTGCTGGCACCTTGGATGTTGATTGCTCCTCACTGCCATGGTGACCTGCAGCGGTATATTAGGCTTAATTTTCACTTTTTACTGGTATTTAAAAATGTTTTAACATGCAATGAAGGAATACATTTTTTTTTCCCCATCACCTTTGGTCATTGACTTGACAGTAACTTTTCTTTCATTAACCCATTGAGCGCTGACTGTCTTTCAATTCTCAGATGATTCAAGCGAGGCCGATGTAGGCCTTATAGGAAGAAGAATATGGCTCCAGAAGGAAGAAATATGAAGCATCTGAAGGGAGGGTCGTCTTATACAGGGAGTACAGGCACAAAATCTTGAGATTGCCTTATACACGTAAATACGGGTATTTATCTATGGTTGAACTAAATGGACGTGTGTCTTTTTCCAACCTGACTAACTATGTGTTGTTATCCTGTCTCATGGGTTTCCATTGTAGACTACCATTTGCATCTTGTCAATGTCGTACAAATCCCTACACTTGGCCATTTTTTTCTCACTTGTTGCCAAATATCTCTCTGCCCCCCCAGATGCATCTACATGTTTTTATCCACCCCCGTATCACTGTGAGCAGAGAAATCGTTACCTACACCCATGTAAGAATTGGTAAACTGTAATATAATAAACGTTTGCTTTTGGGTTTAAAGGGGTTGTAAAGGAAAATAATTTTTTCCCTAAATAGCTTCCTTTACCTTAGTGCAGTCCTCCTTCACTTCACCTCATCCTTCAATTTTGCTTTAAAATGTCCTAATTTCTTCTGAGAAATCCTCACTTCCTGTTCTTCTGTCTGTAACTCCACACAGTAATGCAAGGCTTTCCCCCTGGTGTGGAGAAAGCCTCTTGAGCGGGGAGGGGGCGAGCAGGAGGGTCAGGACACCCACTAACACACAGCTCCTTTCTCCTGACTTGCCTGCTCGCCCCCTTCTCCCTCAAGAGGCTTTCTCCAAACCAGGAAGAAAGCCTTGCATTACTGTGTGGAGTTCCAGACAGAAGAACAGGAAGTGAGGATTTCTCAGAAGAAATAAGGACATTTAAAAGCAAAATGAAAGGATGAGGTAAGTGAAGGAGGACTGCACTGAGGTAAAGGAAGCTATTCAAAGAAAAAAAAAAATTCCTTTACAACCCCTTTAACACCACTTTGAAGATTGCAGAAAATTAAATGCACTCCAACTGGACCGTTGCAGCTAATCTGTGCAGCTTTAATTCATAGTCGCCGCTTGTTTTTCCACTCATCTCATAACTACATCTCTTCCATCTCAAGCTATTTCCAGCTTAAATGGGTAAGAGCCCCTAAAATAAACTAAAATGATCTTCAGCCCTCCCTTTATCCATCACACTGTCTATCAGTACATTCCGGAGAGCCGGCACCCAGCAGCTTCCATTAATCATTCCCACCAGGTGCTGCCAATCATTCTCCCCGGACCAGCGTCAATCACTCTCACCGGGCACTGCCAGTCCTAGAGAACTTTCCGCATAAATAAGCTGCCACCGAAACTTACCAGACTTATCTGAAAAGGAACTGTCACAAAGAACAATGCCCATCTCTGAAGCCTCAGATGGAAGCTGCTCTGTTATCTATTTCACTTGTTCAGGGCAGCAGCTTGAGTTTTTAAGAGACCTTATTGCCAACTTAAAAAACTAGTAAAAACAAGTAAAAACACATAAAAATCAGGAAATTTCTACACTTACTTGCAGTTTTTTCCTTTGCATACATGTTTATTAACTTGCAACGTGCTTTTGAGATAGGAAAAATTGACTAGTTGATTCTATGACAGTGTCCTCCCTCCTTGCACTTTATAGCCCTCTCCACTTCTGGGAGTGCTTAATCACTATCTGTGCCGGCCCAGCTCCTGCCATTTTATGTTGCTGCCAGGAGTGAAGTAACTCCCTTGTCACCTCATCCCATGCTTGCCTTTAGGACTTCTCCAGAGCCTCTCCTATCCTCTGGAATGCTCTACCCCAGGGGTGCCCAACCTTTTGAAGAGCAAGGGCCACTTAAGTGATTTGGTGGTTTTAAAAAAGTGGGGGATTGGGAGGTTGGGACTTTAAATGAAGCCATGACTGGGTGAAGCCATGCGCCTCCATCCCTGTCATATTAAGTGACTTGGTAACCGGTCACAAGCCACAATAAGCGAAGCAGGTGAATGGCAGCCCACTCGGCTCTCAGCACACCAAACTCGAAGGTAATAGAAGTCTATGGCTCAGTGCAGGTAACCCACAGGTGCACTTCTCTGCATCTGCGGATCAGTTTGAAAGCAGCCCAGTAACCAATGCAGAACAGATATGCCCATGTATACACTGTGATTTTAGTAATAAACTTTAATAACAGTATTCTATTCTATTTTATTCCATCCCAGAGAAGGAGGGCGCGGGCCACATCAGAGGGCTCCGCGGGCCACTGGTTGGGAACCCCTGCTCTACCCCAATCTGTCCAACTTCAGAGAAGCCTATCTGGCCCCCACCTAACAACTGTACATTTATTTTCTCCATCAGCACATCCCACACAGTTATTACCTCTTGCCTCTCTTGACCTTCCCTCTTAGATTATAAGCTCTAAGGAGCAGGGCACTCGGATCCCTTCTGAATTAAAGTGTATTGTATTTGTACTGTCTACCCTCAAGTTGTAAAGCGCTGTGTAAACTGTTGGCGCTACATAAATCCTGTATAATAATAATAATGGGAAATGCTTTTAAGTGTCACTATGAGTCTGCTGGCATCATATTCAAGATGGCAGCACCCAGCAGTAGTCTCAGGCTTTTTGGAAGTCCACACATAGGAGACTTTCGCATGTATTCTTACATGAAGATTATTGCTGACTTGAATGATCTGGTGACATGACAGGGTCTCTTCAAGATGCAGAATAGATTCAGTATTGCAGCCTCACTAGAAGGTGGCTCATTGAATGGGGCTTCAAAAACAAGTAATTAAAAAGAGTAACTTCATCCCCTCAATCAACATCGACTACTTTTAAAATGTATCCTTCTAGCATTAGTAAATGTATAGTAAAATGCAGTGCATTTAAAAAGTATTCATACCCCTTGAAATTTTCCACATTTTGATATGTTCCAACCAAAAACAAAAATGTATTTTATTGGGATTTTATATGATAGACCAACACAAAGTGGCACATAATTGTGAAGTGGATGGAAAACGATAAAAGGTTTTAATTTATTTTTTACAAATAAATATCTGAAAAGTGTGGCATACATTTGTATTTATCCCCCTCCCCTACTCTGATGCCCCTAACTAAAATCTAGAGGAAGCAATTGCCTTCAGAAGTCACCTAATTAGTAAATAGAGTCCACCTGTGTGTAATTAAATCTCAGTGTAAATACAGCTATTTTGTGAAGCCCTCAGAGGTTTGTTAGATAACCTTAGTGAACAAACAGCATCACAAAGGCCAAGGAACACACCAGACAGGTCGGGGTTAAAGTTGTGAAGTATAAAGCAGGGTTAGGTTATAAAAAGAATCCTAAGCTTTGAACATCTCATGGAGCTCTGTTCAATCCATCATCTGAAAATGGAAAGAGTATGGCACAACTGCAAACTAGGGTTGTCCCGATACCGAGTATTTGCGGGAGTACTTGTACTCCCGCAAATACCCCCGATACCCAAATAGAATACTTCGCGCAACCCCCCCCCCAAAGCCGCCATCGCCCCCGCCGCCGTATATACAATCGCCGCCGCCGCGAACATTACACGCACCTTTCGTTTTTCAATAGCTGTTTTCCCTATCTCGCGCCCTGTGTATAGGACACTCCCCCTTGCTAGCGATTGGATGGATCTGTCCAATCCCGAGCAAGAGGGAGTGTCCTTTACACAGGGCGCGCGATAGGGAAAACAGTCAAACAGTCAAAACAGAATTGTGTCATCTCTGCAGCGATTCACTCGCTCTCCTGGCTTCCTTTTCGGACTGGCAGGGAGACGGCTGAGAGGATGCAAAGTAAAGCTGAGGCTGTCCGCCTGCCCCGTCTGTGTCCTTCTCTCTCCAGGCAGCATGGAGGTGCTGAAGCAGAGATTCTCCACAGGGTGTACAGTGCACTGCATCAGGAAGCCCAGCCCGCTGATAGGATGATAGCAGAAGCAGACCAATCACTCGCACTGCGTACGTGGCCAAATTAAGGGGGGGTAATGCTTTTGTTACAACTTCACGGCTTCTGAAAGCACATCGTTGTTCAAGCAGTGGACAGCTCTTCTGTGTTCTGTGACCGATTTTATACCATTGTGTTATTTCAGGTTATCGTTTTGCTGAATCATCTGTGAATTGTTCTCTATACTGCTGGTAGATGTGTTCTGTCATTACATCAAACATAGTGCCTTTGGCTCTTTAACAGTGTTGACAGACTAATGTTCACTTCCTGTATTACTTCATAATGTAGTTTACAGTGCAAGCCTTTTGTTATAAGCAGTAATCTGCATTGTTTTAAAAACATTCCTTTTGTGCTTTGCAAGGATTTATCAGTATGGGAAGCTCCTGGAAAGTGTGGATAAGTTCAGTGACGAGCCAAAGGATAATTCCATCTTTTGCACAAAAAAAAACCAACGTAATGCACCCATACTAAAACCCCCATAATAAATGTGCTTTAAAAAAATATATATATATTTATTATTATTATTCCCTCCATTTTAGACTGGAAAGCATTGCAACTAGCGATGCACCGATGCATTTTTTTTTTTTTTTTTTTAATTGGGGAGTACCAGTACTTTCAGTCAAGTACTTGCCGATACGGAGTACCGATAATTTGCAGTGCAATTTGCGTCTATAGAAAATGAATGGGCGCAAATTGCTCTACAAAGAATCGCACACAATTTCAACAGGAATCCAGTGCACTGTTCTACGGTGCATACTCTATATGGATTTTGTCTGGCATGGCTGTATATGGGGGACATGGCTGCAATATGTGGGGGGACATGGCTGCAATATGTGGGGGGACATGGCTGCAATATGTGGGGGGACATGGCTGCAATATGTGGGGGGACATGGCTGCATTTGGGTACACATTTAAAAAAAGTATCGGTATTCAGTATCGGCGACTACTTGAAAAAAAGTATCGGTACTTGTACTCGGTCCTAAAAAAGTGGTATCGGGACAACCCTACTGCAAACCTACCAAGACATGGCAGTCCACCTAAAAACTGACCTGCCGGGCAAAGAGAGCATTCAGAGAAGCAGCCAAGAGGCCCATGGTAACTCTGAAGGAGCTGCAGAGATCCACAGCTCAGGGGGGAGAATCTGTCCACAGGACAACTATCAGTCGTGTTCTCCACAAATCTGCCCTTTATGGAATAGTGACAAGAAGAAAGACATTGTTGAAAGAAAGACATAAGAAGTCCTGTTTGCAGTTTATGAGAAGCCATGTGGGGGACACAGCAAACATGTGGAAGAAGGTGCTCTGGTCAGATGAGACCAAAATTTTACAAAACGCTATGTGTGGCAGAAAACTAACACTGAACATCACCCTGAACACACCATCATGTTGTGGGGATACTTTTCTTCAGCAGGGACAGGGAAGCTGGTCAGAGTTGATGGGAAGTTGGATGGAGCCAAATACAGGACAATCTTAGAAGAAAACCTGTTAGTGTCTGCAAAAGACTTGAGACTGGGGAGGGGATTCACCTTCCAGTAGGACAACGACCCTAAACATACAGCTAGAGCTACAATGGTATGGTTTAGATCTGTAATTCTCAACCTATGCCCTAGAATAGAGAGCAAGGAGAAGAAATGAGAGAAATATAAGAGAAGCTTTGTATAGGGGCACCTGAGCCGAGTCAAAGCCTAGTATCTTTTGAGACATGGAAGCCCTGACCTGGCCCCGCCACCATCTCCCCTGATTGGCTGACTGACTTTGATGGACAGCCATGAGAGCCAATAGTGTCGCTGGTGTGTCTCAGCCAATCATAAGTGGTGTCCTGGACGGCTTAGACATTCGTGGACAGAGCTCAAGAGATGGGGGCATTAAGATAACAAAAATAAAAACCTTCTGCCTTTACAACTTGGGGGGAGAAGAATGGAACTGTAGAGGAAAGAAGAGAAGAATGGAAGGGTAGAGGAGAGAAGAATGGAAGGGTAGAGGAGAGAAGAATGGAAGGGTAGAGGAGAGAAGAATGGAAGGGTAGAGGAGAGAAGAATGGAAGGGTAGAGGAAAGAAGAATGGAAGGGGAGAGGAGAGAAGAATGGAAGGGGAGAGGAGAGAAGAATGGAAGGGGAGAGGAGAGGAGAGAAGAATGGAAGGGGAGAGGAGAGGAGAGAAGAATGGAAGGGGAGAGGAGAGGAGAGAAGAATGGAAGGGGAGAGGAGAGGAGAGAAGAATGGAAGGGGAGAGGAGAGGAGAGAAGAATGGAAGGGGAGAGGAGAGGAGAGGAGAGAAGAATGGAAGGGGAGAGGAGAGGAGAGAATGGAAGGGGAGAGGAGAGGAGAGAATGGAAGGGGAGAGGAGAGGAGAGAATGGAAGAAGAGTGGAGAGAAAAATGGAAGAAGAGTGGAGAGAAAAATGGAAGAAGAGAGGAGAGAAGAATGGAAGAAGAGAGGAGAGAAGAATGGAAGGGGAGAGGAGAGAAGAATGGAAGGGGAGAGGAGAGAAGAATGGAAGGGGAGAGGAGAGGAGAGAAGAATGGAAGGGGAGAGGAGAGAAGAATGGAAGGATAGAAGAACAGAATGGGAAAGGAAGTGAGAAAGATGGAAGGAACGAGTGAAGGAGATTGGGAGGATGGATTGGAGTAAAGTAAAACAACTACGTCTAAAAACAAGTATTTTTAGAGAGGAGAGAAGGGAAGAGGGAGAGGAGAGAAGAAGGGAAGGGGAGAGGGAGAGGAGAGAAGAAGGGAAGGGAAGAGGGAGAGGAGAGAAGAAGGGAAGGGAAGAGGGAGAGGAGAGAAGAAGGGAAGGGAAGAGGGAGAGGAGAGAAGAAGGGGAGAGGGAGAGGAGAGAAGAAGGGAAGGGGAGAGGAGAGAAGAAGGGAAGGGGAGAGGGAGAGGAGAGAAGAAGGGAAGGGTAGAGGGAGAGGAGAGAAGAATGGAAGGGTAGAGGAGAGAAGAATGGAAGGGGAGAGGAGAGAAGAATGGAAGGGGAGAGGAGAGAAGAATGGAAGGGGAGAGGAGAGAAGAATGGAAGGGGAGAGGAGAGAAGAATGAAAGGGGAGAGGGGAGAAGAATGGAAGGGGAGAGGAGAGAAGAATGGAAGGGGAGAGGAGAGGAGAGAAGAATGGAAGAAGAGAGGAGAGAAGAATGGAAGAAGAGAGGAGAGAAGAATGGAAGAGGAGAGGAGAGAAGAATGGAAGAAGAGAGGAGAGAAGAATGGAAGAAGAGAGGAGAGAAGAATGGAAGAAGAGAGGAGAGACGAATGGAAGAAGAGAGGAGAGAAGAATGGAAGAAGAGAGGAGAGAAGAATGGAAGAAGATAGGAGAGAAGAATGGAAGAAGAGAGGAGAGAAGAATGGAAGGGGAGAGGAGAGAAGAATGGAAGGGGAGAGGAGAGAAAAATGGAAGGGGAGAGGAGAGGAGAGAAGAATGGAAGGGGAGAGGAGAGAAGAATGGAAGGATAGAAGAACAGAATGGGAAAGGAAGTGAGAAAGATGGAAGGAGTGAGTGAAGGAGATTGGGAGGATGGATTGGAGTAAAGTAAAACAACTACGTCTAAAAACAAGTATTTTTAGAGAGGAGAGAAGGGAAGGGGAGGGGAGAGGAGAGAAGAAGGGAAGAGGGAGAGGGAGAGGAGAGAAGAAGGGAAGGGGAGATGGAGAGGAGAGAAGAAGGGAAGGGGAGAGGGAGAGGAGAGAAGAAGGGAAGGGGAGAGGGAGAGGAGAGAAGAAGGGAAGGGGAGAGGGAGAGGAGAGAAGAAGGGAAGGGGAGAGGGAGAGGAGAGAAGAAGGGAAGGGGAGAGGGAGAGGAGAGAAGAAGGGGAGAGGGAGAGAAGAGAAGAAGGGAAGGGGAGAGGGAGAGTATAGAAGAAGGGAAGGGGAGAGGGAGAGGAGAGAAGGGAAGGGGAGAGGAGAGAAGGGAAGGGGAGAGGGAGAGGAGAGAAGAAGGGAAGGTGAGAGGGAGAGGAGAGAAGAAGGGAAGAGAGAGAGGAAAGGAGAGAAGAAGGGAAGGGGAGAGGAGAGAATAATGGAAGGGGAGAGAAGAATGGAAGGGGAGAGGAGAGAAGAATGGAATGGGAGGGGATAGAAGAAGAACAGAATGGGAAAGGAAGTGAGAAAGATGGAAGGAGTGAGTGAAGGAGATTGGGAGGATGGATTGGAGTAAAGTAAAACAACTACGTCTAAAAACAAGTATTTTTAGAGAGGAGAGAAGGGAAGGGGAGGGGAGAGGAGAGAAGAAGGGAAGAGGGAGAGGGAGAGGAGAGAAGAAGGGAAGGGGAGATGGAGAGGAGAGAAGAAGGGAAGGGGAGATGGAGAGGAGAGAAGAAGGGAAGGGGAGAGGGAGAGGAGAGAAGAAGGGAAGGGGAGAGGGAGAGGAGAGAAGAAGGGAAGGGGAGAGGGAGAGGAGAGAAGAAGGGAAGGGGAGAGGGAGAGGAGAGAAGAAGGGAAGGGGAGAGGGAGAGGAGAGAAGAAGGGGAGAGGGAGAGAAGAGAAGAAGGGAAGGGGAGAGGGAGAGTATAGAAGAAGGGAGAGGGAGAGGAGAGAAGGGAAGGGGAGAGGAGAGAAGGGAAGGGGAGAGGGAGAGGAGAGAAGAAGGGAAGGTGAGAGGGAGAGGAGAGAAGAAGGGAAGAGAGAGAGGAAAGGAGAGAAGAAGGGAAGGGGAGAGGAGAGAAGAATGGAAGGGTAGAGGAGAGAAGAATGGAAGGGGAGAGGAGAGAAGAATGGAAGGGGAGAGGAGAGAAGAATGGAAGGGGAGAGGAGAGAAGAATGGAAGGGGAGAGGAGAGAAGAATGGAAGGGGAGAGGAGAGAAGAATGGAAGGGGAGAGGAGAGAAGAATGGAAGGGGAGAGGAGAGAAGAATGGAAGGGGAGAGGAGAGAAGAATGGAAGGGGAGAGGAGAGAAAACTGGAAGGGGAGAGGAGAGAAGACTGGAAGGGGAGAAGAGAGAAGACTGGAAGGGGAGAAGAGAGAAGACTGGAAGGGGAGAAGAGAGAAGACTGGAAGGGGAGAGGAGAGAAGACTGGAAGGGGAGAGGAGAGAAGACTGGAAGGGGAGAGGAGAGAAGACTGGAAGGGGAGAGGAGAGAAGACTGGAAGGGGAGAGGAGAGAAGACTGGAAGGGGAGAAGAGAGAAGACTGGAAGGGGAGAAGAGAGAAGACTGGAAGGGGAGAAGAGAGAAGACTGGAAGGGGAGAGGAGAGAAGAATGGAAGGGGAGAAGAGAGAAGACTGGAAGGGGAGAAGAGAGAAGACTGGAAGGGGAGAAGAGAGAAGACTGGAAGGGGAGAAGAGAGAAGACTGGAAGGGGAGAAGAGAGAAGAATGGAAGGGGAGAGGAGAGAAGAATGGAAGGGGAGAGGAGAGAAGAATGGAAGGGGAGAATAGAGAGGAATGGAAGGAAAGGAGAGGATAATGGAAGGGAGGGGGAAAGAACAGAATGGGAAAGGAAGTGAGAAAGATGGAAAGAGTGGGTGAAAGAGATTAAGAGAATGGATTGGAGTAAAGTAAAACAACCACATCAGGCAACTACTTCTAAAAACAAGTCTTTTTGCAATGTGAAGACTGGTAGTTTTCTACGAGGGGACAAAAAAATGTATTTTAAACCTTAAAAAGTGTGAAAATGGAACAGTAATAAAACCAGCACACAGGTTTATCACAGCAACTGTCATAGCACATAGCACTTACCGGGTGGGGGGTCCTGCAGCTGTACCCACAGACACCTTCCCTTTGACTGACGATGTACATTCCCTGCTGACAAGCCTCACGCTCCCCCCGCTGCTCTGAACTTTCCTTAATGAAGCAGCTGCAACATCTTCTTTGGTCAGGTACCTGGGAGGAAAACACGATCAAACAAACTACATATATGTGTCAGACACACCATTAGACTGACTAATGTTTTGTGTGCCGCGCGCTATTTACAGTTTATCATGGGCACATTATTGGGTCTGTTTTTGTGCTTTGCTCTGGTATTTAAATATTGATTTTTTTTTCCCATCCAGAAATTAATCTCCATTTTAAAATTAGTTTATAAAAGGCAATCTTAAATTTTTAACTTGGAAGAAAGTAGGAAAGTAGGTAATGTGCTCCTAATTGGAAACCAAACACTTTCAGGTCTGGGTGTTAGAGGCTTGCTGTACGGATTTGCGATACGTCATCTAGAATGTTACACGGCGGGGAGACAACAAACTGGCCACACGCTGGGTCCACACACTGCAGAAATGAAGACAGGTCTCTCTGCGTCCTGGGTAGGCGCAGACAAAAAAAAAATGGGTTTATAATGTGGTTCCTAACTGTGTAAGCCCAAACACAAATAAATATTGGGATATGCACCATATTCACTGTAAGGGGTATATTTATGAAGCCAGTAAATGGGATTTTTTACCAATCATTCACCATTAGGGACAAGCTCATGTGGGTTCGGACATGAGCTAACCTGCTAAGAAGCTGTCCCATCCAACAAACAGGCAATGATGGGCGGCACATGGATTCTACACCCTGCAGCTCCGCAAATACACCCCCCTTGTATATGTGCAGCTGTGGGGTGAGGAATGCCTCCGCCATCTATGACCGGCTTGACCGCTTTCTGTTGGTCTTAAAGCCAATGTAAACCAATCGATTTGATAGTTAAAAAAAAAAAACAGTTAACATTCTGGTTATACCGGAAATGCTAGCTGTCACATTGGTTGTGCTCTCAACCAAGCGGACAAACCATCCGATGGCTGGTGTCATAACTGATCACATGTGCAGCATCATGGCAGTTGTAGATTAAACAGAGGCCAAGATGGCAGCTTCCTCGGTTGCAAATGATCGGAGGATTTCCTTCCACTTTAAACCGCATACAACTGGAAGATTCACCTGCAGTGAATGTTAAGTGAATGTCGGATTCACTGCTTTATAAATATACACTTTAGGTTAGGTTCACACTATCGTCACATGCGGCTCACAGCAGGGGTCCGGTGCATCCCCCGTTCACGGATTTTTGCCTGAATTCGGACCTGAAATGGACCAAAAGCAGACAATGTTTTACATGCAAAATCGCACCGGAGCCGCATCGGAGATGCGTGAACTGGCTCCATAGAGAGGCTGTGAATCCAGCCTTAAAGAGCGACATAAAAAGCACTCTAATCAATTACATTGCTTTGTATACTCAATGGGGTTGATTTACTAAAGGTAAATAGGCCGTTCACTTTGCAAGCAAAATTGCCCCAAAACTAAGAGCCGGTTCACACATAGGCGGCACGACTTTGGAGGCTACTCAGCAAGGCGATCTCAAGGCGACTTGAGAGGCAATTCGCAAAATGACTTCTGTATTGAAGTCAATGCAAGTCGCCACCAAAGTCGTACAGGAACCTTTTTCTAAGCCGAGGCGACTTGCGTCGCTCCTATTAGAACATTTCCCATGACTACTGCAGACCACGACTTGTCAGGCGGCTGAGTCGCCTGTCAGGTCGCGCCTGTGTGAACCGGCTCTTAGTGAATGAGGTGAAGCTCTGTTGACTTAAACCATCCAATGGTATGCAACAAAGTATGGTGGGGTTTTATTAGAATTTTAAATTTTCCATGCACATGATTGAGTATTCTTTGCAAAGCGAGACTTCACCACATTCACTAAGCTCTGGGGAAAATTCCTTTGAAAATTGCAACTGCCCTTGTCCTGCTGTTGCAGGTCCAAAACCTTGCCTCCCCATCTAAAGTGATTTACAGAATCTCCCTTATTTAACTTATTTAAACCTGTAAGAAAAAAAAAGTTATTTGGGAATTTTTCTCTGGATAGAATTAAGCAGCTTTCTGTATTACATTAAAGTCTTTTTGTAGCATACGGGTTTATGTTCACTTGCTTCGTCTTTAACACACTTTAGAGCACTCACTGCTTCAACATGCTTTTTTTATGTGTTTTTGAGGCTTCTGTGATACTTTTTTGAAGCTTGGCAAATGCCCTGTGTGTGCTGATATTCTATTTGTTTTAAGGGGCCCAGTAGAACCCTGGCTCAGTAGTTCCCCTACTCAGCGGATCTCTAGCTCATTTGTACCCCTGTTCAGCAGATCTCTAGCTTATTCATGTCCCACTCAGCAGTACCCCCAGCTTGGCCGATCCTCCACTTGGTAGTATCCTCCAGCTCTGCCGATCCCCCCACTCCGTAGTAACCCTCAGCTCTGCCGATCCCCCACTCAATAGTAACCTCCAGCTCTGCTAATCCTCTGGTTTGCTGACCTTCCCCTCTCTCCAGTCCCAGTTCAGTCCCTGCTATATTGCTATCACGCTGCTCACCGCCTGCGACCATCTGCTAGTTTCTCCTGCTCCGGGCTCCCAGCTCTGCTGATCCTCTCTTGCCAGTCCCCACTCACCTTCTGCTATAGCGTTCCCATGTTGCACACCACATGTGCCCTCTACTTGTTTCTCCACTTTAGCCTGGAGCCCCTCTCACTTTCCTGCTGGTCCATGCTGCACACCATATGTGATGTCGACAACAGACGCTTCCAGAATATATGCACATGAACCAAAAGTTAAATATTTTCGGTTTGCATGTTGGCTTCCCAAGAAGCCAGGGATATCCCATACTTGCGATACCTCCAAAACTAAGTGAAGCCAATGTTGATAAAAAGCCCCTCAAAAGTAACCCACCCGAAAGCTTCCAAATATTTAAAATATTCCTTACTTTAATAATCTTCCTATAGTCTGAAGAATAACATTATAAAATACTGAATCTTTGGTATAGATAATGACTAACGGCAGCCTTTATTTCAGTTTTCTCCATCCCTCCCCCTCCTTTATTTGTATTTACTTTAGCTGTATAGGTGTACCACTGATCATCTTGGTGACCTCCCAGTCCTACTGTTTGTACCCAATTGGGGTAGGCTGGCCTAGGTCGTATTCTTTTTCTGTTAAATGTTTGCCTGTACAAGGTGATTATACTACTTAAGTTGTATATTGAATG